>CAOLHI010003262.1:0-190179 GCA_948474755.1 Ctenosaura bakeri | reverse complement strand
TTAGTAATATTTAGGATAGGCTCACTACAATCTTTGGGTCTACTCTACATGTGATTACCATGGTTTCAGTGCAGAAAGGAGAAAAGAATAGCTAGTTTTAAAGACAACAGGGCATCACTTTTCTGTTGCAGAAACGTTTGCTGTGTTCTCTGTAAGCATTGAAATGGAATATTCTTATCCATGTCTGATTTTTGTTTTTTAGATGGAGGAAGCATGTGATGATATAGATCAGATGTTCAGTGACTTACTGGGAGAAATGGATTTGCTGACTCAGGTAAAGTATATTTTCTTAACTGAAAGAAAAAAGAAAATCCTGTTTGCTGTCACTTCTCGAATTTCTCATTTCCTCTTCGTTTTAATAAACTGCAGAAATTATTTTCATTGCATCAGCATTGACACTCATTTGATACCTTCACTTTGCCTGTGAAATAACTGCATCTATAGCAAATTGCTGTGGCACAAGAAGTAGCAGTTTTGAAAACCTTTGCACCTGAAGCAAAACATGAAGGTTTCTGTTGTGCGCGGAGAGGGAGCAATTCTATCATTTCCTGTTTTTGCAAGACCCATTTCCCCCTGTTTTGAATATTACCTGTCATTTCTTGCTTTATACTCAACTTGTATAAATGAGGTTATAAATTGTGGGCACAATCCAAAAACTAGGGGCTTCACTTTCTTTTCTATAAAAGCAGATATTTTCTATGTGAACTAGGTTAACTTGTTTTGCACCAAGGATATTCCAAGGATGTGTTTATGGAAGAAAATGGAAGCCCTTGAAACAGCCTCTGCGTGCACATCAGAAATGCTGGACCAGCACCCTGTTAGTGTGCCTAAGTTTATGATCTTTGAAGACAGGAGGGAGAAGACTATTCTTTTGTCCTAAAAGTCTGTCTAAAAACCACCCATACCTGGTACCTGTCAAACCCTAGGAGGGGGTTTGCTGCTGCTGTTTCTTTTTACCAGAGGAAAGGGGTGGGTAGGGTGAGATAATTCAGACCATGAAGATGTGGCTGCTCTGAGCCCTGGGAGAAGGAAAATATTTGCACACCCTTGTTCCCCCCTTCAAACTAAACTGAGCGCAGCTGCTTCTCTATGGTTGAATCACCTCCCTGCTTTCCCCAAAAGCAACAGGAGTCCCTCCTGGATGGTGAGATTGCTGGATGGTGGGAGGAACCATGCATATGGAGTTACGTGCACATCTCAGCCAGACTGTGTGTGTACCTCCTGTTCTGATGCAACATGGAGCTTTCAAAGGTGTAGCATCTGTGGCAACAGTATTGCTGTTACTCACATGCACATCCAGGATATGAGGACACTCAACCATCACATTGAATCTGTATCTAGATTGGGATGGGCAGTGTTTTTTCAAGTGTTCCCTTGAGATTAATCATGTGGGGACCGGTTGGCAGAAAACTGGGCTGAAGCCAGATGTTGACAGGACAGACCCTCAGATAGGTGAACCTATTGCTTCTCTTTCTTGGTGCTTCTGTGTCCCCCCTCTCTCTTTCTGTCCCCACCTAGAGGGTTGCTGTGGAAGGAATGGATGGTTCTTATAGAGGACTCAATTGATCATTTGCAGAGGACTTGTGAAATTAGGCCAAGAGCCACATGCAGTCCTGAGAGGCATAGTTGCCGACCCCTTATCTGGATACTCTGGCTTACTTGTACAGTGACAAAGAAGAACCAACACACAACAAATGTTCTAATGCTGATTTAAATAGCATTGGATTGAGCAATATCAACTGATAGCCAACTGACCAATTTAATTTAAATTTAATTTAAATTATCTGGGTGCATCTTTACAGTCTTAAAGCGATTAGCCTTAAATGGGGCATAGTAAATCCTTTTGAGCTGATCTTATACCTTTTTTGGCTGTTGTCAGTTTTGTTTCCTTATATAAATCAAAGATTGTAACAAGTTCCTCATTCCCCTAAATGTTTAAGAAGAAGTGGTATTTTCCTCTTACTACCTACCATTTCTATTTTTAGTTTGGGAAAAATATATGATGTCTAAAATTTTGATAAAGAGAAGGGGTAAATGAGAAGTACAACTGAAGGATGAGGAACTTCTACCCTTATTCTTGGGGGAAAAGGTCCACTCGTTCTAATTGTCGCTGTGATATGCTTTAACTCTATGAGGATCATGGAGAACAAGACTTTTTTTTAAAAAAAATAGACTACTGTCTTACTGTGATATTCTAATTAGGTTGTTGTTGTTGTTGTTGTTGTGGTTGTGGTTGTGTCTGTTTCTGACTTATGGCAACCCTAAGGCAAACCTGTCACGGGATTTTCTGGGGCTGAGTGTATGTGACACGCCCAAGATTTCTGTGGCTGAGCAGGGAATTAAACCCTGACCTCCAGGATTGTACTCCAAGCACTATGCCATCCTGGCCTAGAAAAGTATATTTGTGCAGGGTTACACTGTAAATTGTTTCTCATTCAGCTCTTTTGATGACTATGTGGAAGGCCCTTATCTTGGTTCCATCACTTACAAAAGCACACACAGTGGGGGAGTTGAAAGAAGGCTTTTCTAGTGGCTCCTCCCAGGCTGTGCAACTTCCTGTCAACAGAAACTAGGCTTCTGGTCATTTAGGCAGACCTTTGGTAATTAAGCTAGGTTGCAGTGGTAGAGACTTTTAACTAGATGGTTGTTTTTTTCTTTTGTTGATGCATTGTAAAATTTGGTTTATGTTTCAATTGCCTGTTTTCTCTTTGATTTTATCATTATTAGCTTACTGGAACACTTTTTGGAGCAAAGAGCATATACATTTGATAGAGTGATAAATAAATAAGTACACTTCTCATCAGCATGCAGTCAGGCTAGATAAGACACTGGAGATGTGAGGTTGATGCCATGATATTGCTTTTCTTTCTTTCAAAGATGCTTCAAGGGATCCTGAAGTAGATCTGAGGTACTGGCAGAGGGACTAATCCTCTCTTCCCCACCATTTCCCCATTTTAAGTTCCTCTTTCTCAGATTGCTACTTGTCGTACCAAGGAAATAACCTGAAACTTTGAAGAAAGTGATTTTGAGGAGTACTAGAAAAAGGCTTTTAACACTTTCCCTTTTCAGTGCATCAGCTTTAATTCAGTTCAGGTCTTGTACAGTTAATTTTACAAAAAAGAAAGGGGGAAAAAAGACCTCTCCCCACCATGGCTCTTTCATGAAACAAAAACAGATCAGAACATTTGTAAAATGTTTAATTGTATTGCACTCATCTTCAAGTTTGAACAAAGATATCTGTGAAGTGGGTGCTCAGAATCAGAACTGTGCCATGCACAATTTAACCGTGTCCTCTCTCACTATGGTCCCAAGAAAAATCTCCTTCTCCCTTGAACTTATGGGAGGAAAGCTGCCTGTGCCCTGCTATGACCCTGATTCCCCGTTCTCCATGGCTACTGTTTAATATTCTTACTATATTTATTTGTATTCTGCTTTTTTCCCAAAACTGGGACTCAGAGTGGCTTACAATTTAAAAGAAAAATACAATTAAAAACATACAAAATGTTAACACTAAAACAAATTAAACTGTTCACAGTACAAACCAGTAAAATGTGCTATCAAGTTAAAATAATCAAATGCAATTTAAAAAGAATGAATGTTATTACAAACAGTTTAGTTTAAAAGTACTCACTGGTATTATGGCAATGTTGCTTAGGCATTTCACGCCAGTATTTAGGACCAGAAAGCCCTGTGATAGATTTGCCTTAGGGTCGCCATAAGTTGAAAACAACTTGAAGGCACAGGTCAATGACGACAACGACGACAACAACAACAACATTTAGGACCAGGATTCCAGTTTGTGTAACCAAATATTGTTTTTGGTGGAAATATTTTCTCCCGAAATGCTTCAGTTTTAATTACTCATGCAGGAAAGGGAGAAGCGTGTTTGAACTATGGCTGTTTCTGCACTAGCCTGTTATAGTGCCCTTATTCCACTTTCAACATCCTATGGGATCCTAGGGTTTGCAGTTTAGGGAGGGGCCCAAAGGAGACATAACCTTTAACAGAACTTTTGCCAGTGAAAAGTGATGGTGGCATTTCCTTTTCTTTTTCTTTATCAGAGTCTGGGAATGGAAACTCTCCCGCCTCCTCCACCTAGAAAAGAATCTAATGATGAATTTAATTTTGCAGTTGGTTTTAAAGATTTAAATGGTAAGTTCTAGTCTATTGTTCTCTGGGGGAAATAAAGGGCAGGGGCATGAATTGTGATTTATGGGAGGAAAAAGATGAGAAGGAAAAGCTAAGTGGGTTTTTTCTCCCTTCCAAAATAATTTATTAATTTTGAAAGAGTAAAATTAATTGGACCCCGTCTGGAAAGGTTAAATGCATAAGATATGAATTTTTAGAAAAAAGCTAGTTCTGTACATTTCCCAAAACCCTCTCTTGCTTTTAAATTTCATACCCATTTATTATCATTCATTTTCTGTGCAAGTCAAGTTTCTGATACTTTAGCATGGTAGTTAATACTCATGAGAAGAGGCATGTGCAAATCTCACTACAGCAACATTACTGAATGTGCTAAAAGGACTAAGAAATTAATTCTGTCTTTTTAAAGTTTCTTAGCTTAGAATGCAGTTACTAAAAACTGTAAAGAGTTCCCATGGTCGTGCAAGGAAGAGCTTCTGATCATGCTAATAGCACTGATGTTCCTCAGGGGAGAGATCTCTGATGCATTTTTTGCAATTTTTTCCCCATAACAGAATCCCTAAATGCTCTGGAAGATACTGATTTGGATGCTTTAATGGCTGATCTTGTAGCAGATATAAGTGAAGTAGAAAAATCTGCACTCCATGTACAAAAGGATGCCTCTGCCAGTCAGCAAAGTCCTGTAAATCAGCCTCTAGCAAATGCAGCTGCCACTTATGGGCATCAGTCACATCCTCCAAATATTCCAGTTGCACACATTGAAGATGATTTGCCACCTCCCCCTGCAGAATTAATCTCTGATTTTCCACCCCCACCTTCATCCTCAATAGTGGCTCCTGAACCACTCACTCAGGTGAGCACACACAAAAATTACTTTTCAAAACTTTTCTTTCTCTTTTGTTTTAAAATGGTTCTGAAGATATTTTTATTCCAGTAAAAAACAATGGCTGCCATTCTGTGTTGCAATTATGGATTCATAACCAAGTGACAAATTCCGTTATACAGTAATACTGTGCAGTCACAATTGTGGCACTGTTGTTAATGCCCTCCCAGGCTCACCTTAATAACCAGCAGCTCACCTTAATAACCAGAAGTCTGTTTATTTGGCAGTTGGAATGCAAGGAGCATGATGTTGCTGGCCCCTTCCTGCCAACGAGCAAGGCTACAACAATCAGAAGCAGGACCTCTGTTGCAATTCCTCATTACAGCTTTGCTTGTTGGTAGGGTGGGGACTGAAATGTCACCCTCCTTTTGCCCCAATAGCTAGCTAAATCTTTCTCCTGATGAGGCTGCTGGCTATTAAAGTGGACTTGGGGGATCAGTCCAGGAGATGTTAGTTATGCATTTGTAACTAAGTAGCTGGTGTAGGATATCTAATTTGACCTAGTCATATATTTATCCTTGATGTATTGAAGGAGATTGATTTTTTTCTGAGTTCCCCTCACCTGATGAAATCACAGTATATCTATCTATGAAGTTTTCTTTTGTTCACAAAGGGAAAAAAAATCAGGTAATGTTGAGATCACCCTGCCTGGAGTGATATAGTCCTTCTTACACTGTAGTTTAGATATCTCAAGTGGCATCCTTCATTTTCAGGTGTTGCCTGAGGAACAGGCAACCTGGTACCCTCCAGATGTTTTGGAATGTTCTCTGACCATTGACCCTGCTAGCTGGGGCATTTGAAAATTGAAGTCCAAAACTTCTGGAGGGAACCAGGTTGCCTACCATTGAGACCATGGTGAACATAGATGACAATACTGAAGAACTGATGTTCCATGTCAGCTGATCTATTGAAGAGGCAATGGATTTTTCTAGATAACTTTTTAAAGTCTGTCTTCAGCAGGGCTAGAGGCTGCAGTGAAAGCCAAAGATGATGGCTCTAAGAATAATGAATTCTAGAAGGAAGGTGTCAGGAATTTCTCCCTGCCAGGCCACAGCCAGAAAGGGAAGAGAGAGGTCAGGAACACTTGGGGAGTCTGAATATACCAAACAGTAGGAAAACACAAGCCAAGCCAGGTCAAGGTCCAGTCCAAAGGTTCAGGAGGCAGAGATCTGTCCGGAGGGTTTCAGGGAGCAGGAGACACAAAGGTTGTGAGGGCTTGCTAATAATTTGCTGCAAGCAAGGAGCAGCCATGCCGGCAGACTTAAATAGCTCCTGTGAGCAGGTGCTGCTCATTATTGTTTCCTCAGCCTAGTCCAGGCAACCTCCCTCTGAGCAGCCCATTTCAGCCTTCTGCGTGATTGAGGGCTGATGGGCACAGCTGTCTGCAACTCCTCTGCATCACTGCTGGTTCCCTCTCTGTCATGAGCTGGCTGGGGCAACTCAGTCTCTATTTGACCTTCCAATGCAGGGGATGTTTGCAGGTTGACTTGCTCAGTCACTGCCTTGGCCCCCTGCACAATCAGTTGCTCCTCAATCACGGCATCATCATCTGTCACAGAAGGAATAGTTTCTAAAGACAGAAAGTTAGAGAGCTATCAACTGTCTGTGTAGTAGCCACTAGGTAGGAATACATTTTAGCCTATAATAAATCAACCACAGAAATAAACTAGACTAATGGCACTCAGTACAGCAGAGTTTAATAGAAGAGCACCAGTAGGATGTTGTGAGAGTGGAAAGAAATCCTTTTTGTTGTGGGAGAGGAGGAATAATGGAGGAAAGAGTTTTTGGTTATTTGTAAAAGCTCTGCTGGACAGAATGAGCGGAAAGCCTCCAGCAAAATTTTGCAAAAGGGAAAAATTTAAAATGTTCATGAAATGGCAAGGGGGAAGGGGCTTTCATGTCGGAGTCTGGCACCTTTAAAAGGGGAATTACAATCTTTCTTCCTCTTTCTTTCAGGAAGAGCAAGAAGCACAAGCAAAAGCTGACAAGATTAAGCTTGCACTAGAAAAACTGAAGGAAGCTAAAGTTAAAAAGGTAGGAAGCCAGAGTTCAATAAATTGTGCAATGTATTGACAATTAGAATCTTAATATTTAAATCTTGACATTTTTATCACATATTGCAGTGGTACCTAACCTTTGTTTTATTTGCATACCCCTTGGCAACCTATTTCCATAAATTGTACCCTTCATACTAGCAAAATGTTTGCAATTAATATAGTTACTGTCCAAATCTGATAATATACAAATTGAAAAATTAGTTTAAAATGTAAAACAATGATATAGAGTAGAGATGTAGAGAAGACTCAGAAGAACTCACTCATTGAACACTGAGCTGCCTGCCTGTATATACTTCATGACTCCACTTGAACATTGGCAAAGAAGAGCGAAAGCTGAGCCTGTGAGGGGCATATTGCTGAACACACACATTGTGGTGGCATGTTTGTAACACATTGTTTAGGGAAGGACTTCTTACTATTTGCCAAAATAACAAAGTGAGGGCACAGGTCTTTTCTTGATGTTAAATAATGAAGGAAACTAGCTATGCCACTCATAATGTTCAAGTAATTACAACTTTTAACTTATATCTTGTCATATACTGTTTATGTATGTGCCTTTTCCCATAATTATTCAGTTTTTTCCATGTACCCCTAAATGTCCTTGTTTGTACCCCTGGGGACACACATACTTCAGGTTGGGAATCACTGACATATGGGATCATTTCTTTGCTTTTCCTCTGTTTTTTGTCCATTATAAAAGGATTATTTTTCTAAAGCATGTTCTGAAGCAATACTTTTCAGAAATTGAAACCAAAGGCAAATTTGCAAAACAGTTATTATCAACTATCATCAGGTTGACAGTTCTTGATTTGACTCCCACTTTTTTATTCAATCAGTTTAGAAACCACCTTTCATAAATATTTCTCCCAGGTCAGTTTACGATGCATAATTATCCAATAACAACAAAATATATGTTAATTAAATAAACCAAAGATGTACACTAAAACAATTATACTCAGTGAAAGAAATAACACAATTAAATAATATAGTCATCCCTCCACATTCGCTAGGGGCATAGGACCCCTGTGAAAGTGGAAAAACCGTGAATTATGCCCTCCCAAACCATCTTTAACACACAAAAAAGTACGATCGCCATAATCAACCCACTGTGGATTCTGTTTAGGTATCAGGGTTCCTCCACAAGGCAGATGTGGGTGACTGGTGAAGCTTACTGCGACCTCCACTGCTGCCACACACCATTTTTAAGAGGGATTTATGAGCCTTGTTCACAGTTTCTCAGTCTCAGTCTCTTGCGGTCCCTATTAAAAATGGCATAGGGAGGCAGTAGAGGTAACAGCAGATAATCTGTGAATAATCAAATCTGCAAAAGTGAAACCCACAAATGTGGAGGGCTGACTGTAATGAATTGGAACAGCAGAGTGAAAAATTTTAAGTTTTTAAAAAAACACCTTCCTTTCTTTACTTATGGGAGATCATTACTGATGACATTAACAGGAACTGTTAGTAAACCAGGAAAGTTTAGGCATTAAATGTTAGATGGTAAGGTTGCAAACAGTGCTCAAGTTACTTGTATAAGAAGTAACATCAAGTGCAGTTAGTAGGACTGTTAGCACAGAAGAACAATGCAGCTGAAAACGATAACTTTTAAGATACAGAGAACTCCCTGTTTGATTTCCATGCAACACCCCAGTTTAGATCCTTTTCATTAATGGAACAGAAATCTATTCATTGAAAGGGACTTTCTCACTTCCCTTTATGCTCCCATGTACCCCACTACACACAAATCTTCTGTGGGTTGAGGGATCCTTGGGAAATTTGGGAGATTTACGTAAGAGCAGGAAAAGGGACAGATGTTCTAGTACCACTCCCTACGCTAACAGAAGAGCAATTTTAGATCAAAACACCTTCCTATATTCAGTCTTGCTGATGAGTTGAAGAGGTTTTTCATGAAACAAATCTATTTGCTGAATTCAGTTTATGTCCCATCTTTTCTAGTTTTAGTGATCTAAGGGAAGGAGGAGGTTACAAAAATGAAAAATTAATGTGAATTAAAATTGAGGACCTAGGTACACAATTTTACATTCAACCACACAACAACTCCTAGAGTATACCAGGTTGTATACTTTTATGGATTTTAACACTGCTGTATCACCAGCACATGGGTTTGATTATTGCGAATAGAACAGTCTAGGTCACTATGTGGTAAGAGATTCATACCAACACATACTGTGTGTGTTGATGCTCCTGCCTTTGAACAGAAAAACAAAAACTTATTATAGCAAAATAGATGGAAACATAGTCCTATAAGAGTAGAATATTGTGATTAAATGTTGTGGTATTATTATATCAGAGGATGCAAAAATCCTGTAACTCTGTTTCTGGACAATTAAGAATCATTGCCCAGGGATGGGATCTAACACCCACCCATCCTTTTCAAAATACAGTCATCCCTCCACTTTTGTAAACCCTTGCAAGTGAAAAAACAGCAAATAACTCCCCCCTGCTCCCCTTCCCATTCCCATCTGGGGCTCCCTCCGTCCCATTCCCATGGAAAAGGAAAGGGAATGGGGGAGGGGGAAGACTCATTCCTATCTATTTTGTCCTGGCACTGAGAACTCACATAAGCTCTTTTGCCTCAGCACGAGTTCTCCATGCTGGGGCAAAATGTATAGGAATGGCAGGAGGAGCTCCAGAAGGGGAAAAGGAAGGCTCACACGTGCTATCTCCCACCCCCTTCTGTTTTGCATGGAAAGGGGAAAGAGGGAGATTTGGAGGGGGAAAGGAGGGTTCATGCAAGCTTTGCCCACCCCCCTTTCCCTTCCATTTTGCTTCTATGCGCTGGAGCAAAATGCATGGAAATGGGAGGAGAAGAATGGGGGAAAGGCATGTGCACTTGCAAATAATCAAATTTGCGAACGTCAAACCCACGAATATTATAGCTTGTATAATATAGCTTTTTATAGCTGACACATTTTAGCTGGCATGCTGTTGACTAGTTCCAGCTAGAATAGATTCAGTCAGTCAGTTGTTGAATGATGAATTCCATCTATTAAGTAGATAGATCTTTTCTAGTCAAAAGTAACAATAGGATTTCGGTCTGTGGTTCCCAAAAATTGATCCTCTGGCTGTTTTGAAATTCAGCTCCCAGAAGCTTCAGCCAGCTTGGCCAAAAGTCATGAGTTATGGGAGCTGAAGTCCAAAACACCTGGGGGACCAAAATTTAGGAACCACTGATTTAGCCCATTCTTTCTTACAGTTAAAAGAAGTTAGAGCAAATGCTGTTTTATTTTTTAATTCTGTTTTTTAAATGTCTACTTATAAGTAAGCCTCATTAATAAAATGTGACCATAAAATAATAAAGGGCAGTTTAAAAAATCATAAAATAAACTTAAAATCATAAAGTAAAATCATAAAATAAACTGACCAACTTAAATTGACAACAGGAAGAAAAAAGTATAGAACTGGCACTGAAATGATCCCAAGTCTTACCCAAGTCATACTCAGTGACAAAAGTGTTCCACAAATCAGGTAACACAATGAAGAAGGTTCTTTCTCTTACCTACAATAGCTTCTACAACCTAAGGATACATTTTTGGGGATCTACTCAGTCCCCTGACTAAAAGGTCTGAATTTTAGCAATCTCTCCTTATTATGTACTTCCTCTGATGACGGGATCACCTCCTGTGTGTATAACCATATCTGTATTACTACCTTTTAACTGTACTGTATTATTGCTGTTCACTTTTGTTTGGTTATTGGTGAATTTATGTTGGTGATTATTGTAGATGTTATTGTAAGTGTAGAATTTTTAAAAAAACCCTGTTTAGTAAAATATATAAACAAGAAAGGTGGTGCTGGCTTGGAAGTGCCTCAGGATGCATTGTTTTCGGAGTCCAGTTTTTGATGCATTGTACATTTGAATCAGTAATGATCTTCAGCGCTTATCTAGCCAGGCAGAATCTTGAGCATGCTAGCCTTTTAGTCCATGCTGAAATTACTGCCTTGTCTATTATTCTCTCCTCAGCTTGTTGTCAAGGTGCACATGAATGATAACAGCACAAAGTCTCTGATGGTGGATGAACGGCAAGTGGCACGTGATGTCTTGGACAATCTTTTTGAAAAGACCCACTGTGACTGCAATATTGACTGGTGCCTTTATGAAATATACCCAGAGTTACAAATTGGTAAGTCGCAAAGCATCTGAGAAGCTTTGGTTCTCATGTTATTTCTGTACAGCTTTACAAGAAAGCAACTTGTTAATGCTGTGTTTGGTGGCATTCTTCTGTTCCTTCTGGGCTCCTGTTGCTTTCCATATGAAACAATAAGCTCTTTTATAGTTTTTTTCCTTTTATAGATGGCAAACCTTCCTTTGTTGGACTCTGTTCCTACTAATGGCTGTATACTTGTGGAAACTTTTAGTGGTTTGCCTCAGTTTTGCCAATATGATTTGGCACTGATTTGCCCCAAATTTGGCAGTATGTTTGGCACTGACATTTGGTGATGTACTTAGGGGAGTGCCACGTGCTGCCTATAGGCCTTCAGCATAGGTGGGGAATGGGTGCGGTCCAATTTTGATCACTGTGCCTCCCCTCAGGTTGAACTGCCTCATTTGAGGCACGCCGGAAGTGATGTCATGCCACTTTCAGCCACCATTTCAGTTGATTTCGCAGCCTCTGTCTGTCTGTCTGTCTGTCTATCTATCTATCTATCTATCTATCTATCTATCTATCTATCTATCTATCTGTCTGTCTGTCTATCTGTCTATCTAATGTGTGCTGGAGTTGATGTCATATCATTTCCAGCTGCCATTTTAGCTGACTTACAGCCTGCCTGCCTGCCTTTTTCTTTCTTTCTTTCTTTCTTTCTTTCTTTCTTTCTTTCTTTCTTTCACATGTGCCCGAATTGATGTCATATCACTATGAGCCACCATTTCAGCTGATTTGCAGCCTTTATTTATTTACTTACTTACCTACTTATTTATTTAACGTGTGTCAGAATTGATGTCATATCACTTTCAGCTGCCATTTAGGCTGATTTAGCTTTTTTCAATTTTTTTCAGGGATTTTGGTGGTAGGGATTTTTGACTTTTTTTTAAAGGGTTGGGGGCCTTCAGGGGGCTACAAAGACTGGAGAAGTGGGACTGAGGGGCTGCGTGAGTGCCATGGGGCACACTTTCCCCACTTCTGACATAGGCTGTCTGCTGCCCATCTCTGCAGTACAGCATTGGAAACAAAGACTGGCTCAACAAAAGACCAGCTTGAAAAATACAGAGAATTCATTTGGAAACTAAAAATAGAGGTAAATTTGAGAAACCTGTGTATTTTGTAGAAATTGCTTTTATTGTTCTTACAGGTCAGAGGGGCATAAGTATTAAGAAAAGTTGTCCCTTAATCATTACATTCAAAAATAGGAGTATACTCAGATGGGGCTAAGCAGCTGTGATCTTCCTTCTTTCCTTTATTTCTAATATTTCTTTTTTGGTTTTTCCAGAAAGATTTTTTGAAGATCATGAAAATGTGATTGGTATCTTATCTGACTGGACTCGGGACACTGAAAACAAGATCCTGTTTCTGGAGAAAAAGGAAAAATATGCTGTGTTTAAAAACCCTCAGGTAAAATAATAGGATACAAGCAAGCTGGTGGGTGTTGACATGATTTAGTTTACACAGTGAGGTAACACCATATTTTATATGCTTTGCAATTCAAATTGTAATGATGAAAGGTACGGAAAGTCTCTGTGTCAGAGCTGATATCCTGAAAGGGGCTTGAGCTATGTTTTCTTCAAAGGATGAAAGTACTGGAGTGAGAAACCTTTGGCCTGCCAGATGTTTTGGATTATTATTTTTTTTAAACATGCCTTCCAACTATCAAATGCGCTTCGGGTGATGTACAAATAGAAGAACCAGCAAACTATCAATAAAAATACAACCAATTAAATGCAATTGCTTGTCCCAACTAGGATAGAATAGAAACAGTGGGATAGGCATAATTTTTCACTGGTGGTTGTTGTTGAGTGCCTTCAAGTTGTTTATGACCTATGGTAACCCTATCGTGGGGTTTCTTGGCAAAATTTCTTCAGAAGGGGTTTCCTTTTGCCTTCCTCTGAGGCTGAGAGAGTGTGTCGTGCCCAAGGTCATCCAGTGGGTTTCTGTGGCTGAGCATGGATTTGAATCCTAGTCTCTAGATTAGATTCATAGTCCAACATCCAAACCACTATAATATGCTGTCTTCTACATGTATTTCAGAGCATTTATAGCCTTCCTTTCAGCCAAAAAGCCTCCCAGAATGGCTTACAAATTGTTAATTTGACAGTTCCCTGCCCTTAGGCTTAGAATGTAAAAAGACATGAAACTCAAGAAGGGGATGGCAGTGGGAGAGGGGTTTAGGCCCAGAAGATGCTGGCTGCTTTCCTTCTCAGAGACCAGAGCAATGCAGGTTGGTATGGAATGGAAGGAGAGCCTTTCCTTAGCCACTGGTTTTGACTTACTGTTCAGGAATTAATTCACTGGGTCTACTCTAATTGGGACTAGCTGCTGGATTTAACCCCTGGAGAGCCAAAGATTCACTATGTCTCTAATAGCAGCAGTAATAGTACTCCTATAGTAGTAACAGTAACAGCCATTCTCAGGATTAGTTACCTCAAATGAGAGCTGAGGTAGCACTAAAATGCACTTTATCATTTAAAAAAGGATGAAAGATATTTCCATAACACTCCCACCCTCCCACAACATTGCACCAGAGCCCTGTAGTTGCCAAGTGACTAAAACGAGAAGCTTTATTTTACCAACCCAGTGTGCCATGGATTCTGCTGGATAGGAGCCTGTATATCGTTCCATTTGTCTACTGATTATATAGTGTATTTTCCCAGGGAAAATATTTTAAAGAGACTGTTTCCCATGGAACCACAACAGTGACTCAGTGAAACGAAATATCACAAGCTCGTGACTAAAAGCTAGAATATTTGTACAAGTCCATATACTCAAAGTGTCCTTATGATAAATAATAATTCATGTTGTACTGTGACTGTAGCAACTGTTGGATTGGATTGAAGATGTGAGGTGGGTATTTTGTTGGTCTATACCATCTGTAATTGTAAAAGAGAATGTCTGTCTCTTTGTTAGTCTGTCTTCACTGCAGCTGCAAGAATTTATAATCTAGACATCTGCAATTTGGTGTGTACCCTCAAGAACCTCCAGGGGCTATTTTGCTTCTAATTTGGATGTAGTGTCATAGTGAATCACTAGGTGACATTGACTCACTGTGCCACTAGGGAACAGATACCAGAATATACAGGAGGAACAGCAAGAAGCCTCAAAGTGTGGTTCAAAGCCATGCATCTGGTTTTGAGTGGGAAACCAGGACACCAGGCTATTTAAGCTCCTGTGGTTTCATGGTGCTGGAAGAACAGAGGTCCTATGTATGTGTCCTGCAAAGAAGTTGGGGAAACTCCTCTGTGACAGGCCTTTACTTCTCCCTGATTGGTGTGGCAAGTGCCAGTCTGATAAGGCATTCTGTCTTTACCACACAGCTCTGTCTCCTCCTTATGATAAAACACCTCTATGTAAGAGGGTGAGGGTTTTCAATGTTCATTTAGAGCCACTTAATAATTTTAGAGTAGCGTGTTTCCTGCGTTACCTTATATACTGTATACAACTCAGACTGAGTCAGTGTTTACAAAGATAAACTGTAACGTTTTTAAAGATAACAATAAGAATAAAGTAGGGTGTTAGAGCTCATATACAGGTCAAAGTTGATACATTTCCTTGCATTTTTAAGAAAATGTAATAGGTAACTGCCTGCTCAGAACCAGTTCAATTATATCTTTAGATTTTCCTAAAAAGCACAAGTATCATATAAGAGCACTTTGGCTAGACTCCTGCCAAAGGCTCAGCCCCCAATCTGGGTCACACTCTCTGACCAGATCCTCGTAAGGCTTAATTACTCTTCTGCCTCTCACTACACTTTGACTGAGAATACTCTGTGACTAAAATAGGGGCTTTACTCTCTAGCTCCTTGCTAGGTTCTCACTAAGGAATCAAAATACCCACAGCTACTTGGCTTTATATACCTTTTTTTTTTCAGCCGCAAGCCTCTCCACACACTATTAGACTGGGTTTCTCTCCTGAGGGGCTATGCTGGTTGCATAGCCACCTGCTTCCAGGCTGCACTGGCACTTCAGATAGCCACACCCCTAGAACTTTATCATACCATCTTTCTGTCCTGAACCCAGCTGGTAGTCCCAACTAGAGCAGACCAATTGTTGAGACACTCTTGGTGGCAGCTAAGGATGGGGAAGAGAGTTAGGAAAGTGAAAGGATACATGCATGGAGGTAGGAAGAGAAAAGACTAGCAAAGAAGGAAATAAAGGTGTGGATGAAAAGACCTATGAGTAGTAAATAGGAATCCTAGATCTCAGGACCTTGAGCCTCTTCTCCAATTCTCAGTGCAAGAGGGAGGAGTCTGAGGGGAAGAGCACAGCCTTGAAAGGTAAGTGGATATATATTTTCCTTATTTGTTAGACATAATGACCAGTATTCTCTGTCAACTGCTTTTCCCTATGCCGCTGATGCCCAGTGAAGTAGGTTGGCGTGGGAACTATTATGACAATAGTGTCACAGCTGAAACTAAGTAGTAATTGTGAATATGAAACAGTTACCTAGCTTTACTCATTTGTAACTGTTTAGTATTCACAATTGCTACTTAGTCATGACTGTGACACTCTGGCTATGAACCCAGCTCCTCCTAGCTACAGATGGAAGTCCTTTGTGCTGGCAATCAGAGCACAGGTGAATGACGTCTCCATCAGGTTTGGAGCGGGTCAGGCTAGGAGAGATTACTTAGATAAACATTAGAGAAAACTGGCTAGTGTATTCTTTATTATTGTTGTTTGAATGGCATACAATGTACAACTGTGGTTGATGCTTGAAGTTTCATTCTTAATCACTAGAGAATACTGGGGTGGAGATGAAGTAACAGGTTTGAACTCAAGCAAAACTGAATATTTCCACTCATAACAAAGTATATTGAATTCACATTGGCTGCTGCTATAATTGGGGGAACACTTTAGTCAGTGCACTTTATAGTAGGATTAAGGTGATCCAAAGGGTATTATATAGCTATGTAAACCCAAATTCTAGGAAAATGAATAATTTAGGCTTCAGTTTTTGTGTGATTGGTGGTTATGCTCTTGGAAGTGCATGCTGTCTGTAGTGACATTGTCCTATGTGTGTTGTGTAGAAAAGTTTCATTTGATGTACAGCCTATGTGTAAACCATTAGACCAGAGAATGCACTTCTCTTTCAGTAAATTATATGGCTGTTGTACAATTAGTATGGAAGAACCAGGTGCATTCACTCAACAATGAAAATATAGATAATCATTACACAGCTGCCTCACTCATATACCCCAACTTTCCTGTGTACTGGTGGATGAAGGGTGATCTTATAAATTATTGTATGCAGTCGTGCAGTGTAACATTTTGTCAGGAGGTTAGATTTAATAAAAAAAAAGTTAACATGGAAGCTTTCTGGCATACATGTTTTTGACCTTTGCTTGCACTAGCATGGTTTCTGTTCATAGGGGAAACAGTGGAAAGGTGACCGCTAATAAATTTATAGGCAGTAAGTGTTCTATAATCAGAGAGCCAGTATGGTGTAGTGGTTTTATTACCACCCTGGAGACCAGAATTTGATTCCCTGTTTGGCTGTGGAAACCACTGGGTGACCATGAATGCCTCACACACTTGGAAATGACTTGAAGGCACAGAACAACAAATTTATACATTAAAATAACTAAGTTAATCCTTTGGAGCAGAATATAATGAATAACATCTGTTTAAAAATTATATTTTTCACTTAAGTTGTCAGTGGGAATCACAGGCTTAAGAAAGAGAGAAACCCTTTCCTCATTTGTAAGCAACAATTGTGAATTCTTAAATTGGAAAGTAGGTAGGGACCTCACCACAAGAAGCTTATAAAATCGCCCCAACAAATCAATGAAATTTACTAACATATCAAGCGTTATTGAAATGGGAGGGCGACAAACCAAGAATGTGTACAGAAGAAGAATTAAAGGCTGAAGGACATGAACTAAATTGGTTTCCATGGAGACAACTCAGAGAAAGGTTTAGAATGGACCAAAAGCTATATGGATTTGAGAGAAAAGAGAATGAATTAGACATACTGATGAAAGATAACCAAAAGAAAAGAATTTCTAAATTTCATAAAGTATTGCTGAAAAGAGAAATGGAAGCAGAAGCAGTCAAAGATACAATGGTTAGATGAGCACAGAATTTGAGACATTCGATTGAATTAGAAACTTGGGGAAGAGTGTGGAAAATAGATGTAAAATTTACACCAAATTTAAATTTAAGAGAAAACTTTTATAAAATGTTTAACAGATGGTACATGACCCCAGAAAGATTACAAAAAATAATGAGAAATGGGAATTCAAATTGTTGGAAGTGTGATGAAAAGATGGGGTCTTTTTTCCATATGTGGTGGACATGTAAGATAGCAACATTTTGGAAAGGGGAAAGTAGGTGGAAAAGAGAGATTGAATATAAGCTTCACTAGCTTATTAAAGCTGGGAGTTGTGTTCATAAGCATGGCAGGATGAACAAACCTGCATTCCTGTCCATACAGATATATTTGTTTAGTATATTATAATATATCAGGAAGTCTCAGCCTGTTTTTGTGAGTGTGTAGTGCTGGTGTCACAAAATACAAAAAGGCCTGAGTGTGTGCCTTTGTTCTTGTGCACACGCTTACTTTGGGTAGTGCTGGTAGTGAAGACAGCTAACTTCTCTGCTTCCATAGCATTCTCAAGTAGCTGGCCAACAGAGGGGTTCCCCCCCCCCGCAAGCATTGAGTAGGTTGCTATGATCAGACTGACTATACTGGGGATGTGGTAGAACAGAAACCTCCCTGCCCTGTTTGTGGTACATACACCCACTGAAAGTGTAACTGGCAGCAGCATTATATTCTTTTGAATACCAGGTTGGTACTTGTGTGTTTTCCCCAAACACTTTAAAAAGGATTTATTAACCTGGCTGATGTCACCCGTCTGTTTGCTGCAGAAACTGATGTTGCTATTTTGTTTTTGTTTTTTTATTTGTACATTGCATCCAGGTCTTTTTTTTTTTACAGCATGCTTCTATCAATAAGATGAAGGGTAGTACAGTGAAGGGATAGATAGATGAGTGAATGAATGGATTTGTATGACCTCTTCACAAGTATTCTTATTTATCTGCCTACAGTTTGCAACAACATCAAACTGCCTGGTTTGTCAGACAATATTTTTCCCATAGTATGTTAAAGAAAAAAAAGGATTCTTAAAAAGACTCCTTTTAGACATGTGGACTCCTTCACAGTTGTTGTAATCTGTTGAAGACCACACAGTGATAAATGCACATGAACAGCATGCAGCATTTTCCTTTGGCTTGGCCTGTTTATTGGGAAATGGTTAATGATAAACGCTTTTCCCTTTCAGTGAGAGAGAAGAGGCATATCAAATAAACAGCAATGGGGAACTGGCACTGATAAGTGAGGCACAAAATGATGTCTCTGTCTTAATGTAGACACAAAGAGCAAGGTCATATGCTGTTGTCCAAAACTCTTTTCAATTAGCTTTTGTTTATCAGTGCAAAAAATTTTGGTGTATAGCTCTGACTCTTATAGACTCTGGGTGGTCGATCTGCTTCTCCTCCACCCCTTTAAATAAATGCCAGATGCTTAGATATAAACTGCTTGTAGTCAGAGGAGGTTCTTTCTTTCTTTCTTTCTTTCTTTCTTTCTTTCTTTCTTTCTTTCTTTCTTTCTTTCTTTCTTTCCCTTTCAGTTCATCAGCAGCTGTTTTGAGTTTATTTAGTGGTGTGACAATAGCAAGTCGTGAAATGGCTTGATTGTGTGTACTCAAACAAAGGCAAACAGTACAGGGGATATTAGATCTAATGGCACTTATTTCCCGTGTGAGCCTCATTGAAAGTAGTAGGAACTGCACAAGAAGAGCATAATAACCCTATATGTACTCCCTTAGAGTTAAAGCTCCATTGAAATTCATGCCATTTCCCCAAGTAACTGTCGCTTGGGTTGGTTTGTAAGTGTCTCCCTTATGTATGATTAATACACCATTTTAAATACAGAAATAAAATTTCCTCTTTTTCCCATTGGGCATCTTGAATTTGTCAAGGTCCTGTGAACTGCTGTAAACTTTATTCCTCTGTTTATCTGAATCTTCTCTGCAATTATGCTTCTTTTTCTTCTTTTTCACCAGCCTTCACAGATCATAATCCATATAAGAAAAGTAATAGCCTTTGTAGTGAGAATGCACATATTGAAAATTACAGTGTTTGGGGAAAAAAAACGTATTAAAACAATTTTAAAAGACCTAACTTACCATGAAGCTTTCAGTTTTTATCCTTTTCTGGTGTAATGTTGTGTTTTTTATCATGCAGGAACATAATTTTGAGTAATATTTGTATCAGTATATGACTAATAAATGATGTACCTTGTAGAGTCTAAAATTTTATCCATTTTCCTCTTAATATATGTTGTTCTAAAATTCAGCTTTAGAAATCTCTGGATGGGTTCATGCCTTTGTTTTCTACCACAAGGTACCTTCCCCCTCCCCTAGCCATCTCAGGGTACTTTTCTAGGTGCCTGCTTTCTTGCATGTGCTTTGTTGCCTAAACACAAACTTAGCCTGAATTGGCCCGACGTCTGAAAATCTGTAATAGAATATATTGTGGTTGAAGACTATACAGTCAGCCCTCCACACCTGCTAGTTTCACTTTCACGGATTTGATTATTTGCAAATTTCTCCAACCCCTGCCCCCCACCTCAGGATCTCCTTTTCTGGGGAAACCTTCCTTCTCAGTGGCTCAGATCAGGCCACGCAACCCTTTAAAAAACTACCTCTGCCCTTTTCTTCCTCCACCAGCCACTGCCTGGTCAACTAGGGATGGATCACAGCTCAATTTCTTAGCACCACAAATCCTTTTCCAGTGCCCTCCCACCTGCACACAAGGAAGGAGATGAGAAAGAGAGGAAGTATAGGGCCACTATGCTTACCCATCCCTTTCCCTCTTCTTTCCCTGATCTGGTTTGGGCCCTGGGTGCCCAATCGCCCCACTGTGCCTCAGCCTCCCTCCTACAGACATACACATTTTGATATGTGTGGTTTCTCCACTTTTGCAAGGGTACTATGTCCCTGATGCTAGTGAATGTGGAAGGCTGACTGTACTTAGATTAAATGAAACAATACAGTGACATTGTGCTAATAACAGATGTAAATCCAGTTTCTTTTAAACATTCACTCAAAAGGTGTTTATATTTTACAATTGAGTTTCAGTAACTGGTTTAAAAAGTATGCTTTAGGGCAATTGCCACAGCACTGCTTGTGTTTTAGAACCTGGGCTGACATCAGTGTTTTTAATGCTTTGTCTACAGTGTTCCATTCATTTGAAACATCCCAAGGGTTAATGTAATCTGTTGTAACATATCAGAATGCTTGTGGTTTGGCTCACAATTAGACATCATTTAGACGGCAGGGCATGGAAATGAGGTGCAGGTATTCTCATTCATCCTGCATAGTGCTGTCAAAAGCTCACTGTCAAAAAATGACAGTCGTAGAAACTTTTGTATGAATTAAATGTGAACCACATGTGAATTACACACATATAGAACCTTCAATGGGAATTGAAGCTATGGATACATGTCCTTTCATGAGCAGAGACAGTATGGCATCAATCCATTCATTTTCTGCATTGAATTTCAGTGCTGGTTGTTGGTTTGGGGAAGCACTTGGGCAAAAACTCCCCCTGATGATTCTATCACCCTTCGTTGTTTTGTTTTTCTAGCTGTTCCTCTTTATTTTCATGTTCAGAGGCCTGAGTGTTTAAAATTAAGACTGTAGACTGTCCAGCTATTAAAAAGATGCATGCTTTGTTGTTCTGTAATTCCCCTTACCACTAGCCTGCTTGCTTGCTTGCCTGCCAGCCAAGCAACCAGTAATCAAGCAGGCAATGGCAGCTGCTAATACTTTTCATCACCAGTGCTGTTTACTTGCTCATTTCCTCTGGCTCAAAGGAAGATGCGGGAGAACAAGTGGGTTGCTATGATGGAAGAGGAAAAGAAGATCTAGGGCAGAGCTTTCCAAACTGTGTGTCATGACATGTTAGTGTGTTGGCTGCAGTATGTAGGTGTGTCGCTTGAATGTAATGAGTGAATGGGCTGCCCCTCCTGCCACCACCACAGGCCAGGCCCAGGCTGCCTCCACTTTCTGAATTACTTACTGAATTACTGTGTCATGAAATGATGAATATGTAAAAAAGTGTATCACCAACATGAAAAGTTTGGAAAACTTTGGTCTGGGGGGTATTTGTGAACATATCCTTTTTTGAGGACATTAGATCAGGTACTAGATCATGCCAGCTCTGCCAAACCTGTACCCTGCTTTGAGCTTCAGTGAGGCATCTAAAAAGAAATTCTAAGTGGACTCTGAAGTACGCAACTGAAGACCAAATGCTACTTTTGTCTAGCATCTGTTTCTTACACTAAGAGTCTTAGACATACCTGGTCACCTGTTCAGTTTATAACCATTATCATGTTGTCCACAACATTTCTCCATGTCTTTTTTTTTTTAAATTAGAACTTCTACTTGGCAAACAAAGGAAAAAATGAAAGCAAAGAAATGAATGAAAAAAGCAAAGAATCTTTACTGGAGGTAAGTCATGTTTGAGTGAGCAGTGGTACATTTGATTATGAAGCAACCTGTTTTCTCTTACCTTTCTACAAAATAGAATAGGAATGTTTCAGTTACTCATTACTGTAGAAAAATACGAAATTTTAGCATAACGCTTATTTCAAAGGACGTGTGTAAATGCTCTTCAGATACTTCCACCCATAGTGGGATACGGCCAGATCCTAAAAGTTTGAGATTGGCAAAATTAGAACTGATTCACAAAACTCAAATTTGTATTCTTCATAAGACCAACCAGTTCTTTGACAAAGGTTATGAGTTACCACAGAAATACCCAAAACAAACATTTGAAGATATGATAACATGCAGTCTTCTCTAAAGGTACGAAAAACAGCAAGCAGCAGCTATCTTTTCATCAGGGAAGGCTTTTTCCTGTGTTAACTCTGATAAGGAACAAATGTATTTTCCAATCATTCTGAGACTAATTGTAATAATCTTTTCCTTCCTCCAGTTGAGGCAGCAGTTTAGCTTTTAAAAATTATTTTAAACAACATGGTTAAACGATAAACAAACATGAACTTTGAATACTTGTGTAGAACCTTAAAGATGAATAAATCTAATGTGGCATAAATGTGTGTGAAATACAGTGCTGTTTATAAGATATATGAACTGCTTCCTGAATTACCTCTGTGTATGTGTATGAGAGAGAAAATGCTCATGAGGAAGAGGGACTGTGACAGTTGCAAATAGTGGGGCATGAAGATACAGAATTACAGAAAACATTGACAGGAACTGTTTGGTGAAAACACAGACCTCCTTGCATTGATAAGCAAATGAACATACTTTGTCCAATTAAAGAAAAATCCCAGTTCGAGTCACAGCAGATAGAGCTCGACTTCTTAATGATCTGTTGTTCATTTATTTTGGAAACTGTTTTTAAAGAGCCTTTGTTCAAACACTAAAACTGTTTGAGGAGAAGAGAGAGTGACACCACAATTCTGTAAACCATCAGGTCTGCTGGAAAAAAAAATCCCATGCTGTTTTCTCCCAACTTCATTCCTGGAGAGGAAACAGTATATCTTATTAAGTGTTCTTCCAGAGCATGGTGACAGCTGTTCCGCCCCCCCCCCAATGTATATCTGTATACATCCTCTAGCACATTATTAATTCCTTTTAGGAAATAATTGATGTGGCTAACCTGAGAATGTGGTCAATATGCTGTTCTAACTTATATGGCTGTTTCCAGATGAAGGCATTGATTAGGGGTTGAGCACCTGTTTTGCATGTTGAAATCCACATATTGCATCCTTGTCATCTCAGGCTGCAGAATTATAGCACTGTTATTCCCCTTTAACTGCCATGGATCTGTTATGGAATACTGGGATTTGCAGTATCAGGAGGGACATTTAGACTTCTCACCCAAAACACTCTGTTCCTTACCACACAACAAACCCTGGGATTCTGTGGGATGAAACCATGGTTGTTAAACTGGAATAATAGCACTATAATTGTGTAGTGTGAATGGGCCCCAGGTCAATGGGAACAGTACAAAGCTAGACTGATTAGTAGCCGAACTTGATATATAGCAGCAGTTTCCTATTTTCCATTCTTGATTGGTGTAACCCAATTTTCACCCCACAGGAAAGCTTCTGTGGCACATCTGTCATTGTACCAGAGGTTGAAGGACCCCTTTATTTAAAAGAAGATGGCAAGAAGTCCTGGAAGAGACGTTATTTTCTTTTGCGAGCTTCTGGCATTTATTACGTACCCAAAGGAAAGACCAAGGTCAGGCAAGTCAAAGAAACCCTTTCAAGAAATAAAGCAATTCTTGAAGTTGGAAATAAAGAACTCCCAAGGTGACATTTTAAGAACAGCATCTGGTGCACCTGAGAGAGGTCTCTCTTTGGACAGCAACACTTGTGCAAATATTGGGAAGGAGTTGTTGAACTCCTTTGACACTTCCCCCGCCCTCTATTCTTGTTTTTTTAGGTAGATAAAAACACTCTATTTATTTAAAATCCAGACTTAAAAGGAAATGAGAACCCTAAGCCAATAACTGGGTCATTCACAACAAAAGTGTGCCATTCCTTTTTGTCTTATTCCCTGTGGAAAAGAATTCTTTTACAGTTTGCAAACAGTCTGGATTTTTGTCTGCCAAAATGCAGACTTACTCTTTAGCTTATTCAGAGCAAGGCTGAAGAGAAAGTTCGCATGTGGCTTTGATAGTTACTTCTGTTTTTGTTAGTCCCCCTGCCCTTTCTCCAGATCCTTTCTGGAAACATGTTGAAATCGTTTACCACATGCACCAACCCATTTTCCCCCGTACCCAAATGTTGTTTCTTTACCCAGATCAGAGGTAAGATGCTTTAGTAGGGGTAGATTTTGAGCTTCATGGAGGACCACACCTCCAGATTTTCAGCTGAAAATCAGCTCAGGAAGTAGACAGACATCTACCTCTGTTTTTCATTTCTGGTTTGTTTGTTCGTTTGTTTTTTGGTTTTTTTACCTATTTTCTGTTTTTATGGAGTGTGGAGATTTTTCACCTATATTGCTGGTTCAGATGGCATTGTTGGGCAATTTGGGATTTATTTTTTTCACCCAGCGGAGAATTTAATGGGGTGGATTGAGATGCCTGGGACTTGGAGCTACAAAAAGTATGCTGGGACTATAAGTGGCCCATGCATGCAGTACTTTCCTAACTTCAGCCTGGATGATGATGATATTCCCTCCCAATGATAGGAGATATTTTAAAATAAGGGACTAAGATCTAAACGTATTACTCTAGTCTTTTATTGATTGCTATGGTTTGAATCCTAAGAACCTGGTTTTTTCCCTCCTTTGTAATTCGTACGTCCCCAAAACTCTTACAAGGATGTTCCCTTTCTTGCTATCTTTTCATAGGCAGGGGAAACCTTTTTTCATTCCAACCGGCTTTTGAGAAATGAAGGCTTTTAATAAAAAGACTTTAAGAGCATTTGGTACTGCTTTTGTGCTGGTCTTAAAATGTTTGCAAAAACATTTTAATAGTTGTTAGTGTTATTAATGATTTAATTGCATTTTAATGTTGCTTTTTTTGGATACTTTAACTATATTTATACTTAACTGTTTCTGTTTTAAATTTGTAAGCTGCCCTAAGTCTCTGTTTTGAGAAGACAATAGGATATGAATATTCATTATTGCGGATACAGATTTGTAACCGAGGGCCTTTCCACCCTGCATTGTTATGGTGCTATTATTCCACTTTCAACATCCTATGGGATCCTGGGGTTTGCAGTTTAGGGAGGGACATTTAGAATTCTCAACCAGAGAGCCTTTCAGTAAACTACAAACCCCAGAATTCCACAGGATGTTGAATAACAGCACTATAACAGTATAGTGCAGAAAGGCCCCTAGAGTTCTGGATCCGTAACTGGTTTGTACTCAGTAAGACGGCCTAGTCCTACTGTAGATCTATGCAAATGCCACCCCAGCTTACCTTAAGATGCAGCAGCTATATCCTGCAAAGGGGTCCATTCAGCTTCTGACTGGGGTGCAAGAAGGATGATGTGTCCATACCCCTCCTGTCATTGAGCACAGCTCCAAAAATCAGAAACAGGACGCTTGTCCCAAATCCTTCTGGCAGTCTTGCTCCTTAGTGTTAGGGGTTGGAAACACTGTCCTCCTTGTACCCTGATCAGAAGCTGAGCGGACTCCCTTTGCCTGATGAGGCTGCTAGTTTTTAAGGGGGGCTCGGGGTGTGGGTCAGCCAAGCGATTTTGTTCAGTTATGTAGATGTAACTAAGTAGCCAGTATAGGATGTTGGTAAGTAGAAATAGTAGTATAGTATCTTAGAATCGCAGAATTGGAAAAGAGCACAAAGATAATCAAATCCAACCCCCTGCCATTCAGGAATACACCATCAAAGCATCCCTGACAGAGTAGTAGTAGCAGCAGCCACTTCAGAGGGACTGGAAACATTCAGAATGTTGATCAACAGCAAATAGGAGAGGAAGCTGGAGGCTGGATGGGTGGGAAATTGGGTAAAATCAGAATGCCTGTTGCACAAGTGGAAGTACAAGGGCTCTGCTGGGTCTGGGCCCATTTGTCTAAGATTTGAGAGTCCAGTCCAGTCCTGCTTCTGTGACATATTTCTGTGGGAGATGACCTTGCATGGCATTTAAATCCCACCCATGGGAAATTATGCTCAGCCCCACCTCCGGGCTTCTGAATATTCACCGTGCACTTTACAACTTAGATACGTCTTTCTTAGATGTGTCTTTTTGAAGATAAGGACATGTTATCAACAAAGCCCTGGTGGCGCAGTGGTTAAATGCTAGTACTGCAACCACAAGGTTGTGAGTTCAATCCTGCCGGGCTCCAAGGTTGACTCAGCCTTCCATCCTTCCACAGGTCGGTAAAATGAGTACCCAGCTTGTTGGGGGCAATTAGCTAAAACACATTGTAAACCGCTTAGATAACACTCTGTTGATAAGTGGTATAGAAATAAATGCTATTGCTATATTATTAAAGGTACATACCTGAATCTCAACAAACCTGTCCCCTATTTCCCTCTGGACCAGGAAAAGTGGAAGCTCTCTAGTAGAAAGGAACAGCATAGACTTTCTCTCCCATTATTTTTTTTTAATAACCACGCATGTTAAGTCTAAAGACACATTTAACATCACATCTAGCTTTAGCCCATGGTTTGCTTGAAGCGTGACTAAATTTGGGGAGATTTTAATGCACTGTTATTGCATTTCCATTAAGAAGCATAACAAGAGTGTCTGGGATGTGTCTGAGATTTCATTCGCATCTCCTTAGCTCTGAACTGAGGTGTGCAAGTAAGAAAAACTTGGTTGCCATAGCAACCCATTAAGAACAGTCCGTGGTTGTTTCACAGCAGCAAAAGGCCACTTGAGGTGAGAGGAAGACCTGCCCCTTCTCCACTGCAGCATGGAGCAGATTTATAGTTTACGTTTGCACTTGTTTACAAATAAAGCTTCAAACACAATCTGAGAAAAGTCCTTATTTTTCAAGGAGACTTGGTAAAAACAAAAACCACCCTCTGGCTTTTTCCTGTGCACTCAAGCATCACTGATAGGTTTGTGGGCATTTGTTGTCATAATTTTAAGGGGCCATCAAAAGATCCAATCCTGACTGAATTGAGAGTCCGGTTCTTCTCACCCAATCTCCTTTTTGAAATCCTTCACCAAACCTTTCCTGGGCTACCATCGATTTCCTCTGCTTCCCATGTACTACAGGCAGGCGTGAACGCCAGTTTTATGTGTTGGGATCCTCTAGGAGCCATGTGGACTACCAAAAAATACCACCCCTCAAAAAACCCCAAAATGGCCATAAGTTCCCTTCTGGTTCTCAAAAACGGGTCTTTTGATGTTAAACAGTATAGGGAGTCCTTACATGCTGTTTAAAGGGCAAACTATTGCACTTGGAGGTTTTCAGGAATGGCAGTTTATCCACTCCTTTTAAGCTAGAAAAACATTGCTCTGGGAATTCTGGAAATATCAGGAGCTACAAAAACTTCTTCAGAGGTGGGGAGGGCTGCACCATATCTCGATGAAAGCTGTCTTTGGTCAAAGCTGTTTGAAGACCTTTATGAGTCTCTTAGACTGTCTGGAGAGGCCCTTCTCTCTGTTCCACTATTTCTCAGTATTGTTTGGTGTGAACAAAGGAGAGGGCCTTCTTGGGGGCTGCTCCCAGACTTTGGAACTCCCTCCTGAGAAAAGCTTGATAAGCTGAAATATTTTAATGCTGTCAGGCTTTTAGAAACTGACTTGGATGGGTTTTTAATGTACTGCAGGTTGTATATGGTCTTTTAATGAATTTTAATGTTTTCAACTTTTATAAATTGTTTTTGAAAATAACTTATATATTTATACTTTTATTGAAGTTTTTGTATAGTTTTTAATCAGTACTGTTTTTAAATATGTTGTTAGCCATCTTCAGTCTCATTATTGGAAGAAAGGCAGGCTATAAATGAATAAAATTACTCCTGACTACTGTTACTACTCCACATTCCTAAATTTAGCATTTTTCCTGTAATTTCTGTAATGTCATGGAGGTGACTTTGGGCCCCTCTGCTCGTGATGGAAATTCATCTGAATGAATTATGATAGAAAACATTCAGTGCAGGCCCAAAAAGGTTCCCTCCCTGGATTTAGAGTAAAGGCTGAATATGCTCGTCCCTCCACACATCATCTTCTAAACTGAGAGGGATTGTGTTTATGCCTGTTGTATCCCATTGCACTTACTTGGAGCACACAAGGGCAGCCTGTGGACACAAGAAGCCAACATTCCCACACATTTCCTCTGCTGACCAGCAAGGAACAGATGCTGTGGTTAGCAGTAGAGAATCGGCAATCTTTATCAGGCTTGCTTGGGTGGGAAGATGTGTAGGAGATATTGCTATTTCCTCAGTGTCACTGGCTAACAACAGCAGCATATTAACAATCTTAAATAGGACAGGAAGGGATTTAATCCTGTCCCAAGCAATCCCAAGTAGGCTCTTTCCCCCATGCTGTAATATTAGCAGCCCTTCCCCAACTTCCTGTGCAGCAAGAAAGTTACAGACTCAATCCTTGGGATTTTCAGGGATCCACCAGAAATATCTGTGGTGCATGGGTTCAGCAGAATTCACAGCAACTGTATAATTTTTCCTTACATGAAGCCATGTTAAAATGTAGAAAGAGTTTAAGAAGTGTCCTTTTATTGGGATAAGGAACTAAAAGGGGCTATGCAGAAAAAAATCCTATAAAACCTCTTTTCTGATATAAATTTTATTGCATTTTTCTTGAGCTGAAAGTTTAGGAAGAGCCTCAAGAGTTAAAGCACATTGATAGCTGTGTTTATGATAACTATAACTATACTCTGTTATAGTATCTAATGCAATGTTTATTTTTATTTTTTAGACATCTCGGGATTTGGCTTGCTTCATACAGTTTGATAATGTAAATGTTTATTATGGTATTCAGTACAAAGTGAAATACAAGGCACCTACAGACTACTGTTTTGTCTTAAAGGTATGTATAAGAAAGAGAGAAAATTCTCTGGATTGATGCATAAACCTATATCACATTTACAGTGCACTTGGATAATTCATGAGTAAGTTTAAAAGTGTCAAAGTACAGAATCATCTGTTAATAGCTACATCTGTAAGAGATTAACAGGATTGTGCTATACATGTCTACTGAACAGTCAGTTCCTGCTGAGTTCCATGGGGCTTACTTCCAGTTAAGCTTTTCTGTACAATTTTACCTGTTTATTTAGAATTGCCATAGAATTCAGTTCAGGTCTACTTCTGAATGAGAGGTATACAGAGGACCCTCTTTAATCATGAACTTTGCACTTGCAATTTCCAGTTCATGCAAAGCATTTTTTGTCCCTATACCTAAAATGGTGGCAACATGCATGCACACTCACTGGAGTATCTGTGAGCACATAACCACCACTGAATATAATGGGATGCGAGCATTCACAAACTCCACTGTTTGTGGGGGTTTCTGGAATGGAACCCCCACATATATAGAAGGCTCAACGTAGTTCTTTAATCTTTTACAGGCAGTGCTGGTGTAATAGACATGGCCCCATGCTTCTTCTGCATATATATAGTGCCTGAGTAACCTCAAAATTTAAAATTTTTCTGTGTATCCCACTAAACAAAATTATAACCAAATCCAGCCTTCACCAGTTTGGTGCCTTCCAAATGTACTGGATTAAACCTTTTCATCCCCACCTATGGGCCATGCTTGTAAGAGGGAACATGTTTGGGGCAGTCTAGATACATCTTTTCGAAAGGTAGAGATGGCATTGGGAGTAAGGGGTAACCCCAACAAAATGTCTCTGATGGCCTTCCACCAACACTAATGCTTTCTCCAAGGAGGTATATCAATGCAACAGTCTGTGGTCCTGAGCTGTGAGACAAATACCTCTCCCAGAATAATCTAGAAAAGAGCCATATTGTGGCACTATCAGTAAGCTGAATATAGTTATAAGAATATAGAATATGTATCTCTGTGTATGTATATATATGTTTATGGTGTGTGTGTGTGTGTATATATATATATATATATATGGTGTATATATATAAGGTATAAAAATATAGGTATCACAGAGCTTTATGTCTTTGAGGGTAGGGTCCACCAGTGAACTGGACTCCTGGTAGCTGCTCTAGGGTGCCTCCCTGGATATAAGCCCAGTTGACTTCTGTGAAATAGTCAAATACATTTGTAGCCATTGTATGTGTACTTGTTTTTGCAATCCCCTCTGAGACCAAGAGACTAAAGATTTATTGCTGCTAGTTAAATTCAGGTTACAAGCATGATGAAATATGGCATTTCTTCTGCAGATTTAAAAAAGCCATGGGCACAAAACCGCAGCCCTAGATTTAAAAAAAATCACTGTCGATAGTAGCAAGGTAATCTATATGTAAATTGGCTCATTTAGCCAGTCTGTTGTGTCTCAGATACTGGGAGAATTTAATTATGCATTATTGGTGAAGGTTTTGCTTGAGTAACCTGAGAGTAATGGTGCGTAATGTAGAATTAATCTAGGGTGAAAGAATTGGTGCCCTGGGAACAAACTGGCACAATGGTATCAACATACACCATTTCTATTTCTTAGTGCCTGCCATTTTAGCCCATCCAGCTGGGGTTTTTTAATAGCCTTCAGAGACATCTTTTTGTTGATGCTCTTAAGAATTCTATGGCCATGTTCCTTTATAACAGCCTTGGCCTTCTAGAGTTAGTTTATGTCATCTTGTTTCCTTGATAATATGTGCAAATTTTCTATGTGAAAAAAACAGAGCACAACATAAAGCTGAAATCTGTGAGTTTGGTACCATCATTGTTGTTGTTGTTGTTGACATCATCATTATCATCATCATCATCATCATCATCATCATCATCATCATCATCATTATTATTATTATTATTATTATTATTATTATTATTATTATTGCTATATATCTCAGTGCACCTCCTTGGAAATAGCTGTGACTAGAAGCAACCTGAGGTTTCTGATTGATAGTGATGGCTTTATAATTAAGAGAGTTTATCACATGCAAACATGGCTTCTCACATACTTTGGCTTCCTACAAACTTGGTAGGACTGTAAGACTTCTGTGGTATGGATTCACAAGCAAGCAACAATAATGAAAGCTTAAGATTTTTTCCATCTATCTGTATTTATTCTTCATTTCCTCCAATGGGTTGTGTACACGTCTCTCTTTTTTCCCATTCTATCCTCACAATAATCCTGACAATTAGGGTTAGGTGGAGGGCAGGTGTGACTGATCCAAGGTCCGCCAGTGAGTGTCGTGGCTCAGTAGGGATTATAACAGAGATCTTCTGAGGCTGTGTGGCAGCACTCTAACCTCTGTACAACAATGCCTCTGGAAATATCTGCATTGCCTGAAACTCTTACTTCCGCGTTTCCCTTAAATTGAAGCCTTTTGCTCGGAAGTACCAATGTTTATCTTTAGGAACATGTTTAGCTTTAGTATAATATGGGCCTTTCCACACTACACTGTTGTAGTGCTATTATTCCACTTTCAACATCCTATGGAATCCTGGAGTTTGCAGTTTCGGGAGAGGCATTTAGAATTCTCAGCCAGAGAGCTCTTTGGCCTCAGTAAACTATAAACCCCATAATTCCACAGGATGTTAGAAGTGGAATAATAGCACTAAAACAGTGTATGTGGAAAGGCCCTGCGTCACAGCCTTCGAGATACCTGGGCTATGCTGGCTTTGAATTTTTTAGGTCTAATAGGAAAACTTGAGAGGGAAGAAGAACAAGTCAGAGATTCTAAATTAATGTTACACACACTCAAAACCATGTAATGCTCACTCCTCCCCTATGTTTCAGAAGTGAGGTTTCTTTATAATTTTTGAGCCAAAGAAAGATTTGGAGGAAAAAAAAATTCACCAAATATCTGAATTTCTTTCTAATGAGATGCCCTAAAAATCTGTCATGAAGTATATTATTTGTAAAGTTAAATATTAGAATTACTAAACTATTTCAGTTAAAATGTATTTTACAAAACTCTTATCCCAACTGCTGACTCAGGAAAATAATACAGTCACTTAGTCAAAGTGAATTGTGGTCCATGATAGGTTATACCATAATAAATGCGTTAGGCTTTAAGGTACCCCAAATTCGCAAAGCCATCCCTTAGTCTTTTGAGCTTCTGGAAATGAAAACATTAAAAAGTGTCTGATGCCATCTGCTGGAGGTAACAGATTACTACAACACATCAAAAATCCTAAGTGACTTTTTAAAGAAATTCTCTGCTCCAGTGAAAATTCTCAACTGGAACTAGCAAACAGTGATGACATTTAGCAAGGTTTTCTTTATTTAATACCAGTAAGAAATATCAGTAAATAATTTTTACAGTGCAACCTGGTAATAAATACCTAAGATAAAGTTCTAAATCCAACTTGATTAATTCTAACACCATGCTTTCCTTTAAGTCTTGTGATTACCAGTACAGTTTGTTTATGCCTTACAATAGCACTGTTTTCCCTCTGCTGAACAATTCCATTTGTTACAAGCTTAAAAATCATTATGGCCTCTCTTTAGCATAAATCCAGTGTGCAGAATCCAGCCAAAGTCAAAGATACTAAGATCCATTTATTTCAGTATCTAAATTTGAGGACGTGCCATTGGGCTTTATCACGTCAGGCAGGGAAATCAGAATTGCAACAGGATAATAGCCTCTTTGGTTTGGACCACATTCATCTGTTAATAATCTCTTTTGTAAAAGAAGTGCTTTCCAAATGGTTTTCAACCAGGAGGAACAACAGAAGAGGCACAATATTATAGGGCAAGTCCCTGCCCAAAAACACTATTATACTGCTGTACTTGCAATTCACTTTCCTCGTGTGATAAAGCCCTCAATCGTACATTTAAATACTAGGTGGCTGGATTGTGTTATTTAGTACGAATGGGAAACATATGAACTTCCCTCATCCTTCTTTGCTGGGTGGGGTTGAGTAGAATTGCAATCCAGCAACACGTGGAGTGGCACATGTCCCAAACTCTTTGCTTCACGGGATTCTTAGGTAAGAATCTCAACTGAGTATGTTAGATGCAAATTCTGTGAGTGTTGGAAAAAGGAGATATAACAGACACTGAACAGAATGGTTTGCTGGTACTGAGAAGCCAAGTAGAAAGAGAGTGTAGAATGTTTCTTAAAGAATAGGCAAAAAGATTTTAAATTATTTAAAGAGCCCCCTAAATAGAGTTGAACAGTCAACAGCACTGCATTGGCATAACAATATAAGTACATGCTGGCCTGCATGGCAGTGAGAGCTATAACAGACTGACTTGAAACAAAATTATGTGCCTTTACCATTGTCACTTTATTGCTATGTGCCTTCAAGTCTTTTTCAACCTTAAGGCAAATCTATCATAGGTTTTCTTGCCAAGATTTGTTCAGAGAGGGTTTGCCATTGTGTTCCGCTGAGGCTGAGAGAGTGTGACTTGGCCAAGGTTTCCCAGTGGATTTCTGTAGATGCGTGGTGATTTAGACTTTGGACTCTCAGAGTCCTAGTCCAGTATGCAAACCATTATCTCTTGCTGGGTCACTTTTGCTACCATATGTCAATAACCAAATGCAGTAAGTTTTCATGTAAACCAGCTTGAAATCCTTTTCTAGATAAATACATGAGACCTAATAATGGACTTTGCTGCCTGATCTCCTTGTATAAGTCAAATGTTTGCAAATTCTCCAATATGCACAGTGTCACCATTACGTTAAAACCCTTCAGACTCAGATGCATTTACTTTGTAATCAACCTGACAGCCACAAATAAATTAACAGACACAGTTAACTTGCAGCAGAGGATTCTTTTATGTTCCTCCAAAATCTGCTGGCTTTTTGAAAACTACAGATAATAAATTTATCTCCCAGTTTGTATAACTGCCAGATGACAATCCACTGTAGGCACCCCCTGTTAACACACAGAATGCTAAGCTCAAAATCATGGCGTGCTTCAAATTTACCAGCGTCACGTGGTAGCTATTTCAGACTAGGCTTCTACCCAACATATGTCTCCTTAAAACAAAATCTTTGAAACTTTGAAACAAAATCTTTGAAACAAATCTTGACATCCAGTAATGTTTTGAGGTGTAGCTTTATGTGCTTTGCTCATATGTGCACGCCCAATTAACTTTCCTCAAATTTGAAGTTGTTTCTATCTATTTTAATTTTGGCATACTTTTAACAGTAAAATATTCTTATAATTTGTTATTACCAGCATCCCCAGATACAGAAGGAGTCACAGTATATCAAATACTTGTGTTGTGATGACCGGCAGATGTTACATCAGTGGGTAACTGGCATAAGGATCGCAAAGGTAAGGAGGAAATATTTTTCTCAATAATAAAAGGAAAACAGAATGATGAAATGTTAAGAAGCATAGGCTGGCGCCTTGTTCATGATTTTACACCAGTTGCACCTCACTTTTGAGGGTGTTGTGGAAGTTGGAATTTTGTTCCAACTACACAGTGACCAAAATCCCCTCCAATACCCACCTTGTAAGCAGCACAGACCAGTTTTGTGTTGTTGGAGGAGGATTAGTGGAAACAAGTGCAACTATGCAGATTTCTTCAGCTGCCTGATGTTGCATGTCCAGTTACAGGAAAACAACTGGATGTGTCCTTGCTCATCATATTGACAACAAGGAAATGGGTCTGTTGGAGTGGGCGGGGGGCTGTATGCTTACAAGTTGATTTGCGGGGGTACCATCAGAGACATAGCCATGGAGACATAGCTGTGTGGCAGCTCTAGAAATTGGCTCTAGAAATGTTACACCCCAGTATAGCACAGTGGGCCTGCTGCTCACAACCCGAGGAATCAACTCACCACAAGTTCAAATATACACAATAATGTACCTTTGAATCTGCAGTGGGGAGCATGCCAGCCTCCTGCTTCTGCCTTCAAGGTAGTGGCATTTCTTCACAAAACAGAAATGGGCAGCTTGCCGCCACCTCTGCTGTTGCTATGCCATTTTTAATTAGAACTTATAAGACACTTGCGTATTTACCTAGTGTTGCCCAGGATTTTATTTTCCTCTTAAGAACTCACCCAACTGTCGTCTTCAGTATCTGTAACTTTTCCCCATATTTCCCAATGCAATCTGTATTCAGCGTTATTTACATACACAGTTTTAGTTCCTGAGGGAATATACTGCTCTCTTCCTTGCTGCTAGGTCTTGTCTTCATAGCAACTGGCCTATTCCAGTGCCTGTAACTTTTCCCCATAGTCCCCAATCCAATATGTGTTGTCTGGCGATGTTGCTGTACTGGCTTTTGATTTTTTTTGCTTTCTATTGAATTTGTGGAATGCCTTTATGTTTTTCTGGCAGCATTTTTTGGTTTGAATGGATAACATTCCTCACATACAATCTACTGTGAGGTGAGAAGACCTTGTAACTATGGCCATTTCTGCAGTACACTGTTATAGTGCTATTATTCCACTTTCAACATCCTGTGGAATTCTGGGATTTGTAGATTGCTGAGGCCCAAGAGCTCTCTGGCTGAGAATTCTAAAGGCCCCTCCCTGAACTGCCAACCCCAGGATTCCATAGAATCTTCACAGCCAGCCAATCGTACGAGGTCTTCGCCTGTCTGACGCAGACAGACAAACTCACAGACAAACATTGACTTTTATATAGTAGATGTCTCACATTCACAGTCTCTCTGCAAGCCTCACAAGGCTTTGCAGTCTCTCTGGCCACTAGGCATGCCTGGCCATCAGGCACATTACATTTCTCAGGCTCCATTGCATCTGGGGAGCTCTCCAGTCGTCCACTTCTTTGTTGTACCTTGAAGGCAGAAGCAGGTGTCTGGCATGCTCCCCAGAGGCAGGGGAGCCAAAAGAATGTGACATGCCTGGCAGCTGGGGCTTGCCAGCATCTCCACTGCTGCAATATGCCACTTTTAATAGGTTGAGTTTTTGGTGTCTGCAAGGGGTTCTGGAACCAATCCCACATAGATATGGAGGGCCCATTGTACTTTCTCAGAATATCTGATGTGCTGGATTGGCATTTTTTTTTTACTAATCTGCCAAGGACTGGTATTATTTTTGTGCCCATTGGCTAGAATTCTTCTTTCTTTCCTGGAAACTTGACACAGGTAGCAGATGGCTTATGTGCCAGCACCAAATGCATACATGGGCCACCACTTTGGGTGGCACTGCCCTAGTAGACAGCAGTGGCTAAGAATTGTAGTGGCATAAGGACTAACATCAGACATGCACAATAGAACTTACATGGATAGTGCAGTCTCCAAGATTCCAGGTAACTGCTGCAAAGGTATCCTATATGTGTTGGGACTTTGCAACTTCTCATGGTTTTCTTGTGTTGAGCACAACATGTGGACAAAAGTCAGAGTAATATTCCAAGGCCTATGAAGCCTTGCTTGTAATGTGCGTATGGAACAAACTAGATGTGCGAAGTGTACAATTTCATATTTCAGTTTTTTTAAAAGGGGGACACTGCTGGAGGGGGTTGAAAACAGGACTGCTGGAAGGCATTAATTCTTTCTCCTTGCACTATTGCCCCATTGAAAACTTTAATACTGTTTGTGTGAAGAATGAATGACAGTTTAGTAGTAGAAGGGATTTCAATGAGGACCATAGCATGGGGCTGAGAGTTAGTGTGGTGTAGTGATTTGAGTGTTAGACTAGTATTATAGGACACCAGGGGTTTATTTATTTACTTAGTTAGAAGACAGTGGACTTTCCATATCTGTAGGCAGTCTATTCCAGGACCCCCTACAAATGATGAAAAATGTGAATGCTCACATCCCAGATTATTAAATGGCAGTGTCATGCATGCAGATACCTCAACGTGGACACGTTCATATCACCGGCATTTTAGGTCTAGGAGACAATATTCTGAATCGCTGGAATTCACAGATCTGGAGGTTGCATATATGGAGTGCTTCACATGGCTGTTCTCCCCCTACTCTTGTGTCAAACAGATACATGAAATTGTTGGTCAGTTTAGCCTCTAAGAATGTTCATTTGAAGCTGGGTGAGCTTAGCAGTCACTGAAGCCTTTCCTCAGCCTCCTTTATAAACCTCTACACGTTGCAAGTACAGTGCTCTCCCCATACAGAAAAATATTGAAACCAAAGCAAACCAGTGTGAAAGAAATGTTAATTAACTCTGCCAGCAGATTTAAATCCAAGTCTTCTTCAGTAGTATTGTTCAAAGTACTCAGAGCAGAAAAACAGCATTCTATTTTTATTCTTGTGAAAAATCTGAAGTCTTTCAACATAGGCAGCCTGGGCATGGCATGAAATGGAACAAAATTGAGTTTGGCACAATTAATTACACTATTATTTGAATGGACTAGCATGGCCCCACTATTTTCTGAAGTACTCTTCTTCCCTTGTCCCTTCATTATGAGAGTACAGTTCTGGGTACAGAAAATTTACTGGTTGAAATGAAGTTTAATTTTCTTTCATTATAAATAAAGATTGACTAGATCTATAAGTTAGTTCATCCAGTATATTTGCATTTAAGTTGGTGTAAAGTGGGTTGAAATTGGACTAAACCGATGACTATCAAATACTTAATGCTACATGTGAACTCTGAACTGAACAAAGGATTATGATTTTACAGATGAGTTAGGTTTTAGACACCCACATGTTTGCTTTCCTCTAGAACAGTTGAAACCATGGCCTTCGTATGCAACCTTTTTCTCAGATATGATACAGCAGGTTTGGTTTCATATCTTCATTCATTCATTCATTCATTCATTCATTCATTCATTCATTCATTCATTCAAGTTATACCCTGCCCTTTTCCTAGGACTCAGTGCAGCTTTCAAATTTTAAATTAAAAGTTTAAGTAAAAATGCTTTACAAAAACAACAGCAACCAAGTATTAGTTCTGTTAAAAGCACACAGATATAAACAGAGTGAAACACATTTTGAAATACATTTAAAACATTAAAAAACATATCTATAGAGGCTTGCTTGTATTAAATGTGTAGCAGGAAATTGTTCTTACTACTTTAAAGTGAAAGAGTGATCATTTTCTTGCGGCAAGATAAAAAAAATTGCTAATGTTTATTTTCCCAGTACGGCAAGACACTGTATGATAACTACATATGTGCAGTGCAGAAGGCAGGCTTAGCTTCTCGATTGGCAAAACCAGGGAATACTGACTCAACTGTGGGATCATCTTCAAAAGGTACTAGTATATATTAAGCTACGTATATATTTGGTATGTTGAAGAGTATCCTATATAGATTCAGAATCACATGTCTGTATCAGCAGCAGTCGTGCTTAGCTTTAATTCCATTTCACCTGGCTCATTGCTAGTTGTGCATTTCAACTTGGATATAAATAAATATTCTAGGTGTTTGACATAATTCCTGTGACTTCTTAATCTCCCCTGTTACTACTTTACACTAGAACAACTCCTTGTACATATCATAAATTCTGTTCTTAAGAAAGAATTTCAAAAGGAAACTATTGCATAGCATGGATTACTCTAATGAAACATTTGCACACTGGGGAACTCCAAATGTGCCACAGAAACCCGCAGTCCTGGAGGGACGTGGGGGTGGCGATTTGCCTCATGTGGCAAGGGTTTTGGGGCATCCCGGCCCATAGCCATGCCCCCACGCGCCCTGGCTACGCCCCCATGCACCACAGCCATGCTTCCGTGCACAGTGGCCACATCCCTCATGCCGTAGCCCCACTTCCTCCCACTCCACTCCACACACTCCAAGCTCCGCCACTTGGAACACATAAAACAGCTGTATTTGCACATCAGCATTAAACCATCATTTAGCACAATATGAACAAGCCTTTATTCTTGTGCATTCCCCTTTCCTGTTCTTTCTTCTGTAGGAGTGGGAGAAGCTTGAAAACCTTCACTGCCACTTTTACTTAATTGCCAGACTAATGAACTCTGGTTAACATTAACTGTGGTTAGTTTCAAACAGGCTAGAATTGCTGAATCTGTCTTGTTAAATTAACGGTAGTCCCACTTCCAAATGACATGGCAACCTATGATTAAAGGAAGAAGTGAAATCTTCCCAGCCCCTTCCAGCTGTGTTACATGACGAGAAGCATGGCTTGCCGTGATTTGTTCCTGTTCACTTATGTTGCTCGGAACTATGATTTGGCACAATATCCATATACAGCTAAGGCGTTCTGAAAGTATATTTCCCCCTGCATTTATGTTTTTGCATTTTGGATCAGGGGTGGGTATCTATGTTGGAGGCTTCAGTAGTCCATTTAATATAAAGAGAAACTAGATGTTACAGAATCCAAAAACACTTCTCTCCAATATTTAGCTTCCAAATATTCTAAACTAATCTGGATAACATATCATGCTTATGGACAACTGGGGGAAAAAATCACAAAAACCTTGGTCAGACTGTAGAGTGTATTTTTCTAATTAAAACATGATTTCTTCCGGTCTGTTTTCCCTTTTTAAGGTTGTTAACATCTTATTTAAAGACCCTTAGGGAAATATAAACAATTTACAGAACTGTTCTGAGTATTTGTTATATCATATGAAAATTAGCATATTGTAATAAGTATATTAAGTAGATATAGTGTGTACTTTTGATATCTTTGTTCACTTGAATTGGAATGCATAATTCAATTCTCTCTTTTATTGTATCATTACAGGTAGTACTCATGCAAATGGACAGGTCCCCCAAAGCAGAAATCCAGCTATGGCGGTCTCTTCAGCAAATGGGAAAATTGCAGAGATGCCAAAGGTACAAATAAAATGTACTAAGAATGTAAGAACTCCCCCTCAGATCCTATTACAGCACGGGTTGGAAGAAGGTAGGCCTGACTCTACTAATAAGCTGTTGAGGAATATGTACTAGAATGAGACTACAGTGATGCAGGCCTTAGCTATATCCCATGTGGATTATTGTAACATACTGCCTTTGAAAAGTGTTTGGAAATTTCAGCTGGTCCAGAGTACTGTGGTCAGGCAGTTGAAGGCATACAGCAGGGAGCATGTGACTCTCTTGCTAGTGTAACTTCACTGCCTACTGGTTTGTTTCTAGAAAGACTTGGGACTAGGCTGTTTGTTTCCTCCCATACAAACCTACCTGGGGTTCATGATCTTTGGTGGAAGCCCATCTCATGTTACTATTGAGGCATATGGAAACTAGTGGCAATCATGTGTTCCTTATGGGAAGACATGCAATGAATTGAATACCTAGGTTTTCAAACATACTTTCCAAGATGACATCTAAACACCCAGAAGTATCTCTGTTTCCCAGAAACAATTATATATTTGCGGGTTTCACTTTTGCGGATTTGATTATTCATGGATTATTTGCTGCCAGCGCTGCTGCCTCCCTAGGGCTTTTTAAATAGTGACTGCAAGCCTTGTGAGACTGAGAAATTGCAGATGAGGTTAGTAAGTCCCTATTAAAAATGGTGTGAGGCAGCAGTGGAGGTGGCAGTAAGCCCCACCAGCCACCCACTTCTACTTTATGAAGGAACCCTGATGCCTCAAAAGGAATCAACAGTGAGCTGAAAATGGTGATGATACATTTTTTTTGTGTTAAATATGGTTTGGGAGGGCCTAAAGTTATTCATGATTTTTTTTTCACTTTCACGGGGGTCCTGTGCCCATAACCCTAGCGAATGTAGAAGATGACTGTACACATAAATAAGGGACTAGGAGAGTAGAAACCAATATAAACTTAGGCCGTCAGAAATTGGAAACAAACATGTGTGACTATCAACCTTTTATGATGGTCTTATATCATCTAGCCCAAAACTTTTGTTTTGGTACAAGGCATACCTAAAATGGCTTGCTCCATACCAGTCTTTGTCAAGGTGTTTATAAACACATAAGGAACTACGGGTTTACACACAAAACACATTTGGTGGCACTGTAAGATTTAGTCTTTGGATAACTTGACTGCGTGATCATATTACATCTTACTACAGTGATGGAATGAATGTGTTGCACTTAGATTTTATCCTATTTATATTCATCTGCTCAGTAGAAGTGGAGCTTTCAGTTACTACTGAAACAGTTATATAGATGAATACAGGCAAAAACAGGAAGTGGTCAGAAATCAACTGAAAATATATTTGCATAGTAACTTTTAACAACTACCAGCTGCACCTGCAGAATGAAATGAAACTGCATATATTATATTCCCAATTGGATTCTCTTCATCTAAACAACATGGTTTAGTGATACATGAAGGCAAGCTTATCTAATACTGTGCCAGTGGCAACATGTACTTAATGAACTGCTAGCCTGCACATAAAATCCTGGAATTATAGAGTTGGAAGAGACAAGGACCATTGAATCCAAACCCCTGCCATGCAAGAATACACCATCAAAGCATTCCCAACAAAAATTTCAGGTGATGGATGCATTAGAAGAACTCTTAACATCACACCTCTCTTTTGCTTTATATAGCATCTGTGTAAAGGTTAGGAAGTTCCAGTAATCTTTTGTTACGTAAGAGTGTAGAGGAGAAAGTGGCTGCAATTGGTACAAAAATCAGAGGAATATATAGGATCACCTTGCTCCTGACTTAGGCAAAATGCAAGCAAGGCTAATCCCCACTCACCAGCCTTTAAAGTATACAGACCATAGAAATTAAGACTGAGAGGTTATAGTTATTAAATGCTCCGAGTCCAGATTAAGGTGTATGGAATTCTAGGTGTGTGATTTCTCTACCCATCCTCTCCACTGCTTAAGGATGTCATACAGAAAATAGGTGAGTGCGGTAATCTCTAATGCAGGGGATCCCCAAAAATAAGCCAAATGAACTTCCTTTCAGAAAAGGTTGGTATGTTTTAAAATAAGTAACATTTACCAAAAAGAGATTGAGTCAGTACTCTAAGGATGGAAAGCAAGCCAATCCCACAAATGTAACTGAACAGGAAATGAAAATTGACAACTTGATTTAAATGCTGCAGTGGAGACAGGGCTGAATTTCCTTTTATTCATCAGTGGCTGTTAAAAGTTTTCTTAACAGGTCTCTTGTTTCAAAGGCTTGGCATGTAAACGTGGACAAAACTTTCAAGTTACAGATCATATACTTCAAGTTCCCCAAAGCTAAATGGGAATCAGAAAACTGACAATTTCATTTGAAGCTAAAGTGAACAAAGCTAAAATAAGTGTTAATGGGTGGACTGATACTGGTTTGTTTGTTTTTTAAAAAAAACATGGTCCTTAACTGAGTGTTAGATGTACAAATGAGAACCTCCTAGCTATGTAATCAGACGGTCAACATGATACCACAAAGCTGGATCTGTAATATCTTTAACATTTTTTGGAATTGTTTCCTTTGTTAAAAGGTTAAGCAACCAGACAGTGTCACTGAGGCCAAGCAAGCATCACTACCTACCACGCCACAATTCAGACAGCGTAAACCTGGTGGGTTACATCCACCACCACCTCCTCAAAGACGGTCTTCTACAGTAACTGCTTCATTACTTGTACCCACTGATACTGAGAAGAAATGTATGCTATACTCTTCTGATCCATTATTTCCACCACCACCTGAATTGATACCTCCACCCCCTGAACTGGATGATCTTCCACCACCTCCGCCTCCACCACCTGAATGCTATGAAGCTCCTCCTGATTTTATTCCTCCTCCACCACCTTCCTCTGCTGCTGTCACTGGCGCTCCAGAGGTACTGCTGCCACCACCTCCACCCTCATTCTCTGCCCCTGGTTTGCCTCAGCCAATCAGAAAAAAGCCTCCTCCTCCTCCTCGAAGGCAGGAAGAAAGTGATGGGCGAAGACCAAGTGGACCACTACCAAGGGAAGATGGAGTTGGACAAGGAGGAGATTTCATGTCTGATTTAATGAGGGCATTGGAAAAGAAAAGGAGTGAAATTTCATGAAGCAAGTTGTTTAAAATACTTGGGTGTGAGATCATGGAGAGGATGCTCTGGAGAACTGGCCAGAGGACTTCTTAATGGTCCAAAGGAGTACATGGTAAAGAAAGTCATTTCACCACATCCTGAGGTAAAACAGGCCCCTTTCCCAATGACTGTTTGAAACACGGGCTTCCAGTGCTCCTGGTTCAAGAGTGAAGAACACAGGTAGAAGCATGGGAAGTCTTCTGGTGAAAGAAAGACTCTACAAGTGTGGCCTTTTTGATCCAGCAATTAGTTCAAAGAGACATGCAGCAACACAGAGCTAGACTAATTTATTGAAGTTGTGGACCTAGTGCCAAAGCACTTTACAGAAATAAAAGTTCAAGTTCTGAAACAGAAAAGTGATAGCTTCAGTAATTTGTAAATTTTCATCCTTGAATGGCTGGAGTTATAAAAAACATTAAGTCAGGATGTACCCTTTTGCTTCCCATATTTGAATAAAAAGTGGAAGATATTGCCTGACATACTGTGTTACCCTGATCACAATGTATCACACCTGATTTCTTGATTATTTTGAAATTAGGAACTCTCAACCAGTGTGAATGTTTCCATTAGTAACACCTGCAGGCAACACATGATCTAACGGTAGGCTAAAGTTTTTAAAAATCAGTGCCCATTCTTCTTCTTCCATGTAATAACTTAGACATTCTTTTAGCTGGCTACTAAAATGTTTGATGTATTTTATCTGAGTATTTTAAGTAATGAATCCTTTCTTACCTCTCTGTCATTTATGAGTCACCTGAACTCTCTTCTTTTTGACAGTATTCATTTCTATGAATAAAATCCTCTTCTGTGTCTTCCCACCGGTGTCAAAATTAATAAGTGAGTGCTAATTTTGTTTTTGTTTTTAAATGCAGCACATAACACATTTTGGGACAGTCTTTAGGCAGAGTGGTTGTACTGCTTGGGAATGTCTTTATTTACTTTCACAAAATTTGGCCTCAATCCAATATCCTCTCAGCATAGCATAAATATCTCCATATGGACCTACACTATGTTGAGCCAGATACCTCCTCTCCCCAGACTTACTATAAATCCATGGAACAGTCCCACTGTAAAGCCTCTGAAACTTCACAGCAGACAGGTAGGCCTGGAGAAGCTTTGGGAATTGCAAAGGAAGAACAGTGCCAAGAAAAGGATATTCACATGCATAGGGGACACTTATGTCCTATGTCTCTAACAGAATTCGAGCCTTTGAGTTTAAGATAGTGGTAAACAAAGTCCTGTCCAGATGATGTTGGGCTGGAACTCCCATCAGTCCTAGGCTGCACAACCAAAGGTGAGGAATATTGTGAACTGCAGCCTATCCTTGGTTTAAGATTGCAGTGACTTCTGTAATTACAGTTCCCGCAAACTAAATCACTATTACTTTAAACTAGGAAGCAGAAATAGTCTGAGGCAATACCCTAGAATGGCTCATCTACAGTAGTAGTGTTGCCATTGAGGGTTTTCAGCACAGGGGGCAGAAGGAAATTTTGCTATGAATGGCAAATAAAAAAGAGCAAAGTAGTTCTTGGTATGAGGAAGCCCACACTGTCTACACCAGGCAAGAGTTTCACTGATTCATTGTCACACGCTTTGCTTAACACTTGTCATCTTCCTGTAACCTCTAGGCAAAATACTCCTTCCTAGGCAAGGAATGCCTGTAACCTCTAGGCAAAATACTCCTTCCTAGGCACTGGATGATTTTGTTCTAAAAATTTAGAATCCTAGTTTCTAGTTCTAGTTATCATATGCAATGATTACTTATACAATTTTCAAAACAGAAGCTCCCCCAGCTTCTACAGCAAACTCTGAGGCCCATTTGTAGAAAGCACCATCTGTAGAATCTAACTGTTCCTGACTGTGGCACTGCAAGAACAGGAAACTCAAGTAGTGAAAAGAAGAAGGTAAATTACTTGGACACTGTTGCCAGTAAAAGTACAGAGGACCCTCTTTACCTGTGATATCCACATCTGTGACTTCCAGTTCATGCAAAGCACTGTGTCCGATACCTAAATGGCAGCAACCTGAATGCCGACATACTGAAGGGTCCACACACACGCGCGCGCACACACACACACCACTGCCATTGAATATAATGAGACATGAGTGTTTGCAATTTCCATTATTTGCAGGAGTTCCTGAAACGGGACCCCTACATATACCTAGGGCCCACTGTAGTTCAAAAGTGAGGAACAGAAACTGCCGACTTTTCAGGGCAGTTGCTTAGTACCAGGATCACCTTACTAAAAGGCAGTGATTAGATCACATTATACACCAGTCTCTTCCGATCTGGTGCCCTTGCTGGATTTCAATTCCCGTTATTCCAGACTACTCGCCATGCTGCCAACCTTATGAGAATTGTTACCCAAAATGTCTAGAAAGCACTAGATTATCGAAGGCTACTAGGGCAACGAGAACAGTGTACACACATAAGGCCATTTCCGCACGAGAGGGGAGGAGAGGTTCAGTGCATGCCAAGAGCAGTGTTTTTATATTCCAGTTTGGAAAGTGAATTCAGAAACTGCTCTCTGCAGTCCCCCATTTACATCGTACTACTGTGGAGAACAGCAGTTGCTGCATCCACAACAGCAAATCCTTGGCCACTCCCATTCCCCTCCCTCATCCTACCCTGCCATCGCTGATTGGTCCATTTTTTAAAAAACACACAGACATTTTTACACATTTCTGTGTTCCTACATTTGTGCATAGGAATGTATGTTTGTTGATACTTGGGGAAAAACACATTTTAACAGTCCATTACCAGATCCACTCTCTTCCCACTGTCCATTTAACACAGGAAGACAGTAATGATGGCAATCTGTCCTTTGATGGGCAGAGAGAGGGACGGAAATGGCGGAAAGGACAGCCTGGGAATGCCCATAGCCAGCCACTTCTGCAATGTGAATTGATGCTACGCTTCTGCATATAGGCGAAAATCAAAGAAGAACTGGTTTGGGAGATTTACTTCGGAGTTTTTCTGATTTTCACATACAGTGGTTTTGCATCACAGTGAACCGTTCTAGGAGCTGAAAATGTGCAGAACCATAATGAAAACTATGAAGCTAAAAGGGCTCAACGTGCAGGCAGGAGGTTAAGAATTCAATGCTGCTACGATGTATCAACCTCATGCAGAAATGGCCATATTTTGAAAGAGAGGGGAAAATAGCGCCAGTGAATGATACAACAGGAGGAGCGGCAGGGTACAGAACTGACAAAGATATTAGTTGTGTGTCCTTTTGCATTATTCAAAGTTTTTAACTCTTTACTTAATCTTGATTACAAATTACTTGCATCAAGATGAACAGCTGATTTTAATGTCTTTGGCCCAGGCAGGGGGGCGTTGTCCATAACCAGCTCCCTCAGCCACAGTCTGCCTCTGAAAGGGTGACTGCAAAATCTGTTGCAAGAGACGAACCTGAAAATAGAATAACTACTATTATTATGGCAAAGTTGCAAAACAAAGCTGATTTCACATTCTTAGGTAGCTGCCTTTTAATCAGTTATACTATTCAGTTTCTTGGTATGTAGGCTGTCTCAGGCATGAAACGTAAAAAGCATCAAGACCACTTTACCTCAGAAAAATCATCATTTTCAGCTTTTTGGGCCGCTGACTCTGCCATCCAATTGCGGAGCACATACCTAGGATTAATACCTGAAACAAAAAAGAAAATTCCTGTTGCACATAGATTAGCTGAGTCTTTTTGCTAGAGATGTATTATACTGAATTCCACATCCCGTAGTACTGATAAAAGAAAGTAATTAAAAATTTCAAAGGGCTGGAAGTTGACTGAAAGGAAAATGCAAGCTTTACAACCCATAATTCACCTTTTTGCATTGTCAGAGTGTGTAGGAATTAAATACTGTGTTCCTTACACTGGCACAAAACAATATATACTTATTGTAACAGAGAAGAAAAATATCATCCCAATTTTTCCTGAACCTGATTTTTGAGGGTGAACAATTTGTCACTATTTTTTTCTTTAATCTCCCAACTCTATTTCTTGCTATATTATGCTTAAACTGCCATCCTATAAGGATTGGAATAGCCCTGTTTGAAGAACTGAAGACTTAAAGCCAAGTTAACTAGCTGTCAAAATTGGACACATGCTGTTTGCACCAAGGGTTTCTGGAATCTTCCACCCCATGGCATGCACAGTGCTGTGGTGTACCCCTGCCCAACCCAAACAGAAGGATTTCTCCATGCTCATGTCAATGAGAAACATTGTTCCACAGCAGGGGAATGATTATAACTCCATCTAGCCACTTCCCAACCCCAGCTTCAAACAGTATAAACTGCAAACCGATGTGCTCTTAGCAAAGTCTGCTACCTCACGACTGAAGATGGTACTGCAGGCTTCATGCATTTTACATGAATTTTAGAAAAACAATGACAGCTGCACATCACTAGACTCTCCTAAATATGCATGCCATATGCATGCCATATTTCAGGTATCCATGTTTTATAATCTTGGAGCTATGATTTTGACAGACTGTATTCTAAATAACACAGTATTTTTATTAAGACATGTTTCAAAATTTGCTTTAAGTTAGCCATAGGAAACCTCTGGCCTATTGATTCTCCATCTGGTCTGCCACCTGAGAGAGGGAGACTGGCTGCAGCCCCTTTTCATGTTCTATTTGTACTGGCCAGGGGACTCCCCCAGCTGAGAATGAGGGGACAAAACAGGTTTGTATGTCAGCATATGTAAGAATGCGGTGTGAATTTTTGCTTGTGCATATGAATGGGAAGTATGTGTGTGAGAGAGAAGAAAGTAAGGCATGCACCAACACTGGCTCCTCCCACTCTGGGCAGTAGCTCTGTCCACTGGAGGAATGTGTCCCCACTCTTAAAGCATGCCACCATCTCCTTATCTATCCTCTGTGTGTGTGTGTGCACATGCATCTGTGTACATGCACGTGTGTAGGTGTGTATGTGTAAAAACAGAGCACTTCGTAACAATCTTATTTTTCATTACCCATATCTGCCTTAAGCTGATTAGGTGTAATAAAACAGAATTCAGACAGAATTTGAAGGCAAAATTGCCAGCTCACTATTCTGCTGTCTATCCACCAGAACAAATGCTTAGCTACAAATGCTTTTACATTGAACTGTGAGATAAGTAGGAATTCTTAGAAACAGAGTGAGAATTTAATTATCAAGTGCCTGCTTTATAAAACTAGAACAAGTTATAGAATTCCTCCTTAATTAAAAGTATGACCCTCAATTTCACCCCTTAATGATAAAAACCAAACAAAAATGCTTACAGGTTAAATCTGCAGCAGTAGTTAAATCTTACCCACATTTCACAGACGGCTGTGGTGGTCTAGATAAAATAAATCTGGACTATTTAGTTGCCTTGTTATTTATCTCCAAAATGGACATTAAAAATACATAGTGGGCCCTCAGTATCCACTACAGTTTAATTCCAGGACCCCACTATGGATACCAAAATTCATAGATGTTCAAGTCCTATTATGTACATTGGTATAGTAAAATGGAATCCCTTATATAAAACAGCAAAATCAAAGTTTGCTTTGGGGATTTTTTTTTTTAATATTTTCAAGCCATGGTTGGTTGAATCACTGGATACAGAATCCACAGATACAGAGGGCCAACTGCATATTGCCTGTTGCTACAAATTAATTTTGTTCTAAGCAACCTCATTTAAAAAAAAGATTAATTTAGTTTAGTTTTAGTAGTTTCATTATTTTAGTAGTTTGTTGTGTATAAGGTTATGATGTATGGATGTAGTTAATTTAAAATAATAATAATAATAATAATAATAATAATAATAATAATAATAAATACAGAAAAAATATAAAAAATAAAAGAGAGGTATAAACCAATTACTATTGAAGATATAGGTCAGAATTCACTAAGGCAGATAGAAATGCATAGCCTAGACTTATGCATTTGGGACTGGTTCATATACTCCATCCCAATACATTCACTAGTTTAAGGAAGACACAGGGAATATGTGAAAGTCCCCCAGTCTTCATTTACCAGGTGGCAGCCACTGTGACCAAGAGAGATCAGTTCCCCTGCTGACTGGGAAGCAGCTGACACTTCCACCCCCTCCCCCAAGTGATCTTTAGACTGAAGAGGAATTGTGAGAGGGACCCTGTTTATGGCTGTCACACTGGAGATCACGCATTGGAGGGAGTGGAAAAGTCAGTCAGCTATTTCCCCATCAAACAAGTCTCTGTTGCTCACAGTTGCTGCCCAGTAAGTGAGGATTGGCGGGGGGGGGGCAAAGAGACACTACTTAGCTGCCTAATCACCTTAGGTATGTAGTTAAGTAGGTGATACAGAATTCTGGCCATAGTCCTATCATAATCTCAAATGTTAACAAGAAGAAAATATCCATTTGCAAATAAATACAATCCAACTACCAGTACATTATGGTTATGGAGAAGAAGCCATGACAAAATACTAGGTTTTAAAAATTTCTTAGCAAAAATAGGCAAACTTAGAACAAACATTTCATATTAAAATCTGAAAAAGTAACTTCAACATGAACTGAGCAAAGCTGACTAAAATGCCACCCACCAATTTTTTCACAAAACCTCATGTGAAAATTCAATAAAAACATATTCGTGATATTAAGCTAAAAGCAATGATAATCGTAAGCTTCTAATGTGGAATGGAAAACCCAATGCCAGCTGCAACCAACAGTTCTGCAGAATTAATATCATTAATATATACCTGATGGAGTTTGCCAAACCACTTCCAGAATGTACTGCTTTATTTGAAGATGAAAAGAACAGATGAATGAATCTTGGTGATGAAAGGCAAACATGTTTTTTTGATATGTGATATCATTAAGAGACATGCTGCAGCATCTCTGTGGCTGAACGAATCAGTTTTTCAAAGCTAATTTCTTAGACGCTTCTAACTGCTACTACTTACAGAAGCAGACTGCCTTAGAAAAAACAATAACTACTAAATATATACACCATCCCATCCCCTAAAGTGATTAGTTCTGAAAAGCTGGAGTTAGGCTCCAGTCTTGTAGCAACAGAGTTATAAGGGCATAAAGAGCTCTTGTTATATTAAACCATATCATTGGTGCATCCAGTCTAGTACTGTGTTCTCTTTCTGGCAATAGCTTTCAAAGATCTTTCTCTAGTTTCATTGCAAAAAAATAAAATCATAAATCTACACCTAAATCTACTTTATACATGTAGCATAAGGTCTAACACAGCTATGATTCCTGCTGCAAGAAAACTGTGCAGTTCTTGCCACAAGGAGAAAATTAATTTGCGAACTATTTAAAACCTATTCACTATCCCATGACTCAACCATTATCCTGGCTCTTGTAGTGAGGAAGGTGGGAGATACCAAACATTGTATGGCTGTGTCCTGATAGCTGGATGCAAAACACTGGCATCCTCTGGGACCTCTCAGGGGGATTTTGGAAGCCCTAGAAGATGGTGGATCATGTCTCCAGCTATCAAAAAACAGAATGACAATCTCTTGGGGTGGGAGAAGAGAGACATAGCATATGCTACCTCTCCCCATTGCACGATCTTGGAGCTGGGGATTCTTGTTGGGTCTGGACTTTAGCCAGGATTCTCACCACTGGAGTTTCCCGATATTTGAGACCTCTCTCTTTTTTTTTTTGAGTGTTCTTGGCATCCCTAGTCGGGATGCACCCTGTTCTCCAAAACTCCATGAGCCTTTTTTGTGGCCTGTCATGCAGTTGTAGAATAGCAATAGCAGTTACATTTCTATATTGCTTACCAGTGCTCAGCACTCCCTAAGCGGTTTACAATGTTGTAAGCTAATTGCCTCCAACAAACTGGGTACTCATTTTACCAACCTAAGGAAGGATGGAAGGCTGAGTCACCCTGGAGCCTGGCAGGACTGAACTCACAACATTGTGGCTGCAGTACCACCATTTAACCACTGTGCCATCAGGGCTCCTAGTAGAATAGAATAACATTTGCCTTTTGAAGATTTGAGCTACGAGAACAAGTGCACCCATCCTTTGACCAAAGGGGGCCAGAGGGTATATGATCTAAACCAAAAGTGTAACTGGAACAGCATAACAAATTGGTTGCATCTGCCTAGCTGCAGAAGTTTCCAGCATTTCTGTAAATGGAGAGGTAGACAAGCACTACACTGGTCTTTTTCTTTAAATATCAGTGAATCACCAAGTCCATCACAGAAAAGTGGAAGCTGGGCGCTGCTTGTGAAAACACCAAGGTGAGAATGATTCCGTGCACTGTTAACATAGAATTTACATCACTATTCCCAACCCAGTATCTTTTGTATCTGAAAAGAGCCCAAAAGAGTTTGCATGGCACATGCTTCCCAGCAGAAGTAGTTCTAGAAGAAATGGGGCACGATAAATGTGATGTGCCAACACACTGGGTCAAAGCCTGACGGTAGCTTTGCACATGACATTTGCCACATGGAACTCTGAACTCTCCTTAGAAGCCAAGATGTCTAAATTGAGACTGTCACACTTGGGCATATTATGAAAAGACATGATTCTACTTGGTAAGGTAGAAGGCAGTAGGAAAAGAGAAAGACCACTGTACAGGGGTATAGTCTCAGTAAAAAAGGCCATGATCCTGAGTCTGCAAGACCTGGGTAGGGCTGCTGTTAACAGAGTGACTTTAAGATATCTCATTTGTAAGAGTGCTGTAAGTTGAAGCTGACCTGATAATAAGAACGATGCAGATGATGTGAAAAGAAGATATACTGTCCACATGTTGAAATAACAACAGAAGTATTATTTTTTTTGGCATGCAACACAGTCTTAGTTAAAACGATAGGAAAATCTGGTCTGTATGAAGGGCATGATTTTGAATATCTGAGTTGTTAATTTTTTTTTTTTACTTAACTCACCAGTCATTCTTCTCCTTCGCTCAGAATCTGAGTCACCTATATTCCTACATAATATTAAAGCAAAACAAAACATAGAATGAAAAAATTCAATTTGCATCTATTGATTCATATGGCCACTCTGGGCTAGTTTAGACATAACAATCTTGGATTGATAAACCATGGTTTATTAAACACAGAATGAATATCATGCCTATGCTCACCCCTCCTTCCTTGCCTCCCTGCTTTGGTGGTTCTAGTTTAGTTTGTTTTAAATCTCATTTCCTATTATATCTGAATATAGAACATTTGGTTTAACCTTGGTTCACTAACCAGAGTATAAAACTTAGAAGGATCTGATCTTAATGAATTATGATGTATTAAGTCAACATTATCACATCTGAATTATATCCCCTGTACATATATGATAAAATTTCACTGCAAACTGGATGGAGGCAGGGTTACATTTATTTAAACAGACCTATTTGGCACTGGTCCTACTCTTAATTTTTTCCCCCAAGAAACACAGGTCCAACACAGCTTAAAGCACATCATTACAACTACAACAACCACCACCACCTGAGTAGGAACTGGCACAAAGTCACTTATCCATTTTTATATAGCCACTTTTAAGGAACAGAACCACACTACTTCTACATAGGAAGGAGTAGGAAATGTGTGCCCCTCCAGATGTTGCTGTACTGTAACTCCTATCATCCTCACAAGTGAAAGATCATCCCATGATCCATTACTAGTGGCTATGCTTGCTAGGGCTGATGTTACTTCAAGAGGGCCCCATGATTTCCTCTTCTGACACATACACTTTTTAGGATGATTTTATTTTAAACAGCAGTATCATTATAACTATAATATAGATGTGTGCCCTGATCTTTAAAAATATCTGGGGAGGGGTCCAATGCCTTTTTTTTTTTTCCTTTTTAATCTCAAGAGATACCTATCCACCCAGCTGGAAAAGAACTCGTGTTCAGCCACATCCTGCAAAGCCCAAAATTCCTGCATGGAAATAATTAGTTATATGCTGTTAACACAATGATAACAAAATACATGTTGCTTCATGATGGAAACCATAATGCAGTGATCAAGTGATCCACAAGTATTTCTGAAAATCTGTTAACAGTGCTGAACAAAGTTTCCAGCATTTTGAGCTATATAGCTACACTCTTTAGAAGGCCAGGAACCAGAAGACAAGCATATTTTATCAGCCTCACACTTCTTCTGCTCCACTTTCAACCATTTATCCCATGGGCATGGGAGTTTGGGGTATAGGTACCAATTCAGAACAGGAGTGAAGAAGCAGCAATGTGGTTTAGACTTATGTGTCTAAGGGCAGTATACAGCCGAGAAGCAAACTGGCAGGGAGATATTCAGCAACTGGTGAACTGCAAAAGTAGTCGCTCAGAACTGGGGATTTTTATACTCATTTATACTTTCTTGCCAAGAAAACTCTATGATAGGATCAGCAAAAGACGAAATCAACGTCAAAAGCACAAAACAACAACAAAACTGTTTTATAGATTCCATCTAGCACAGAAGCTCTGAATTGAGCTGCTGGAATGAAAACAGTATAAGGTGCCAGTAAGTAATGGGACCAATCCAACATTAAGCTTGCTAATGGAAACACAGTGTCAGATTATAGGATCAAGGTAGGTTAACAAAAATAAGCTCTCCAACATTTATGATTTTATAAGTGTTGTCAAGCAGTTGCTCTCATTGCAAATAATGCCCCTTTCCTTTGGCTCCTGTCTTGGAAACCAAGACAGATTCCTGCATGCTTTGCTGCCATGGAAACAGAATCTGAGAAAGGTCCACAATGGAACAGACAGATATTTCACTAAAATCAGCTACCCGTTTTTTCCCAGAAAAAAACAAGAAAAGACTGAATATCCATCAGTTCTGCTTTCACTGCACACAGCCTCAATTTTAATCACCAACCAAGCCTCCTTTTGCAATTTCATCTTAAAAGAAACAAACACCATATCTTAACATAGTAATGTATCTAGTTTTACAATCATTCATACATTTCTCAAATGCTGTGTTCAAGTACCTTAGGGATGGTGAGGTCCTTCAGTTGGTCTTGTGAAATCTCACTGAGCTGCCGAAAAGTCATTGTGAAATCTGCTCTTGAATCTTCCATGAGCTAATAAATATTACCAGATTTCTGTATCACCCTTTGGTACTCTGTCAAACTGCAGTTCAAATATTCAACCAAAAAAAGAAACTCACTTTTAAGAGAAATGCAATCAAATAGTTATCTTCATCATCATTGCCTAGGAGACCTAATTTTCCTTTGAATATTTCTGTAAAGCTGAGAGTCAATGAAACAAATGTATTAACATTGCAAAGCTGGAAATGTCTTTAATACATTTTAAGTGAATATCTTTTGTTAAAAAGATAGGTTTCAGCTATTACATACCGTCGATAATATTGTTCAGAGTATCCCTCAAGTATCTGAGAAGCCCTGTTAAATGAAGATACGGAATGATTCATCAAATATATGTATGACAGGTATAAAACTCACAGATCAACTGTCCAGAACTCACAGATTAATATGTCATTTTGTAATTTTTTTTAAAAAAGACAGTGTGAGCCAGCATGGTTTAAGAGTTGGACTAGGACTCTGGGAGACCAGAGGACAAAATCTCTGATCAGCCATGGAAATCTACTGGGTGACCTTGGGCATCCTCTCAGCCAAAGGAGAAAGCAATGGTAATCCCCCTCCAAATAAATCTCCCTCCCTCTGTACATACAAAAAAAACACCTGTGAGAGGGTTGCCACAGGTTGAAGGTACATAACAAGCAATTATTCTTTACAAACAAGAAACTTTACACTGTTACACTAAAAAAAAAATTCTGTTTTGCAACTAAATCCTGCTTTTTCTTCCATGAAAAACTTCCAAGCAATGTATGTGTTTTTGCTACTGAAAGTTAAGCAATGAAATGTTGGCATTACAAGATGTGGTATATATAACTTGGAAAATTAGTAACTTAAGATTCTGTGCTGCTTTAAGCACATTAACTTGAATCATACCACCTTTGGAAATGAGTCTTGCTGCTAGGAAAAACCATATTGCAAGACAAAATCCAAGAGAGTCACTAGACTCCTTCAGATGCAACATCCCTATTTATAGAGCCAAGAATGGGTGTTAGGCCTGCATACTCTCCTCTTCACATGTGCTAGTTTTGGCACTTCAGTCTTGCAGCTTAAAATCCTATTCAGTAAAATAACATTAAGCCAACATTTCCCAGTTCGGACATACTGAGAATCTGGCTTAAAGAAAGCAAGACTGAAATACTGAAAACTACACAAGCAGAAGAGGGAAAGAATCAGGATGTTAGCCAAATACTTTTTCTTGCCATAGTTATTAAGTAAGCCAGGAATGTTACATATGAACTGACCAACTGTCACCCTGTAATCAACAATATGGGACCGGTCTCATCCTGAAAAACTACAATAACCTTTAAATAATTGACTGTTGTTACTGTGTGCTTTCAAGTTGTTTCCAACTTATGGTGATCCTACGTTGAACCTATTGCAGCCTTTTCTTGGCAAGATTTGTTCAGAGAGAGTTTGCCATTGCATACCTCTGAGCTTGAGAGAGTGTGACTTACCCAAGATCACCCAGCGGGTTTCCATGGCAGAGCAGGGATTCAAAAGTTGTTCTCTCCAAATTTGTACTCCAATTCTCAAATCCCTACACTATAGTAGTTCAAATTATTGATACTGGAGCAAATACTACACATTTCCTATTACAGCCTCCATTGCATGTGTTCGGAGGCCCACTCTTGTGGCTGGACTAGAGGAACATAAGGAATGTGCTCCAGAAGACTGTCTATTTCAGCGAGGATAAAAAAAAAGTCTTTTTATACAAAACTCTTTCAAATATAGTATACATAATATGCAGACACTTAAGGATTCACGCTGCAGGAAAGGAGATTCCACTTGATCCTCAAGAAGAACTTCCTGATGGTCAGAACTGTCCAGCAATGGAATATGCTGCCTTAGAGCATGGTAGAGTCTCTTTCTTTAGAGGTTTTTAAACAGAGGCTGGATGGCCATCTGTTGGGAATGCTTTGATGGGTATTCCTGCATAGCAAGGGGTTGGGCTTGATGGCTTCTGTGGTCTCTTCCAACTCTATGATTCTATGGAACTGGAAATTGTATCTAGGAAATTGTACCTCCTTATTACAGGAGTTGAGATGGTGGGTTTTTTCCCTTCAAAAAGTTACTGCTGCTAGTATTGCAGCAATGTAATCAAGCAGACTGTGTAGATCATGTATGAAGATATTGGTGCTTAAAGAGATCTCTTTTCCATTTACTTCTCAAACTACATTTTCCCTGGACATTACAGTCAGTCAAAACATCTTTATAAATACATCTTAATTTCTGATGTTTCTGTTTTGTCCTTCCAATTTGGCCAACAACAGCAACACCAGGGCCAAATCTATGAGCACTATACTGTTTACCACAGATATTTGGCAATTATACACATGAATTTCGACCCCATATTTTCTCCTCCCCCTCCTTTCTGCAAGTACTGTCTTTTGATTTCCAAAACAATTTCATCTGAAGAACCATCTTTCTCTTCTGCACATATGGTCATTAAAGCATTTCTCATCTCACCAGTTCTTTTAAGTGTGAAGATATTTTAAAGGATTACTTACAGCTGCTTTTGTCTGGGATCCAATAAAGGGTTTAGAGCCTGTAACAGCTTGTTCAGATTAAACATCCCAACATTTGCCTGGTTTCTGATTTTATATCGCCTTTCATCATCAGATGTGTTTGGGACAAAGTCTGAAACAAAATGACATTTCTTACAAAAAGTATTCAGTATAAATAGCAACTTTAAAATATTTAAGAAGGCTCATTTTTCATGTTGATTCAAGCCAACAAAAGCCCTTTGGGCATATTTTATCTAGAATTCTATAAACACAAAGATATTTGTTTACAATAAATTAGTCCTAAGAATATTTGCTAAAGTAGGACTATATTGTTGGCATGCAGTTTACAGATGGCATTTATATTATTTTCCCTTTACAAATAGAAAAAAAAATCCTAAGATGTTTAAGGCATCAATTTCTAAAATGTATTTTCAGTGTTCATGTACATAAAATAGGCTACCTTTGAACATAATAAAATAACCACATACCATTTGAAAAACAGTAATCTCAGAACTTCAGTTTTCATGTTTAAAGAAATTACACATACTTTATTGTTTTGTTTTCAGTCTGTTTGCACTGGCAAGAATTACCCAATGTCCAAAATCTGCCATGCTTGTAAGTAGGAGATACAGTCATTCAGTGTATACATATACATGCACACATAAAATACAGCTAACAATCTGCATTGTGTTCCATAGGTTGTCCATATAAGCTTGGCTTATGCCCATGTATATGAAATTTAGAACCATGGGAATCACACAAAGAAGAGCTGCTCAGATCAAATGTGCTATACTTCACTTGTCTGGAGCAGCTTCCAAGGTGAAACCAAAACTGACCACTTCAGCTCTGCATGCACTAGACATGTCCTGCTTCCTACTCAACTAGTTTCTGAACATGAAGTGAAAGTCTTCTGGTACCCTCTGAAGCGGCACAGAGAATACTGGAAGAGATTCTCACTTTGTGCATTCTGACCCCTCCCCATACCATGACTACTTCGTGGGTCAATGTGTTGTTCAAGCAAGGAGGGGGCAAGTGACCCACACAGAAGAGAGAAAGAATCTCAATTGGCAATTCAGAATGGTCCATGGCAAATGTTAGTTGCCAGCTAGGACAACCCATGCTGAAACACTGATCTCTTGTTAACCATTTGTTTTCCAGTTGATGGTGTTATTTTAATTTATATTTGTTGGCATACCGTATCCATTTTGCATTCCCTATAAAGGGTAGATATTAGTCAGAAAGTTAAGCTTTCAGAATAAAGCCACAAAGGTGGGGTTTTTTTTCCTGGTCATGACTTCTGAATGTAACAACCAGGTTGATTCCCCAGAAAGTTAGATACACTTGCATCCCACTGTACTCAATGAAGCTTCATTGATTATAATGGTACTTGAGAAAGTTAGCCACACAAAGCTTTTGCAGCTGTGTGGGAGAAAGAATTTCAGGAACTGTAGCTTGCATGATAAGCTACACCTGCTAAAATTCTGCCTCCACACAATTATTAAAGGTACAGGAACTCTATTCTCCTTTCCCATGGGGGTACACTAGACTTAAATGCAACTAACTTGCTCTGGAACCAACCAGGGTCCCATTCACATTACATATTTATAACAGTATTATTCAACTTAAACTGCTACGGATCTATCCTATGAAATCTTGAAGTCTGTATTCTGGTGAGGAATTAGAAGGAGCAATCTGGCAGGGAATTCTAAATATTCCTCCCTAAATTAAAAATCTCAGGACCCCACAGGACAGAACTGTGGCCATTAAAGGAATAGCAGTGTAATCCTGTAATGTCAGTGTGCCCCTGCTTTTCTACTATGTTGCCTTAGTTGTGGAGTGAAAAAGACAGAGCGACTGTGTGTCCCCTCTATGCCTCCTGTTGATTTATGGTGATCCCATGAATTTCACAGAGGTTTCCTAGGCAAGGAATCACCAGAGGTGGTTTTGCCAGTTCCTTCCTTTGAAATACAGCACCTGGTATTCATTGGTGTTCTCTCATCCAAGCACTGACCTTCCTTTTAAAAACAACCTTTTGAAAAGCCTTTGGGGCCTAATTGATTTTACCCAAATCTGCACACATGTTATGGTTTGAAATAATTTAAAACTGTTTCAACTGATTTTGGCCATCTTTGTTCAGCTTGTCAAATTGTTTAAAATGCTTTTAGTCTGTTTAAATTATTTTTACTGCTTTATATCACTTAAAATATTTCTTGTTAAAGTGATTTTACTGCACACTGCTCTGATATTATATGATACAGGGCAGGGCAGAAATATTTTAATTAATTAAGCAATAAGTCAGTGAATCATAAAACATATCCAGAAGCCATAACAAAAGCCCTGTAAACTTCTATTAACTTTCCCCACTGATCTTCATAGCCCTCCATTTTCTCATCAGACAAATTCTAACTCCAGTCTCAACACCCTTCTCCCTCTACGTTTCTTTCTAGCATAATTATCTTATCTGCCCAACCCTGTATAAGAATAGGAACTCAAAGGAACAGAATGTATTACACAAATTAAATGTACACATGCAGAGGTAGTCAAACTGTACCATTTGTTTAGGATTCAATACCTTGTATCCCAGACAAAATCAATTCTGCATTCATTAGGCTATACTCACCTGGGTCATAGGAATCCATAAACCCAAATGGGCCATAATCTATAGTTATAGATAAGAGGCTGAAATTGTCAGTGTTGCACACACCTAAGATTAAACAAGAACATAAGAAGAGACAAACTGAGATCAAACCAAAGACCTATTAAGTCCAACATTCTGTTCACACAGTGGCCAAACAGTTGCCTGTGGGAAATGTGCTGGAAGGACATGAATGCAAGTCTATTTCACATTCCCCAGCAACTACCTCTGATACCTGATGTGAAGACCTGATGTGAATTATTAGCTACACTAATCAGTAGCCATTGATGGCTCCCATCCACCATGAATGGCTTTTTAAAGCCATTCAGTATAGCAGGTTTGAGTACATCTTGTGCCAGTGAGTTCCATAGTTTAACTTCTGTTGTGTGAAGAAGTTTTTCCTTTTATCAGTCCTGAATTGCCCATCATTCAACTTTAGTGGATGGCCAGGGTTCTAGCATCACAACAAAGGGAGAATGGCTAATGGCTAATTTTATACACATGTATCATGTCTCTACTTACTAGTTTTTCTTCTACGCTTCAACAGCCCCAGATGTTACTTATAAATGAGTAGCATAAGTCCCCTGTTTTAACTGCCCCTTTTTTCACATCTTTTCTGCCTCCTGACCTATCCTTGCTTAAATGTAGTCATGAGATTATACACAGTATTGCTGATGTGGTCACAAGACTGATTGTTTAAAAGACACTTTCTTTTAAATTCTTTTTCTAATTATGTCTTATATGGAATTTGAATTCCATATAGCAGCCACACTCTGGATTAACAATTATGCTGCCATCTCAATAGTACAATACTGTGTCTTGGAATACTGATTTCATAGAAATGAAATATGCATTGAAATAATTAACAAACTTCTCCAAGGCTAACGGTTTAGCAAACAGGCTCAGCTTCTCACTTCATAGCTAAGAGGTAGCTTATTCATTTTTAAGTTGTTGTCATGAACCAAGGTTGGATTCAACCCATTGTTTTTATTAACTTAGATTTATTCATGTAATCCACATAAATCTAAGATAGCTGAAAATGTCTCAATTATGTGGCTATTATGAACTGTCTCCCCTGACATGCACTAAATATGCTTTAGTAATGCAGTGCTTCATTTGAATGTATTAATTCCAATATTCAGTAATGAATTGCAACTTGAGAAGGCCAGTGTGGTACAGTGATTTGAGTGTTGGACTAAAACTCCCCAGGAGATCAAGGATCCCATCCCTGCTCAACAATGACTTTGGGCAAATCACATTCTTTTAGCCTCAGAGACAAACAATGGCAAGCCTGTTCAAAATAATCTTGCTAACAAAACCCTAGGACAGGGTCACCACACATCAGACTCAACCTGAAGAAACATAATAACTATACCAACAAATGAAGTACAAGCCAGGTGCCAGGATGCATGCTTGCAGGGAAAAGACTTCATTCTATCTGGGAGTCACACTCAATTTTAGCAGAACCTTAATACATTATATTAAAAAAAAAAACAGTATCACAAATATATCTCACCATGAGCAAAACCTACTGACATCCATAAGGCCATCAAATGTGCAGTCTCAGACACTACTGCAGAGAAAAAGGCCTGAAACAAAACAGATTTTTTTTAATCCTCTGTGTCTTCTAGCAAAAATAGTTTAGGTACACCACTGTTGAACATAAGATGCCCACAACTCTGTATCATCTTAGTAATGTAACCACCTTAGTTATGTAGCTAAGTAGTGTTTCTCAGCCCAACCCACTCAATCCTCACTTACCAGGCAGCAGCTGCTGAAAGTAACAAGGGTATGTTCCACCGTTCATTGGGAAACAGCTGACATTTCCACCTCCTCCTGTGAGCAATCTCCAGTGAAACAGGCAGAAGCAGGGTCCCTGTTGGAATTCCCCATTGCACCAGAAACTGCTTGTAGCGATGTATGTGTGGAAATGTCAGTCAGCTACTTCTTTATTGAGAGGGGAATGCACCTCTGCTGCTCACAGTAGCTGCTATCTAGTAAGTGGGGATACATAAAGACTGTGAAAACAAACCAGTCACAAATGTCTAACTCTCAGTTACACATTCATGACTGACTTAGTGAATTCCAGCCTACACATTTTACAAGAACAATCTGAAAATGGTTAAGTTTCAATTTAGAGGTAAGCTAGACATGAAGTGAGAATTCCACAGTGAGCCCTTACCATGACTTATTTGGTAATATGGAAAAACAATACAACCAATACTAAATATCAGAAATGTATGCTGTGGTAGGGCTGAAACTGGGAGAACAGTGTTGGTGAAATGGGTAAAATGCCCTTCTGCACTGCTGCTTTTCCAGTCTTCAAAGCAATCACCTGGGGCTGCTAATTAGCCACAATTTGTGGGGTTACTGTGATCACATGCCTCCTGCATCAAGTCTAGTTTGGTTTATGAAATATATGCTCTTTGGGTAGGCACGGTATCATACCTGCATTCCTTATATTGCTGCTAAATATGTACCAGTCCAGGTTTTTTTTACTTCTGCAATGGTTCTGCACCACAAACCCTCGTGAAAGTCAAGGGGCCACTGTAGTATATTCAGATTAGAGGTGACAGCCAGTGTAGTATGAGCCTGGGGACCAGAATTTGATTCATAACCACTAGGCTATGAAAACCCACTGGGTGACCTTGGGTGTGTCACACACTCTCAGCCCCAGAAAACCCTGTGACTGGTTAGGGTTGTCATAAATCCAAAATGACTTGAAAGCACAAAACAACAACAACAACAACAATGTAATGGTAGTAACTACAATATACACAGTAGACACTGCAATGTGTTCCCTTTTTAACTAGAAGAGAAGGGGAAAGAGAAGAAGCATAAATTTGAAGCTTAAAAAAATTATGCACTGCATATTGTTCTCTCTATCATACCACACATATATATGAGACATTTTTGTTGATAAGAATGATTATGGAAACATATTCTTTTAACTTACCAGATATCTATCAGAATCATTCAGATTAATTGATGGAAAGTGTTCATCTATGACAAGATCTAGCAGCATTCTAAACAAAAAATGATAAGTTTACTCTACCTATATTATTCCAGTGATCGAATAAACAACAGTGAAAGGATTTTTTTTGTATGTATGTATTTTTTGTTTGTCTGTTTATACTTATAACCTGTCTTTCTCCCATGATCTAGGTGTCAAATTATATATTTTAAAAATACATTTTAAAAATCTGCATTATTTAGTATATACACAGCTCCTTCAAACTATAGCTTATCTGTTTTTGGGATGGAGCACTGGAATGCTTTCAAAGCTTATTGATTAAAAGGAAGAATCATATATGTTCTCACATACATAACTGAAAACTTCCAAGAGCCAGATATTCTAAATTGTGTAAAAATGCAAGGATAGCAACACAATACATTGACAATTTCCCAGTTCTTCTAGTGGGGAACAGAAGTCTGCAAATTTGATCTTGACTCTATGAAATGAAATATTTTCCAGTCTTCCATGTTTGCACCCATACATAAAGCAAATATACAAAATTCTACTGATCAGGATCCAAAGAACTGCTCAACCAATTCCACTTCAACCAAGGCTGCTTTGGATTTGTGGGCTTTTGAAATGGTCCAAGCCAAAAGACATCTGAAAATGAAGAGTTTCTCCCCATGCTTTTTAAAAAGCAAGTTGCACAAGCACTCTTTCAAATGGCAAAAGGGGAAGTAGTCTATGCTAAACAACAAAAAATCCCAACAGATGAGTTAAGCCCTTTCGTATCTCACCTGAATAGCTAACTATATTGGCAACTTCAGAGTCTGTACAAGAATTTGCAGTAGGCCCTTTATAATGAAAAAAAAATGGTTTAATCTTCACAGTAAGTGGGCTTTGTTTATATGCCCTTCCATCTGGGTACCTTGAATCTGTAATGTGCCTCCTCCATTCCCTGTGTTCCTAAGAAAAATGTGTCAGGCTATTAATATTTATAACGGTAACACACCAACATTCAGAAACTTCCTAAATCTAGAGAACTAGTTTTGCAAATATTTAGTCCAAATATCAGTCATGGCAAACCTACCACCAAGCATATGTTTTTTAAAAGGAAAATACTTCCTAATACATGCAGTTCTTACAAAAAGTAACAAGATCTAATGGCCCTTAGATTAACAAGTTTTAAACTAACACATCTTATTTGCCATATGCTTTTGTGGCACCTAGCCAACTTCATGTGATGTTTGCAGATGCCATTGGACTGTTGTTGTTGTTCTTTCATTACCGTGACAGATAAACATGGCTACTGCATTGGAAACTTTCACAACAAACTGCCACACTTCCTTTTGCTGAAAGCAAGAAGCTAGATAGCTATTCTATGATTTAAAAAGAAGCTGTCTTTTCAAAATATAGAAAGCAGAATGTCTGGTATGTCACATTTTGGAAGAGTTTTCCACTGTTTTTATTGGCCAGGATCCCAAGAGCCCTGTGTATGCATTCAGCACATTCATGGGTATACACAGCCACATCTATAAGTGTTAGAATACTATCTTCCCATATGGTGGCAGCTCCCTGTACTTCATGGAATGGCATTCTGCAATGGTTTTCTCCTATCTGGGACTCCCCCAGACATGGTTAACAAACCCCATTTATTTATCTGCCTCCCAGGACTGGAAGTGAGAAGCTGACAACTCACAAATAAATCATTATTCAAAAAACAACCTCCAGTTGGCATGGATAATGATACAAGTCCAACACATCTGGAGGCACTAGTTTAGCAAAGCTCCACTAGACAATCTCCTCACCTTTAGGAACAACTTTTAGAAAGACGCAGGAATTTTTCACAGTAAGGAGAGATCTAAAAAGCTTTTACATGCATGTGAGCTTTCGGTAACCTTTTTTTCAGACACCAGCTTCTATATTATATTGTTCAGGCAGAAATACAGATGTGATACAGGTAAATAAAGATATTATAATAAAAAACTTCATTTATAACCTTAGTAAGTCCAGTTCTCCAGAATGAGCTAATATTTCTAGTGATCCTATTCGAAACCATGATTTGGCAACGCGCAAGACAATTGCACCTGAAATACAAATGAATGAGCCCATTATTCAATAAAAAATGCAGTCTGAACCAGGGTAGTATGTACTGTTCTGGGCATACACAAAACTACTGCACTTGTAGACACCTCATCTGCATCAGTGAAGGAAGCAAATCTTCACGTGCAATGGAATCAGATATGCAAATACTTTTCCTCTGCTGAGAGAAATAGGCAGATCTTTGTTGGGTGTAAAGCTCCTTAGAACTGGTACATCAGGGCAATGATATGAAGCAATAAACTAATGTAGAAATTAGAAGTTAAGAATCACTCCAGTCTGGAAAGTCTGATTTATGGCCTAAATCAGGGGGTGAAATCATGTGGCTCTCCAGATGTTGCTGGATTGCAAGTAGCAACCCAGCTATATGCTGGGAGGGTTAGGAACATCTGAAGGGCTGAAGATTCCCATCCCTGACTTAAATCCAATTGTTAGTCCCAAATGCAGCAGATTTACAGTTATATAAATGCCAATTTATCAAGTTCCCATTTATTCAATAGGTCTGCTCAGACTGAGATTAACAACTGGGTTTAGGTCTGTTTCTTGAATACCCACAGCAAACACAAATACCGGTACTTCTTTTTAAAGAAAAAAAGATTACACAAACTCAGATGCAATAGGCCTCTAAGTCGCTATTACTCTACAAGCTATATGGAACCTCCACGTTCAGAGGCAATATGCTCAGAAGCAGCAAAAGGATGGAGATTATTGGCTGCTGTGTAACTAGACAAACTTTTCTCTGATCCAGCAGGGCTTTATTTGTGTTTTTATCTAGCTCCTTGGTGTTTCTGCATTGGTCACAAGATGGTCTTCCAGATTTACAAACATAAGAGAGCAATAGCAAGCAATAATTAGGAATGCAAGAAGTGAAATAACCAAAATAGATAACATACAAAATCAGCAAACCTAAAATACTTCAAACCCCAACATACACAAATAAAATCAAAGTTTTAAAGCAGGATTAGACAACTGTGACAGGTCCATCCATCAGTTTTCTGTCCCTAGGCCTTGACGCTGTATGTACTTCCAAAAATGCAAACAAAGAACCAAATATCCATACAAAAATATTCACCTGGACATCCAGAATTCCACTCTTGATTTTGAAGAACAGCTAAGTTTTATAAATGTCAAACAACGCAGGTGGCCACTGCCTATTTAAAAAGGTGAATTGCAGTTCTTGGAGGTTTACAGGAGATGCAATGCACAGGCCCCCTATTCTTTTGGGAGGGGGGCAGAGAAACAACAGTCCTGGGAGTCTGGAGGTGCCAAGGGCTGCAATAACAGGGGCCTTGGGGGCCACATGCAGTTGCTAGGCTGCATTTTACCCATTTCTGCTTCAGTGTAATTTTACATATACACAACAGTGCAAATCTACAGCTGTTCAAATCCAGCTTTAGAGCTGACTGGAATAGCATATAAAAGAATGAATAATGCATCATCTTGGCATGCTCAAAGTAGAGAAAATGGATATAATACTGCCCAATGTGTTGTTCTTCTGAAAGGTACATTCCAGAGGGTATTCTGTTTATGGCCCTAAGAACACACTTTTAACACTGACCTAACTCCAGTAGTAAAGTGAATAGTATACCATCATGAGCAGGTTTTTTTATTATTTATGAACTTATTTTGCTCCATGATATAAAAACAGAATGTGCAAGCGTCATTTAAGGAAAATTAATTGGAGAGCCACAGTGTCACCAAACGGTAACATAAAAGGCAATACTTACCTCTTTCTTTCTTAACATTTCCATTGTACAACCGATCTCGCCACACATCATCATCACTTACAACTAAGCTATGGAAGAAAAACAATTCAGTGGTTAACCATAAAGCAAGTTAAAATTGTTCCAGAGATGTGTGCTGTCGTGAAAGTCTGTTTCACAATTTGATCTTGCCTCTAACAAATTAGTTATGATGGTCTTTCTGCAACATCACTGTTAGGATTTTGCTGTCTGAAATTTTCATTGGGCCAGTTAGTTATCAGAACACCTACTAAACCTAAGGTCATTGTTGCATTTAGGGTTCACCTAAGGTTATTATTCCTAAAGACTTTTCACACATTATTGTCATGGTAATATCCTATTGAATCCTGGAGTTGCAATTTGGGAAGGGGCATTTAGAATTATCAACCAGAGAGTTCTAACAGATCACCAAATTACAAACCATGGGATTCCACAGAACGCAGCCATGGCAGTTAAAGTGGAATCACAGTGCTAACAAAAGTGTGGTGTGAAATTACTCCAACTTTCCCATGTCAACCCAACTAGGACTGAAGGTAGTTCAATAAGAAATTGCATGCAAACCTGTTACAGGCAAGTTAGATTCTCTGGATCTTTGGACTAGTTGTTTGGCCCTCACGATCATCTTGGCCTCCTTTTACTCCATGCCTTTGTTGGACTGCATATTACTCAGCTGGGGTTGCATGCAGTATGCCCTGTGTTAGCTGCTGCTGTAGTTGGAGTGTGATGGCATCACACCCACTACTTGTCTGTCTATTGTGATCTAAACCAGATCTTGCTTAGGTCTGGTATGGAAGATAGCGTATTCATTTTGCTTTATTTACAATAATTCTTCAGTTGGTTCTTGTGTATATAGCTGTCCATTTTCTCATCCTTGTAAATGAATCTATATCCTTTAATGTTGTGTTTGACTTCTTGGTTACATGCTACTGTTTAGGTATTATTGAATCATAGAATCATAGAACTGGAAGAGACCCCAGGGGTCATCAAGTCCAACCCTCTGCTATGCAGTAACACCCATCAAAGCTCTTGTGGGTTTTTCGGGCTTTGAGACCGTGTTCTGGTTGTATTTTCTCCTGACGTTTCTCCTGACGTTGGCATCTGCAGAGGAATGGTGAATTGGAAATGGAGTGGAGAATATATATGCCAGTTTCCTCCTCCAGAGGGGAGGGAGCAATTAGCATAATAGTCCTATTGTGTGTATTGAATACTTGTTCCTGGAGGGAGAGCTTCCTTCGACTCTACACCCATCAAAGCATTCCCAACAGATGGCCATCAAGCCTCTGCTTAAAAACCTCCAAAGGAGGAGATTCTACCACACTCCGAGGCAGCATATTCCACTGCCAGACAGTTCTGACTGTTAGGAAGTTCTTCCTGAGGTTCAGGTGGAATCTTCTTTCCTGCGGCTTGAATCCATTGCTCCTTGTCCTCTGGAGCAGCAGAAAACAAACCCGCTCCCTCCTCAACATGACATCTCTTCAAATATTTAAACATGGATATCATGTCCCCTTTTAACCTTCTCTTTTGCAGACTAAGCATCCCCAGCCCCCTAAGCCGTTCCTCATAGGGCATGGCTTCCAGACCCTTCACCATTTTCTAGACATGTTCCAGCTTGTTGATATCATTCTTGAACTTAGGTGCCCAGAACTGGACACAGTATTCCAAACAAGGCCTAACCAATGCAGAATACAGTGGTACCATTACCTCCCTCGATCTAGACATCATATTCCTATTGATGCAACCAAGAATCGCGTTGGCTTTCTTGGCTGCCACATCACACTGCTGACTCATGTTCAGCTTGTGATCTACCAAGACTCCTAGATCCCTTTCACATGTACTGCTATCCAGCCATGAGTCCCTCATCCTATATTTGTACATTCCATTTTTTCTGCCTAGGTGTAGGACCTTACATTTCTCTCTGTTGAAATTCATTTTGTTGGCTTTGGCCCAGCTCTCCAATCTGTCAAGGTCATTTTGAAATTTGATCCTGTTCTCTGGTGTATTAGCAATTTGGTGTCATCTGCAAATTTGATCAGCATGACCTCCACTCCTTCATCCAAGTCATTGATGAAGATGTTGAATAGCATTGGGCTCAGGACAGAATCCTGTGGCACCCCACTAGTCACTTCTTTGCAAGAATGTCATGGGGAACTTTGTCAAAGGCCTTACTAAAGTCAAGATATGCTACATCTACAGCATTCTCTTCATCTATCAAGCTTGTAATCCTATCATAAAAAGAGATAAGATTAGTCTGACATGACTTATTTCTGAGAAATCCATGTTGACTTTTAGTGATTACAGCATTGCTTTCTAAGTAATTACAAACTGACTGTTTAATGATCTGCTCTAGGATCTTTCCTGGGATTGATGTCAGGCTGACCAGGCAAGAATTATTAGGGTCCTCTTTTTTCTCCTTCTTGAAGATGGGGACGACGGTTGCCCTCTTCCAGTCTGCTGGGATTTCTCCTGTTCTCCAAGAGTTCTCAAAGATTATTGCAAGTGGTTCAGAAATGACTTCTGCCAGTTCTTTTAATATCCTTGGATGTAATTAATCTGGCCCTGGAGACTTTAATTCATCTAGTTTAGCCAGATATTCCTGTACTACTTCTCTACTTATTCTGTGCTGCATTTCCCCCCCTCCTCACCCGCTCCCCATACCCCAGGTTGAGTATTTCTATCCTTTGGGGAGAAAACTGAGGCAAAGAAGGTGTTGAGTAGTTTTGCCTTCTCTCTTCCCCCTGTTATTAATTGGCCATCTTCTCCACGCAGCTAAGGCTCTATGTCTCTTGGGTGAACTTTGGTCCTTGAGTCTGATAATCTTGGAACAGTGCAGAGTAGGTCTGGAAATATTTATTAAATTTATTTATTAAATGTTTCCCTGCAGGTATTACCTGTTTGGAGGATGTGATGTCAGCGCTATCTGATAAAACACCAGGATTTTCAAGTTTCTTACAACAACCACAGTTTATAAATGTATTTACAGAACCCCCTGTAGGACCAGTGAAATACTTCCTTGGAGGGAACAGAGGCTTAACAAAAAATATTCTTAAATTCTTGGGGGGAAATGCCCCCGTGTCCAAGAATACATTAAGAAACTGTCCTTGTTTGTTTAAAAACTAGCTCTGATTTATTAAAAGTACGTAAAACCCTAATATGGTCTGACGAAGAAGACAGTAATTCAACCATACTTAAGTTAATTCATGATTTTTAATTTCTTACTAAGAGGGTTATTGACCAATGAAATACATTGCTTTCAAAAGGGGGAGAAAAATTAAACTATCTGATGTGACTGTAAATCCAGATGCCCTTCAGTTTCTCTAATAAGCTTATCCTACCACCATGGTTTAGCTTTTTTGGAATTGCTAATAATGGTTAGGAATTGCACAGAAAACACCATGTTGCCTTAGGAGGAGTGAACAGTGTTAATTCATCTGCAAGTAAAAAACACAATATACCTTATCTTTAATAAGCAAGATCTTTTAGGCAGCTGGCTATGATGGCACAGGCCTGTAATCCAACAGCTCTAGAGCCTGAGGCTAGTGAATTGTTTGAGCTTAGAAGTTGTGGGCTGCAATTGTAGGCTATGCTGATTGGATGTCTATACTAAATTCAGCATCAATATGTTAATCTCTGTGCAGTGGGGAATCACAGTCTTGCCCAAGGACGGTAAACTGACTCAGATTCAAGGCACAGCAGTTAAAATTTCTGTCACTACCAGTAGTAGGATAATGCCTGTGCACAGATTATGTACCACAATTAGATCTTTTAAAGGTTAGCTGGAAGCAAATGGAAATCACTCAAAATAATTCAGATTTTGGACGTATGAGTAAGGAGAAAAGTACTGATCATAACAGGGGAAGAAACAAAGTTCATACTAAACTTGAAGTCACTAACAGACATAATTCATGAGGTGGCCTGAGTCGCTCCGGTAAAGGAAAGAGACGGCTTTCCAAATGCTGTTGGAGAGTAAATCCCAGCAACCCAAGCCAGCATAGCCAATGCCCATGCTATGGAAAAAATGCTGAGTTTTAGAACACTGTCAACACAGGATCAAATGGTTATTTGAAGAAAGGCGAGATATATCATTTTAATTTCAAGATCAGAGATTTAGCTGAAGAATATCTATCATTCAAAGTCAACAAATGCTATGTTTAGAAATGTATAAACACTATAAACTTACATTAAAAGGAAGATGCAGCCCTTTTAGTTTTCCAGGACTTCTCATAGATCTTTGCTACTATCAGTCTTTCAGTTTACCTACTTGGGTTGGCCTCAGAAAGCACTGTGTTATGGAGGCTATGGTCTTACCTGGCAGGTCAGCTTCAAAAGGTAATGTTGGAGGACTTATGCTCTGCCCTATAAGCTTTGGCTAGCAGGTCCCAGTTAGTCCCCAAGACATGCATATATCTGAACTTTACATCTACATGAAACTTCTGAGGAAAGTTTCTGTGGCTTCAGACTGAATAGGTGCTGGGAAATAGTTTTGGTATGGATGAATACAAACAAGATGAAGCTTAATCCAGACAAGATTGAAGTCTTGTCAGCAGACAGAAGGGTTCAAGTGGTGCTGGGCAAAGTTGCAGTTGCCTTGAAATACATGCTTATAGCTTGGGAATGACTTTAGATTTGATGATGCCTGTGGGAAGGAGTGACAAACAGTAGCTAGGATTATATTTTACGAAGACTGGTTGATGTGTCAGCTATAACATCACCTGGGGAAAGCAGAATGCACCTAATTATCAATGTTCTAGCTAGATCAAGATTTGACAACTCACCTCTGAACCAGCTCAATATCTGTCACTTGCTCACCAAAAATACTGCACTGCTAGAATTCTTTAAAAAGTTAGTAACATCAGTGGTGGAAGAAATCACAACTTTCTTAGGCATTAATTTGTTCTTAGGTATAAGTACTGAAGCCCAATTTACCACTGAAATTGTACAGAGCATCTTTTGCTTCTCCTGTACTGCTTTCAGAAAGCAAGGTATAATCAGTTCTGTGTGGCTTAAATTGTGGGCAAGTAGCCAAATCTCTTTAAAGGACAGAATGCCTTCCAAATTCTAAGGGGTTAAAAATTCTGAAATGAATTTCCACATGAACTGAACAGAACAGAGATTTGGATAAACTAAACTCAGCAGAAGATAACATCTTAAAATTCACTATGGGAGATTTAACCCTCCCTTGAAAATATTTTAGGAATCCCATTAAAAATAATCTCCTAACAAGTAAAACAAGCTAAACAAATTCAGATCTGACTTAACCTTCCACTTAAAAAAAGGTTTTTTAAAAAATCTCACTAAAAAGACTTAACTCCATGAAAATATGCAAACTCAGAGATTGCAGTAAACCAGAGATGGCCAAGCAAGAAAACTAAATACATATCTATTTAGCAGGAGAACTCAGTAAAACTATAAACTGTCTGGAGTACACAGCTGATACTGTATTACTCCTACAGATCCTATGGTTTATTTTAAAAACCCTAGTATATAGATCTGAAGGTGCTGGATAAAAAAAGTATTTTCTTATCTAGCATCATTCTGTTACTGAAGGTTCCTGTTGTGAACATAAATACTAGGGATGGGATGAATCCAGAATTTTCTGGATCCAAATCCCTGGAAGGTTCTGCGAATCCACGAATATCATGAATCTCAAATCTTTTGAATCCTTTTTTAAAAAGGGTTTAAAAAGCAAGGGAAAGAAGGATAATCTTGGGCAAGACACGCTCTTTCAGCCGTAGCAAAAGCCTAGGCAAAGGCAAAACTTCCTCTGAAGAAATCTGGCCAGGACAATAGTCACAGTTTTGCCTCAGGATCTCCCCGGACTGAAAATGTCATGAAGGCCCTTTGTACATAGGCAGGAAAATGTGGACTAATCCCACATTTTCCTGCCTGTGTAAACAGGACCACTACAGTACAGAGATAATCCAGGTCAAAACTGGCTTTTCTTTGCATAGCTCCTTCTGGCATCCTGGGGTTTGTAGTTTGATGATACACCAGCACACTTTGGCAGAGAAGGCTGTGACACCTGGTAAAACTAGAAACCCCAGAATTGTGTCTGAAAGAGCTTTGCAAGCACATGAGCTATGCAAAGGAATGTTTCAGCTGTCTTTGAAATCTCAAGTGCTGAGCTTAAATATGAAATGTTCAATTTAGCCAAGTGCTGAGCTTAAATATGAAATGTTCAATTTAACTATCTTAGAATATAACCCTAGGTGTAATTTGTGAAATTGTTAGCAAAGGCCATTATTACTCCAAGGTAAAAATTAACCTATTTGCCATCTCCCCTTGTGTTGTCTAAGTCTCCCAAGTTTTCAGGCATCCTGGTCTCCCAGGTTTTCAGGTGTCCCGGTCTCCCAGGTTTTCAGGCATCCTGGTTTCCAACAAACTGTTTGGGTGGCGGATTCAAAAGATTCGGTTTGTCTATTTTGGCACAGGGATTCGGATTCCCAGCTCTCGAATCCCTGCGAAGGATTTGAGGATTCGGTTGGCCCATCCCTAATAAATACACAGAGCTGATGGAGTTGTTCCAACTAACTAGTGGTCTTGGATAAAGTACACGTCCTTTCCTACTCTTCTGCCAAGACTCAGCAAGCACTTTATAAATGAACTGCATCAGCTGAGACACAACAGCTTCCCAGTGGCAACAACAGCTTCCCATTGGCAACAATCTAGCTACCAGCATGCAGGGTAGGGGGGCTGAGTTAAATATTTATGAAAGGAAGTCTGGAAAGCTTTCTAGAATGCTGCTCTCCCACTAAGCAGCCATTTCATTACAAGGCTTCTAAACAGCAAGCTAGAAATTAAAGTCGCCGGAACTCAGCAGATCTAACATATGCTTAATATTGTGCTTCACTCGAACAGTGTCACAGTAGTGATCAAGAATAATCATTAAGTCACTAGAAGCTTTCATGCTCATCTGCAGTCTTGTGCACTTTGCATCAAATGATAGATCTGGGAGATCTTTTATTGAAATAATTAAGGAGGCATTCTAATAGGTCCTAAAAGGGTATAAGTCAAGAACCAGTCGTTGTTTTCCCAATAAATGCTGGGGAAATGCATGTACTTGGCAGGGGAAAAAACTCTACTTGAACAGTCTGGAAGGACTTTAATATACAAGCACCCTCAGCATCTCCTCATTCCATTTCGGGCATTTCAAAACTGCATGCATTAACATTCCAGCAACACAAGTAAGGCACATCACACACATGTAGTAGATGGGTCACAACTGAGTTTTTGTTTCTGTATTATAGCTGCTTACAGTTGGCCTTCCACATTCACTAAGGTTAGGGGCACAAGACCCTCACAAAAGTGGGAAAATCACAAATATAAAAGTATGTGTGTGAGAGAGAGATCGGGGGGGGGACCCAAGGCATGGTGGGGAGAATGGACATGCAGGGTCCAAACTAGGTCAGGGAAAGAAGGAGGGTTTGGTATGGTGGCCCTATACTTCCTCTCTCTTGCTCATCTTCTTTCTTGGATATGTGCATGGGGGATTAACGGGAGAGGACTGGTGGCGCTGAGAAACTGGGCTTCAAGTTATCCTCAGATGACCAGGTAGTGGCTGGTGGAGGAGGAGGAAGACCAAAGTTGGATTTTTAAAGGGCTGTGCATCCTGATTAGAGCTACCAAGAGGGAAGATGCCCCCAGAAAAGAACCACTTGAGGTGGGGGTAGGGTAGGTATTGAAGAAAGCCATAAATAATCAAATTCATGAAAGTCATAGCCACAGATGTGGAGGGCTGACTGCATTTAGTATTATTTGCCACATGCATACAGAGCTTTCTCTACCATCTATACACTTTCAATATAGAAGGCAAATCTTGTATTTGCTTATATAACATGAGTGCAGAGGAGGAAGAGGGATACTTGTAGGGCAAAATAAGCAAGCAGAAGTAGGGGTACTTAATCCTTTATGTATTCTACAATTATCTCTGCCAAATCTCTGTTCCCACTGCCATTCCAGCGATGTTCCCCCACAACATGTTTCTTTCTATCTTCAGAATCCACTGGAGGAAATACCAGATGTCAGGGGTTGGAGAAGAGAATATATGAAAGAAAGATTAAGCATTCCTCCTCTACCATCTTGGCAAATGTTCTTCCCAGGGCGTGCACTATTAGCATTATGAAATAAACACAGACTTAAGGCTACTTGCTATACTGCCACAAGATGTAGTCCTTTAACACAAGGCAATACAGCTAATGGGAATGTCTTTCCTTTCTGACTTTAGTGGAATTAGTAAGCATGAAATCTAAGCCTAACTCTATGGAAAAAAGAACAAAAATGGATAACATACCTAGCAGCTCGGCTTGTAGGAATTCCAAGATAATGCATGGCCTCACTTCCCAAAAATTCTCGAACAGAAGAATGAAGCACAGCTCTGCCATCTCCATTCCTATGAAAAAGAAAGCAAGCAGTATATATTTTCAGAGGCAGCTGTGTAAGTCCATTTCAGTATAAAAAAGGGAAGAAAAAGTGATTCTATGAAACTTTTAGGACTAACCAATTTATTTCAGCACAAACTTTTTGTGGACTATAGTCTACAAGGAATGTAAATTTTACCCTTTATAACTTAATCTGATTTGCACAACTTGGACTCGGAGCTTGGAAGTAATGCAATACAAGTAAGAATGTCACCTGCAAGGCACTGCATAATGTTGCCTTTCAAAAGTAACAATGTTGGTAACATAAAATTGGAGAAGTATAACATTTTTCAGTGCACCATTATGGGCCAATCATTTTGGAGGATTTTTGTTTAAAAAATAATAAAGATAATAAAAAGGCCTAAATCCTCCAAAATGACTTGCCCATAATTTTGCATAGAAAAATGTTACACTTTTACCAATTGTTATGTTACTAAGGTAACATTATTCAGTGCATTACAAGTGACATGAAAAGCGAATGTAATTGTGGCTAATAATGCAAAAGTGAAACAAATCAGAAATAGACAAATTTGACTGCCCCTGTTCTGATGTAATGCTTGACATTTCAGACATGGAATGAAGCCCACGTTATCACATATATGTATGATAGTAATTGTTGAACTGAAGAATCAAACAGCTGAAATCCCAAATTCTTCCACTACAGAGAACAAGATATGGGTAAACACGCAGCATTGTAGCTCCTTTTATGAGTAAAGATCACATCTACAACACAGCAACTGTTTTCTAGTGGAAGATTGATCTTACTGGGTTTTCAAATTAATCAGACTATTTTTAATGCTTGCTTGGCAGCAGAAATGGTGGATTCAAGAAAAGCCTGAAAAACTCTTAAATTTATAATTTGCATTATCTTCTAGCTGTATTAAATTTAGCCATGCTGGAATTTTTTTTTCTCCAAGCAATTCTGGAAGCCTTTCCTCTGGCATAGGCTCCATATGAAACCAGTAATTTGAAAGTTGCAATTGATTGTTATTTCTACCAGCACACAGTGGTCTCAGCTCTTCACAAGAGTGAAAGCCTGTATCCTGGATGCATCTAATATTATCCTAAGAGGTTTTTTTTCCGAGAACAACTGAGAGCAGATGTTACACAATTTCCTTTTAGATTTCTATGGGTGCTTTTGGATTGAGGGTTCCTACTGGTCACAGCCAAAAAGCATTGTGAAGCTATTGCATCTTTCTTCTGTAATGGATTTTTTCTGGTAAGAAAAGAAGATACAACAAACAAAAGGAAAACATTGGAGGGCTACAATTTGAAGATAATTTCATCTAGATCCCTTGCAAAATTCAGTGAATGTGCCATTCCTAAGCCATAATAAAAGCATTCTAGAAGTGCTCTGCATGATAAAGCAGCAATCGGGTCTCTAATTTTTTTTTATTTTTTGGAAGAACCCACATACTTCCATAAGGCTGCCCCACATCACATTGCTACTTCCATCTGCCTACAGAATCAATGGGATTTATGTAGGTATTGACTTTCAAGTCTCTCAATGGGTCCAGCTCTAGCTGAGACTAATAGTTTAGGCCTATAATTCTTACAGATGTCTGATGTGCAACAGAAACTAATTCAAAAGGTCCTTCAAATGTGCAACAAACCTAGAGTACGGTGTCCTTCCTGAACCTTTCAGCTGTAGTTCCCAACTCACACCAAACCTGCAAAAACAGTATTACTATTAGTAATGTTGAAAACTGGCACAGCACAGTAAATAAGTGTACAAGTCCAGAAGTCCCAGATTCACATCTTGCTTCAGCTACAAACTTTGTAGTCAGCTTCTCTCAGCCTCAATGCTTAATCTGCAATATGAAGAAAATATGTACCAATGTATTTGGCAAGATTGTTAAAAGGTTTATTTAGACAATGTATTTAAAAAGCTTCAATAATATTATTACTAGTAGAATTCAAAGACATAGCCGTGGGATACTGTAGCACTTTTGAGGCTGAGAGAAAGAAGTTTGTAGCATAAGCTTTACTATAAGCATCCCATCACTATTCGTAGCAATAGTTATCAATGTACTTTGTTCAGAGAACACCTATTTAAAATGAAGTATACTTTACCTGTTTGTATAAACGCCAATCAAATGAGCCCTTCCATCACCCAGCTGGCCTGCCCAGCTCCCAAACTAACAAGGAACAGGAGATATTAAAGTGCAAAATTATTAGTCTTTTTTAATTATTATTATTATTATTATTATTTGCAGCAAATTTAAATCTGGAAAATGATTACTGAGCTTCATGAAAGCGGCATTCAATATAATGCTATGTTAGACAAGCAAATTCAGCCCATGTGGCCAGTTTAAGGCAATGATTACCATATTTTACTCCTATTCTGATGGTGAAATACAGCAGTGGTAATAAGAAATAGGACTCCATTTTTTTCTATCATTATTAAAGGTAAATTATTAGAGGCTAAAGCTCAGATCCACGGGGAGAGACAATCTATAAAACTTGAATAAAACTTTGGCTTGCTAGTACATATATTAAGTCTCAGACTATTTAATGGATTTTGGTGGAACCTTTTACAACTTTCTCTGGAGCCACAGGGTTCAATCCATTGAACCCTATTCAGCTCAAACAGGTCCATTAAAATGAATGGGATTTATTAATCTCAATTAAGTAGACCCACTGAAGTGAGGACTAATACTGTATTAAGCCCATACTGAAAGATACTTCTGATTGAATGAAAGCTGGCTTCCTTAAGAGTCTGGATCACATACTGGAAAATTCACTGAGAAATGACTTAGGCCATTTCCGCACAAGTCTGTTATAGCGCGATGATTCCACTTTCAACCTCCTATGGAATCCTGGGGTTCCCTCCCAAAACTGCAAACCCCAGGATTCCATAGGAGGCGGAAGTGGAATCATCGCGCTATAACAGACTCGTGCGGAAATGGCCTTAAACCAGAAAACTTCTAACAAATTTGGATTTGCCTTTAACACCAGCAGCACGTTCAACTGGTTCAGTTGCAGAAGGAAGAGGATGATGTCAACACAGAAACAGTAGTTCAAGTATGTGCGTTCTTAGTGAGGTATAATTGAATGTGGTCTTTCTCATAGCCCTGAGAACCCTGATTTCTGATTGACAGGATACACTGTGCCAAATACAGCAATTATGGCAACCTCTGGCCCTCTAGATATTTTGGACTACAATTCCCACACTCCTTTACTATTGGCCATGCTGCCTTTATGGGCATTCCTAGACAAAACATCTGGGAGACCAAAGTTTCCACACTCCTAAAATATACAAGAGCAATTTTGTGGATGAAGAAAAAGAGATGAATTCAAAAAAGTGCAAGTACAGTTTTCAAACAAAAAAAAGCTGATGGATATTATCATTAGGTTATTATTATTATTAACCTGATGGCCACCATATCTGTGGGCCAGGGGCAGAGATCCCAAGATTAGTTTTGTGCCACTGACAAGCTGTAGAAAATCTTCTGAGCCTGAGACTGATACATCCAGGTCCAACATGTCTTCCAAGACTTCCTGAAGGGGGAATAACAACACAGAAATTACTAAGCAATAAAATTTAGTTCCACATAATCTGACATATGAAGGCCACTTCTATCAGTGAATGTTCATGGATACAGACCACTTATAGAAGTGTGTGAGCACCAGGCTTAGCATAAGACTAAGAAATGCTACCCTAATTCCAACTCCCCCAATCAAGGTGCACAGTACCAAAAACCAATAAGCTATCTGGATATCTGGGACAAAAGATCCCACAAGCCCTTATACCTGGCAATAAAAATACAACAACAACAAATTAAACAATTAACAATTTGCCGCTGCAGATCTGCTGCCCAGGTGGCCATTTCACTCTTCTTAAAGGTAGAACACTTATGTCAGTGAATTGCCCTGCAAGTGATACAAAAGGCCTTCAACTATTCATGTTCCTTCTGTACACTGCACACACTATTTTTTAGTAACACAGCTGAACCTGATCTTAGGGGAAGACTTAAGCACTACATTTAGTAGCTCTAAGAGCTTTGCAATTATGGCAGAAGCTTGGAATCCCTCCTGTGCATACTGGAATGTGTGTGAATCAGCACTGGATTTGAACTAGGGTAGTCCAAGGTTTAAAATCATTTGATGTCCCTTTGTTTCTATCAATTTAATTACTATCTGGATCAATAAGATAAGAATTGTAAAGAACTTTACACTGACACAGATAGGTTATAAACCACGTATACAAACATGACTATTTTCAATGCCATCACCACAAAAGGTGGTTAGCTTATCTGTTTGAAAGTAAAAAGACTTATGGAAAAAACATTAATGGTTAGCTGGTGAAATGCTTACTTGTGCATTCAGCTGAGGAGGGAAAATCCTAATAAAAACACTCTTCCCCACACTGGCTTGTGCAAGCAAAAAAATCTGCCCAGTGTCATAACAAAAAATATTAGCTAATGCGTTGTATTTCCAGATCTCTCAGGTATACATTCTATCTCCTATAGCTTTTCAGCTATTAGCATTACGTGTTTCTGGCTATAATCATGTTAGACTCTTAGAGCAAAAATAGCAAAAAGTTTTGTAAAATCTTAGAAACACCAGCTGAAATAGGATGTAATCCATGAAATTCTAAGACAAATGAAACTTTTTTTTGTCTTTAAGGTAACATAAGATCCTTTATTGTTTTTACTATTCAAGCATAAAGTTCATGTTTTTGTGACCTAGTTCTGGAAGTGAAAGGAAAGAGAACTATTAATGGGATAGAGGATAAAGACAGAATGGTGTGGGGTGTATACATGCATGTAGGCCTCTGAAAGGCTGCAGCTAAATGGTAGAGCATATGCATTAAATGCAGGAGCTCCAGATTCAAGTGCCAGCATCTACAAAAGGATATGATGGCTAGTAGACAATACTGAGCTAGATGGCCAATGACCTAACATGGGGTGGGCAAATCTGGCAGATCTGGTGGACTCTATCCCCTCCCTTGGGACCTGAAAAGGCCCACACAACCCCTACCCTGGTACAAGAACCACAATAGCCAGATGTTCATTTTTTGTTTCATTAGTATCTTATTATGGGGTAAAACAAGGCATAAGGAGGCATTGAGTGGCTTGCTTTAAAGTACTTGTGTAAGTCTCCCTTCTTAATGAAAAAATAATGGAGGCAGGAGAGCCCATATGCAGCCTGGGTCTGCATGTTGCCCAATTCTACTCTAAAAAGATAAAAGGTATCTGCCTGTGTTCCTACATCAAGCCATCTGCCCTGGGTGATCTGTATAACAGAAGGAAAAGTACACCTCTGCAATGACTATTTTGGGTTCTCTGCAAGTGTTCTAATAAAGCTGGCACTTTCTCCTGGAAAGAAGTTCAATGACGGGTAGAGAAAGTCTGTATGCCTTTTGCAAACTTCACTGCAATATAATATATTAGGCATATACACGTAACAGTATAGATTATATACTATTTGTCTATATACTAATCGAGGCATCTTTTCTTCAGACGTTTTGGACAAAAGGGAGAATTTTTGGATTTACAAACTTAAGCTTCTAATGCCACATGCCCTCAGCCTAGAGAATAATACCATCATCCACTGAAGAATGCTGAAAAAAAGTGTTCTAAACTGCCACCTTGTATGCTGCAGAGTTTCATTTTTAGTAACCAGAGAGGTAGAAGTCAAAATGTTTTGCTCATGTTATTTTTTTAATGCTTGTTAACTGCTTCATTAAATACAATAGTATGCAATACTACATATTATATATGCTTTTACATAAATAAGATATGTATTACAATGTGTACAGTAGTATATGTTACGTCCTTATTTTTGCACTTAGTGATTGCTACTTTTTTTATGAAGACATTCTTAAGTAAAGCAGCAACACTTTGCACCCAGCAGCAAAACTAAAGAGAAAAGAAAATCAAGCCTAACCTTTGAAACAGCTACAAGCAGAATTCTGGATTTAAATGGAGTAGGATAGACCACTGAAAAAATGGCACCACAAACATCACGAACATAATTTTCCTGAATGGAATCAATGGGAAGAGAAGCTAGAGAGAACAAGCAAAATCCTTTTACACAACGTTCACAAGGCTTAGCCTTTCACAGCAAAAACAAAAACAAAACAGAGCCCTGTTTGTGAACTCCAAAAGCCTATTGAGTAATACTTTTAGCACCACCCCAAATACCACAAGGTAGTGTGCAACGTTTGGAGTTTTCACGAATTCTTTGTAAGTTAGGAGGTACAAATCAGGAGATGAAGAAGAAGTAGGCCAGATGTTTTCCCCAATTTGCATTTCATATTCTGTCTTAAGACAGAGACCATTTCTGCACTACAGTGTTATAGTGCTATTATTTCACTTTCAACATCCTATGGAATCCTGGGGTTTGTGGTTTAGGGAGGGGTATTTAGAATTCTCAGCCACAGAGCTCTTTGGCTTCAGTAAACTACAAACCCCAGAATTCCACAGGATGTTGAAAGTGGAATAATAACACTGTAACAGTGTAGGGAAAAAATGGCCAGAGACTACAGATGAATGAAGGAACAGGTAATGCTCATATCAGGTTACAATTAACAGGGGAATGTTTGGTTTTCCAAATATTAATCTTCAGGTCTCAAAAGTCCCAGAAAGCATAGGGAATAGCAAGAGACTATAATATTTTTTGTCCAAAGGATGTGAAGAATCATGGTTCCCAATCCCAGGATTATAACACGGATTCTGGGACAAAGAGACAACGGCTAACTATTTCCCAGCTGTTTTTTGCTTTGAGAGAGACATGCGCATTCTTGGATAGACCTTTATTTAAGCACTTGGTCAGAGGCCCACCAGATGTCCTTATACAGCAAATTTCAGCAGCTCTATTCAGCATAGCCAGTGATGATAGGGGTGCCAGGCCCGTGTAACTTGTAACAGATCTTGGAGCTATACATGGTAACATAAAGCTCTGTCATGCCGAGTGAAGGTACCCTGCCCTCCTTCACTTTCCAAAGCCCAACTTTTGCAGTCATCCCCTTCCAACAAAGCCATTTCCTCACTGGTGGAGGCAGGAGAAGGGAACATGGGGGAGCACCCTGCAACAGGAACAGAACCAAGCACTCCTCCATGAGCCCTCTCTCCATCTCCATTGGCAAGGTAAATAGCCATACTGGAAAGGGACAGCTGGAGTTTGGAAGGTGATGGGGGAAAGGTACCATGTTTGATGGAACTTTATAGTACATTTTCTTCATCCAAATCTGTTCAGGGTTAATGTTACAGGAGTCCCATTCTGGATCCAATTTGGCAACCTAAATGGTAAGGAATGCTCCACACTAAAGAAAACAAATCAATTGAAGCTGAATTGTATAGCATTACCTAGTGGCTGAAGAAAGTTTAAATAATCAAACTGCAAACTCTTTAGGCTATCGCAAAGCAAAGCTTATGCCAAAATAAACATTTTAGCCTTTAAGATGCAAACACAGTATTTTGTGTTATTTAAACAACTGTATGCATTATATGTACATTATCTTTAAAGTCAGGGTATAACTAATATTAAATGGTGATCACCACTTTCTGCAAGTAAGGTAAGAACTCCTGAAGCTGCTGAGGCTAAGGAGTTGTGAACCTGATGATTATCTGCAGGAAAAGCTGGAGACACATCTGGAAGTACTCAACAGAAAAAGTGCTCTACAGAGAAAGCCCCAACACATTTTGGCCTGTATATATTGCTATGGCCTTATTCAAGGGCAACATAAAAACATAAAAATAAATATAAAAAGAAAACACATAATCATATGCTAAAATATACATAATATAAAAGCTTTTCCTGTGGATTCTTCTGGGGACTCTCCTACTTTTTTCTCTGTTGAACCTGATAATTAACTTGGATGACAGACTCCTGAGAACAAAATGAAACTGTAAAAGTATCATTAATACTATTAATAAGTATTAGAAAGAAACCTTTCTATTGGTATTAGAATCTGTTTCTCCAAAGAACAGAAGGGAGAACAGAAGTTTCACAAAGCTGTCTTTTAATATTATCATTTCCTATATAAACAGGACCATCAAATACATTCAGACTATCATTATGAAAAATGTAATAAAATTGTTAAAATATACAATCTTCTATATGCTACCCAGAAGAACCTAAAATCATTCAGTTGCTCAGTCAGATCAGGGCTGGATGAAGACATTTTGCTGCCTGATGCAAAAGACAATCTGCCTACCCCACCAATTAAATGGGATGGCTGAATCTTATTTCAACACTGGGAATGAGACAGTGTCCTCCACAGCACCTTCAGTCATGAAAAGAGTTAGGCCTAAGTCACACCCAGCTATCCACCCAAAGAGGGGGTCAGATAGATACTTAAGTGTGGGAAGGACCACCTTACCCTGCATAATGGTAGAGCAAGCCCTACCCTACCCCAGGTCACAGCAGAAGACTAAGTATGCTCACATGCACTTGGAGCCCTCATGTGATGAGACCAGTTCTGCACACTCTAGCAATGAAGCAGAAAAAAGCCCAAGTGGAAAAAAGAATATCTAAATGTTACCCGTTTGGGAAAGATATATAAAGTGAGGCGATTGGCTCCAATTCAGAGAAATCTAGCCATACTCAAAGGCATATGTACACTTGCTTCCCAGCTCACCAGGAGCTTTGGTGAGCAGAACACCAGGCATGGCACACAGATTCTCTCCTTAGGGCTCCCTGCTGCACAATGGTTTGGGAAAGGCATCTTCTGGTTTTCACCTCTAAAAGATACTTAGGTACTCCCAAACCCACTATACAAGCCAGAGAATTCTGGGGAGTAAGGTGGTATGTCGCAGGCAGAAATGTTCCAAAACAACATTTGTAATCCCACACTTATATCCCACTAAGATCAACGTGTCAATTCCATCAATATCAGAGGGTTTCTAGTTCAGCTAGTTCTATAATAGATTCAGGCATGTTACTCATCTACAGAAATTCACCTTAACATGTAATTCCTCCCACTTTAATATATTTGAAATCAATGTTGACAAATGTATAGTTTTAGATATGTACCTGTAAATTTTTCTGTAGAAAGTCTCCATTCACTCAAAGCAAACAATTTCCTTTTTCTTTCACAGTAGTCTTGCTCTAAGTTTGATGTATTGATGTATTTATGCACATAGCTAAAATTATTTGCAGCAGTTAAAGGGTCCAGGAGGTAGCATCCAGTCTGACATAGAAGCATTAACAATGTGAACAACCATTGAACCACAGAATATCTCGACATACTAAGTCCTCAAACTGTTCTTAATGACAGCTCAAGTCTCTACGGAAACAAAAATAAAAGATAATTACAATTATTTAGCTTTAAACCATTCATGTTGAGGAAAATAGTCTATTAATTAATGATTTTGTATGTTTTTAATTGTTTTTAAATGTTTTGATGTTTTAATTTGTTGTTGGAAGCTGCTTTGGGTCTCATACTGGGAGAAAGGTGGCACACAAATATAATAAAGATATGTCCTTAAGACTTATTTAACATTATTTGACCAAGGGTAATATCTTGAGAATACACTGAAATTATTTTTTCAAAAAAATCACACATATATTTAAAAACTCTATTTAAAAGAACAAATGTCCTATTTGTGCTCTTTTATAAGACTTAATTGATAAGCAGATATCATAAAGATCTGATATTTATTGAATGGCCTCCCATAAAAACAATATAAAGGGCATCTCTTGTTCCATATGCAGGTGTAGACAAAGAGGTACTCTCCAGATGCTTTCAATCACAACTCACAACAGCCACTGCAAGCAAGACCAATCATCTGGAATTATGGAAAGTATAATCTAAAAGGACTGAAATGCACCAGCTTACCAGAGCTTGAGAAAGCTATTGTTCCTGTTTTCCAGTGTAATTTGTTAGCTGTTACCCACTAGTGAAACATCACTATTCAGTACTATTAGACTGATTTTTGAAAATAAAAATCGTTTGAATAAATAACAGTGGCCCCAAATACCTCCTCAAAGTAATGCTTTGAAGTAACAAGCAAACGTTACACATTGTGGAAAAAAACTGTACACTTTTCTCATTAAAATGCTTAGAAATTTATGATTACTGAGCCTCAATACTACAAAAAAGATGTTACTTTTAGTGTTCCTTTGAAGCACTGCCAATTTCTATGAGTTTCATGATTTTTAAAAAGACAGAATTGTCTTTGCAGATTACAATTCTATGCACACTTACTAAGGAGTAAATTAGAAGGAACACAGTGGGACTAGCTTTAAAATAAATGAAGTGTAGTGCTGTAAATTCAATTTTGGAGAAAAAAATTATGTAGAAACCTAGAATTGTTTAACACAATTCTTTGGTGAGCAGAACACCAGGCATGGCTCACCAAAGAATTCAGAAATTCTTAATTTCTAACAATGGTTGGCAGCTGTGTCCCTCCAGTCATTATTGAAGTAACTCCCAACATTCCTCACCAGTGGCTATGCTGGCCAGAGCTGATGGGATGCAGTAGGAATAGAGGACAGGCTGTTTATAACATAGTGTCTTGGAGATCTTTCATTCATAGGGCCTTTCTGCACTACACTGTTATAGTGCTATTATTGCATTTTCAACATCCTGAGGAATTCTGGGATTTGTAGTTTACTGATGCCAAAGAGCTCTCTCCATGAGAATTGTAAATGCTCCTCCCTAAACTGCAAACTCCGGGATTCCATAGGATGTTGAAAGTGGAATAATAGCACTACAACAGTGTAGCATGGAAAGGCCCATGGAGTCTCCCATAGTCAAAGTGAACTTGACAGCAAGTAACAATTAACAGCAAGATCACACTGAGTAGGACTGAGTTCTAAGAAAAAAAGCAAATAATTTCACATGTGCACCTTCAAGTCATCCTTTGATATATAGCGACCTCATGAATTTCAGTTCTGGGCACCCCAATTCAAGAAGGACATGGTCAAGCTGGAGTAAGTCCAGAGGAGGGTGATTAAAATGGTGAGAGGCTGGAAGCCATGCCCCATGAGGATAGACTTAAGAGAGCTGGGTATGTTTAGTCCGCAGAAGAAAAGGTTAAGAGGGGACATGATTTAAATATTTGAAAGGACGCCATGTAGAGGAAGGAGAGGGCTTGTTTTCTGCTGCTCCAGAGACCAGGACAAGGAGCAATGGATTCAAGCTGTAGGAAAGGAGATTCCACCTGAACCTCAGGAAGAACTTCCTGACAGTCAGGGCTGTACAGCAGTGGAATCTGCTGCCTCGGAGTGTAGTGGAGTCTCCTTCCTTGGAGGTTTTTAAGCAGAGGCTTGATGGCCATCCGTCAGAGGAGTGTTTTGAGGGTGTTCCTGCATGGCAGGGGGTTGGACTGGATGGCCCATGTGGTCTCTTCCCACTCTACATTTCTATGATTCTATGATTCTAAGAGGTGGTTTTCCTCATTCCTTGCTCTGAAATACAATCTACAGCACTTGGTACTAGTAGTTTCCAATCCAAGTACTAACCAGGGCTCACTCTGTTCAGCTTCCAAGATCAGACAGAATATGGTGTCTTCAGGATTTTGAGGCCCAATCAAATAATCACCTACTTATCTATATGCTTTGACTACTAGAAGCTTTTTAATGCTGATTGCTGTTCTCTTCCCTCCCCTTCTTTCTCGGTCAAACTGTTACATTTTCTCCTTATCAGGGTGAAATCAGACAGGATAAGGTCCCTCCCTGCATAAAGGAACGGTGGAGGCAGAACCTCACCTGTCAAACTTCTGCCTAAAAGCACTGGGAGAGCCTTTCCAAACAGGGTATTTTTAAAAAGAGCAGCCCTGTGATCCATGGGGAGAAAGAAAATTCAGAGTTGTGTAAAGCCTTTATTACAATCATCCCTGCACACTCGCTAGGGTTAGGAGCACAGGCCCTCCCTGAAAGTGAAAAAAACGTGAATAACTCTAGGCCCTCCCAAACCATATTTAACAGACACACAAAAAGTATGATCACCATATTCAACCCACCCTGGATTCATTTGAGGCATTAGGGTTCCTTCCCTAGGCAGAAGTGGAGGGCTGGTGGGGCTGACAGCCACCCCCACTGCTGCCCCACACCCTTTTTAAGAGGGACTTACTAGCCTTGTCCACAGTTTCTCAGTCTCAGCAGGTTTGCAGTCCCTATTAAAAACGCCCTACGGAGGCAGCAGACACGACGGCCATTTCCGCACTAGGCTGTTATAGCGCGATGATTCCACTTTCAACCTCCTCTGGAATCCTGGGGTTTGCAGTTTCGGGAGGGGCCGGCCGGCCCCTCCCGAAACTGCAAACCCCAGGATTCCAGAGGAGGTTGAAAGTGGAATCATCGCGCTATAACAGCCTAGTGCGGAAATGGTCGACAGCAAATAATCTGTGAATAATCAAACCCGCAAAAGCGGAGGGCTGACCGTACACAGAAAGATGTTACAATGCGAATCTGTGATTATTATAATTATAATTATTATTATACACCAGGTAATTTGATGTCGTGGAAAATGGCCACATTCGGGACTTTTTCAGCAAGTCTTGGCCCTCAGCAGAGACGGGGCAACTCCAAAGCCCCCACGTAATGAGAACGAGCTTTTTCTACCTTATCTTTCCCGACAGCGTGGAAGGAAGGCCGGCCCTGCTTCCCCTTTCCCGCTAAGCCGGGCCCCGGCCCGCTTTTCCTGCCCCGCACAGGCCGCTGTGGAGGCGGGGGCGGCCCTGTCTGCTCCACCCCGCCACTCCCTCCTTCGCCTCAGGAGCCTCCTTGGCCTCAGGAAAAGGGGAGGTCGAGGCGGCGGCGGCGGCCTTGGCGGCGAGGCTTCCCGTCTTCCACGCGTTGCCCGAGGCCGGGTTTCCGCGTCCGGGTCGGCGCCGCTTTTCCTGCCGCAGCCGCTCCGAGCGGCGAGCTGAGGCGGGCCTAGGAGTCGCGGCGCCGCCGTCGTCGTCAGTGGCGAGGCCTGGCCGGGCGCGGAGGACGCGGCCATGGCGCTGGCTTGGTGGCACCGCTGCTGCTGTTCCTGCGCCCTCTCCTCCTCCCGGGCGAAGCGGCTGCCCGGCGGCCCTTTCCGGAGCTGGAGCTCGGCTGGCGGGGGCGACAGGAGCAGCTTCAGAGCCAGGCGGCCGGCGGGGAGGCTGACAGCGCCCGCGTGGGAGGAGGCGCCGCCGCCACAGCCGCCGCCGGTAAGTTCTGTGAGGCAGCCAAGCGCGGGCAAATGGAGGTCACGGCGGAATGAATGGGTGCGAGGAGGCGGTGCGGCCGGAGCGGGAGAGGGAAGCCGCCCCTCAGGGAAGCCTGAGGAGACGGGAAAGGCCGCGGGGTCGAGGAGGAAAGCGGCTTTGTGGGGTTTGGGGGCGCCTCGGGCAGGTCGCCTCTCTCCGAAACTGGCGGGAGAATGAGAAGTCGGGACAAATAACCTACATGATCGAGCCTCCTTCCAAATGTGGAAAAGGCTGAATAATAAAGGGTGTTTTTTTTAGCTGGATTGATGGGCAGAGGATTAAAAAGAGGTAAGGTAGAAATTTCTACAGCCACGCCTGGTCGTGTCAACAGGGGCCATTTCCTCGCTAGACTGTTATAGCGCTATGATTCCACTTTCTTTTTTTTTAATTATTTTTATTAAAAAGAAACATCAAACACTCAGGTTAATCAACAACATATTCATCATTTTCCAAGAAATGAATAAAACAAAGGAGAGAATATTTGTACATCGATTCATATCACCCAGGTATTTCATCACAACTTTTATTATATTCCCTTGTCTGTCTTTTTTTCTCCCATCCTATATATCCTTTCTGTATTATTCTTTTCCTTCCTCCTTCCCCTCGTTTGAACTGCTTTTATTTCTACTTTTTTTCCACAGATCTCTTGCTCTGATTACTTTTATTTTTGAAGACTTGTCTCTTCATTGTCGTATCTCTTACTTAAGCAATTTCTTGCCAGACTGTTATATTTTATCTTATTTCTTACTTGTTCCTTTACTCTTGGCATAACTTTACCCAGTTCTCTTCAATATATAACTTAATTGATCTATGATTCCACTTTCAACATCCTATGGAACCCTGGGGTTTGCAGTTGAGCCTTTGAGGCCCCTCCCTAAACTGCAAACCCCGGGGTTCCATAGGATGTTGAAAGTGGAATCATAGTGCTATAACAGTCTAGTGCAGAAATGGCCCGGGAAGTATCTCTCGCTTCTTGGAGTGAGGGACGAAGTTGAGGTCACTCCTTAAAATGATAGGCAGAGAAAAGTGTTAATTTACACACCGTGCAAAGTGAACATTTGCCTTCAAAAGCCACGATGATGACCATTAGCTTAGGACAGCTATAAAAGAGGATTTAACTGCTGACTGAGGACAGATTTAGAGGCGTTCTCAACCGTGCTAGCAAAGTTAAAAGGTTCAATATCAGTTTTTGGCCATTTCTGCACTAGCCTGTTATAGCGCGATGATTCCACTTTCAACATCCTCTGGAATCCTGGGGTTTGCAATTTGCAAACCCCAGGATTCCAGAGGATGTTGAAAGTGGAATCATCGCGCTATAACAGGCTAGTGCAGAATGGCCTTTGTTGTATCCTGCCTTTGCTTCCATTGAGTTCAAGGCAGCATAGAAGGGGTCTCTGTCCTCATCTCTTTATCTTCACAACACCCCTGTGAGGTAGGTCAGACTAAGTGTGATTGGCCCAAGGTCAGGCTGTGTATTCTATGGTTTGCTGGGCACAAGAATTTAGAATCTTAGAGTGACTCTCAGTAAACCTCTCCTTATCTTGCTGGCGGACTAGGAGGAGATAATGGTGTGGGAGGCCTGTTGCTTTTGCGTTTATGGTCTTCCTGGAAGTTACTAACCACAAAAAAGCTCACTAGCCTCTTTGCTGATCACAGAGGAGGGATGGAGGTAACTTCCTCTAGCAACAGTTTGCTTCATGACACTACTTATTGTTAAGGATGATGATTCCCTCCTCTCACAGCTCACTGGTTTTTAATGCCAGTGATGTGGGTTTTCTGGGGGGGGGGAATAGAAATATTGTTCTCTAATGCTCTCTGATTTAGCTTGATTGGTTCAAATATACTCAAGCATACTCAAAGCTAAATACTGTATTCAAACATGCTCAATGCTTTATGTGGAAATTATTCTGTTGGAATATTTGTAGTGGTGGAAAGAGAACAATACCATCGTGGTGTAGTGTTTGAGAGTTGGGCTACAGCTCTGGAGACCAGGCTTCGATTCCCTGCTCAGCCATGGAAACTCACTTGGGTAGTCTTGTTGTGTGCCTTCAAGTCATTTCTGACTTACGGCAGCCCTAAGGTTATGGCGGCTCTAAGGTCACAAGGTTTTCTGGGGGGTTGAGAGTGTGTCATGGTGTCCAAGGTCACCCCGTGGGTTTCTGTGACTGAGCAGGAAATCAAATCCCAAGTCATAGTCCAGTGCTCAAACCATTAAAATACGCTGGTTTTCATGCTTCCCTTCTATTAAAGAAAAATAACCGCGCCTGAAAGAACAGTATTTGTAAGATCATATACCTAAAGAGAGCTATACCTGGTATATCAACAGTTAAATGAATACCAGGTGGTGTAGGTTATATGTCAGACAAAGAAACTGGCAAAACTCCCTTTGAGTATTCCTTTCCTAAGAAAACCCTATGAAGTTAATGGGTGACGTGAAGGCACATACATGCAAACTTTCTTTTGCTTAGATATAATTGTAAATGCCTTTAGCTTCACTAGTCGCTCTCTGCATTACTTACCAGTTTCATTTCAAGTTGAGAAAAGAAAACTGGTCGAAGATCTTAGGTCACTAAAGATGGAGGTGAGTCTGCAGGCACAGACAACTTACCCAATTTTTGTAGTTGTGATCAATTGAGAAGCAAAGGGTTTTGTGAAATAGAAGCAAGCTTAACAATGGCCCCTTCCCCACATGAAGTAAAAAACGTCCTGAGACGTCCTGAAACGGAGCTTACCTCAGTCCGTCGCCGCGTGGAGCAGTGCGTTTTCGCTGCTCCACACTCCTCGGCGTCCCGCGGGGTCCTGCGGTACCCAAAATGGTGGCTTACAACTGGCAGAGGCTCTCCACCAGCCAGAGAAGCTCGCCAGCCGGAAAGCCCGCCCCTGGCAGATCTGCAGGCATGCCCTTGCACGCGCCTGCAAATCCACACCAGGCGCTGCGACGGGGCTGCACGCAGCTGCACAATCGTGTTTTTAAAAACCACATGAAAAGTGTTTTTTAAAAAGCATGCGGCGGCACCACTTCCGGGCACCTTAGCGCGGACTCGGAGGCAGACGAGCGAGGTTGTTCCTCTCTTGTCTCCCGAGGAGGCGGCAAGCTCATCGGGCGCTCCGAAGAGCAGGACCGAGATCTAGCAGAAGCCGAGCGCCGCTCCGGGGAAGCGGAGGTCTCTCTCCGCTGCAAGTCAGCCGACCTGCGACGGCTCGAAGGGCGGTGGTGCTCCTCCACCAGGGTTGGAGGTTCCACTGGCGAGTCCGGATGTTGTTGGGTAACGTCCGAGAGATCGACAGGCTCACCTCGCCCTTTGGAAGGCTCAAGGGTCGGAGGAGGAGTTGGAGGCTGAACGTCCCCAGCCGGGGAGCGTTTCTTCTCCTTCCGTTTCTTCTCCTTCTCCTTCTCCTTGCCCTTGTCTCCATCCGGAGCAGGGCGCTTCTTAGGAGGTGTCTCCTTGGCAGGCGCCTCAGCCTTCCTCACCGTCGAGGATCCTTTCGCTGACTTGGCAACCGCCGAGAGCTTCGGGATCCTCGGTAACCTTGATATCGGCGTTCTCGCTGGTACCGAGCCCGATACCGACGAGGTGGACGGAACGGCAGCCGCCGATACCGTCGATGGCGTGGTCGTCTTCTTTCGGCCATCTTGGAAGTGGAGGTCTCGTCGATCGCCTTCAAAGACTGCTCCCAACAGTAGGATTTGAGCCTCGCGGACCTGTTGCGGAGAGTCTGGGGAGTAAAATCCCGGCAAATTGGGCAAGTCTGAGTGTTGTGGGACTCACCCAAGCAGAAGAGACACTCCCTATGGCCGTCGTTGAGGGCAACTTTGCGCCCGCAGGACACGCACTTCTTGAACAGCGCAGACATAGGACAAACGCCGAAACAAGAGAAAAGTCCAAAACACCAAATCCGAGGGGAAGTCCGAGAGAGAGGTCAGAAACAGTCCGAAAAAAGTCCGAAAATCGTGAAAAACAGCAAGCCAAGCAAGAAAATCGAGGAACAAGCCAAAGAACCTTCCGTACGCGATGGCGGACGAGAAAGAACTGAGGAGAGACCGTTGCTCGGCGGGAGGAGCATGCGCAGTACCGGCGTGGGGGAGGGGTTCCCGCCAAGCGAACGAGCTCTAGAAGTTTCCGAACGCTACCGCGCAGGCGCTAAAGCTCCTAGTGTATGAAGGCACAGAGACCACGAAGAAGAACTAGAATTTCATGTACTATATATAGCTAGTCTAACTTTATTGCAGTACAGCAGTACAGGCAAGTATATATATATATGTGCACAATGGTGTGGGAAAATTTTCCACCACACATCTTTATTCTGTACTTAATAAAGAAGTTTTAGAGTTGCCCACCATGTGTCCACTGCTAGTTCAGTCTCTCACAGTCATGGAATTCTTTATTGCTTACAGCTAGTCCACTAGCACTTAAATACAAGGCTGATTAGCATGATTGCTTTGAACTAGATGGCCATTTGGTACAAGCCAGCAGGGTGTCTTGTTGTATGTTCTTCAGATAAAGAATGGCTAAATAAGATTAGAACACAGGGTTTAGAAAAAGAGTCCAAGCAGTAAGATGTGTTTTTGTATGTATTAGTAAGATATGATTCAGAAAAGAACTATATCCTTTCCTCCTGGTGACCATCACTGAAGTTTCTTGCCTGCACTTAAGATCTGTAAGAAAGGTCTCAGAAAATGTCTGCACATGTACAAGCCTGCTTTTTGTGCATTGCAGGAAAAGATCTTCTCTTGTTAGACAATTGTGATTCATCCTTCAGTTTTTGGAAAATGTGTCAGTACAGAACTCTTTCAACCAGACTTTTAAACTTTTTAGTATTGTACTGTGGTTGCAACATTTTTAAATAGTTTTACTGTTTTCTTTTATCTTGATTATTTACAGTTTTTAAGTACCAAGAAAGGATGGCACTTAACAGAAAAGGAATACAGAAATAAATAAAATCAAGACCAAAGAACACACAACCTTCATAACCTTCATAGAGAGAAAAAGATAACTTAACTCCATAGGTGGGGAGTTCTAGAGAGAAAGCCAGCCATACCTCAAGAAGGCAGTGGCGTATATAAATGGGCTGCAACAATGGATTGTATAAGAGGAGTGGGAATCAAGTGGCTCTGATGGTGATAGACTTAATTCCTGTTTGAATAGAGAGGTCTTTGCCTGCCGGTGAAAGGAAAGTAGAAGGGAGCACTCTAGTTTCCAGTGGAGGGAGATTTAACACTACTCTAGGTTTCAAATCGGAAGTTTGTTATTAGTGAATTAAATCCTGTACTCCTTCTCGTTGCTAATGATAGATAATGATAAATATTGCTCCTATTTGTTGGGCAGGTTGCTGAAAGTGCTGTTGTAAGATTGCTGCTCCACCTTGCAACAGCGCAAAATTCTGTGCTAATTACTATCTTTGAGATTCTGTGAGGAAGCGATCTCCATTTTCTCCATTCTGGTAATGGAGTCTTTGATCCAGTAGTAGCCTGGATATTGATCCAAGTAAGGTTTAGATGCTTATGATGGGCGGCTCAGGTGTTGTATGTAATATCTGAAGGTCATTTTAGAAGGCTGTATTGAAACAGAAGCCTCTTGGGCATGTAATACTCGCTGTTTGCACTGGAGTACAGAGATCTCATGACAACAAAGTTAATAAAATGGATATCCCATAATTTCTGTGCATTGCAAAGCATTATACAACCCATTACGTAAAATGTTATACAAGCATTTTTTACAGCCTTCTAGAACATTAGTAGGAGAGATTTTTTGCAGGATACTGAGCAGTAACATAAATGAACAAGCCAGAACTCATCTATTGAGTGAGCTTAAAACTTAGGAGGAATTCCGTTATTGGGTAAGCCATTGGACCAAGTTGGATTATTGTTCCAGACATCATAAACCACATAATACGTTTTAAAAAGCTGTGAATAGGCTTCAGGCCTAGTGCTTCTTCCTTATCCCACATGTTGCTGTGATGTTTAATTTTCTGACTTATATTAAGTCAGAGTTCCCATTAGACAATGTCAGAATTTCTTTGTTAGCTTTGTTGCTAAGCCAGTATCTCCCTGGTCAGACATAATGTAGAGTTCTGGCTTCATGGAAGGTAGAACTGGTGTGTGTGAGGAAGGAAGCCTGAGCTTCCACCCTTGTGATTACATTTGTAGGAATGACCTCTTCTGACAAGAGACATACCAAAACTGCTGAAGAATATTAATGCCTCCTGCTTGTACTCTATTCAGTTCTAATGTAGAGTTTCTGTACACTAGAGGTGCAGAGGAAGAAGAACTGAAGTGGGAAAAGGTTAATGAATTCTCACAAGTTCAGGGACAAAGCCTATGCTTTGCATGCAGAAGGCTCCAGATTCAATCCCTGGTAGAGCTAGGAAAGAATCCAGCGTGAAATCCTGGAGAATGACTGGCAGTCAGTGTCAACAGTACTGAGCTGGATGAATCAATGGTTTGGACTCTTTGTAGAGCAGATTCCTATGTTCCTAAGGGTAAAGCTTGGCTTTCCCTACCAGTCCTTTCCCTAGAGTGTGAGTTTTAGATTAGACTGCTAGGCTTAATAGTAGATTTGGGATGAGTGGCTTCTTTTCCAAGTCTGTCTGGATGAAGCTAAGCATTTAAGTGAAAATTTATAGTTCATTTTGAATCTGCATTGGAAATAGAAGTAGTAATATGTTGGAGGTTATTTTATTATGCTGCTGTCATGACTATGAGAGAATTTTTAGGGTCTGGTGAGAGGATTCAGACATATTGACCAATAGTTTTTGGAAAATTTTTAAAGAGAAGGTCATTGGAGAAACCTGTGATCACAGTTGTTTTTTTTAAATTATTATTTATTTGTATCCCGCCTCTCCATATGGATCGAGGCGGCGAACACCTTACAAATAGCATGTATTTTGAAACATTTCTATACATGCCCCCAACCAGCTGGGTATTCATTTTACTGACCTGCGAAAGGATGGAAGGCTGAGTCAATCTTGGAGCCGGGCAGGATCAAACTCACAACCTTGTGGCTTGCAGTACTGGCATTTAACCGCTGCGCCACCAGGGCTCCCTTAGATGTGTTTCTGAGCATGTTAATACTCAATATTATTAATACTGTGGAATTGGGATTTTAGCTTCTCATGTGAAGGGGGTTCCAATTTGGGAGAGATATGAGATATAGATAAAATAATTAAATAAAGGCTCTTTAAGACATCCAGCAGATTATGTGAAGTAAATCAGTGGATATCAAGGAAGAAAAGAACATAAGGAATATGATATCTTCAGTGTTACAAATGAGAGAATCCCACGTGTCTTTGATAGTAACACTAATTGTTGAAAAGCCATCAGAAAAGGGATGGAACAAGGTGTCACCACAGAAAAGGTCCAGTGGTATATGTTATACCACCAGTGGTGAGAGGACATGACGTACATGTGCCATGAACCCATATTTTTGTTCAAAGATGATTTTCGGCAGCCTCAGAGCTTAGATAATATCTCTCAGCTTAGTCCAACGAGAGAGGATGACTTACATAGGGAAAGAGATTGCAAAACTCCTTTTATAGCTTTGCTTTTGTAACACCTGCCCTGCAGGAGGAAGTAAGCCACTAGCAATAAAAAAAAAACTTGAGGAAGTAAAATGTAGACACTTTTTATTGTAAATAGTTCCTTGTGTGACCTGACTGGCAAGCGCAAGGTGACCAGGCAGAGCAGATTTTTGCAGAACAACAGATTTGCTAGTTCTGTCTCAAGCTGTTGGTGTGCTACAAATGACTAACATAGGTGGGTGTAGTAGACTGGCAGGTAACATTTGTAACATTGTTTTCAAGGCCATACTAAATAACTCGGTGAAACATGATTTTCAGATGAACACTGTTTTCTTTTCTTTTTGCATGCAGACATCAGATATTCTGAGGGGAAGTTCATATCTATCCTTTCCAAGAATGCACAGTATATTTTGGCGGTAAGTTGAAAGCATTGTATTGCATCATGACAAAGAGTATCTGATAGCCGAAGTGAAGGGTTTTAAAAGGTTTAACTGTTACAGCTGCTGCTGTAACCTATAGAATTATATAAATTGATACATTATTTTACAGTCACATTGACAGCTACCTGTTTTTTCTCTTTGTCATGCAACAGTTTGAAAAGTTAAATTCTTTCTGTCTCTTCCCAGTGAGTTTGGTTTGATTTCTAATTTCTGTTTGTCTAAAACTGCTGGATCAGGTAGTTACCATGTTTGGAACACTACCCATTGAGAAGTTCTTCTACAGGACCGTGCCAGGTTAATAAATTGTCCTGCTTGTAAACATGCTAGTCTTTGACTCTTCTCCATTGTGTTATCAAAGCAGAAGTACAAGTGGCAAGAGCTATGAGAAGACTAGACCAATAATAAGCTTCTTGAATTGAAACCAACACAGTGTATTGCTTAAGAACCAGAGAAAGTCTTGGCTCAGTTAAGAATTGGTTATGGAGTCCCTAACCTTTCATAAGAACAAGGAAAACCCTACCCATATGCATGCCTTGTAAAATTCCTATCACTGTTAACAGATCTTGCTGGAACATGCACAGTTCAAGTTTTTAGCAAGCCTTCCTGCAAACCTAATTTCCTGCTCCAAAGTTCGTCTCACGTTTCAGTGACTTTTTGATCTTTATTCCATTTTCTCTGCTTCACAGACTGGCTGTCTTCACTTTAAAAACTGTTTAATTAGTGAAACAAGTCACTGGTGAAAAAAACCCTCATGTGTCTGAAACAACGCTAGTGTGTGATGAAGTATGTCTTAAGTTTCTGTTATGCCATATTTCAGTAATTCTTGCCCACAGAAGGCCTGTTAAAACCAAATGAATCTCCTAAAAACTTTCTATTATGCTTAGGCTTGTGTCTAGAACTGGTGTGGACCAGGAGGCATAAAAACATTTTCAGGAGAGAACGTTAAATTCAAAATGCCCTGCATGTCCTCACAATTTCTCATGTACTCCCTTTTTTAAAAAAAAGCCCCCTCCTAGTTCTGAAACATCTCAGTGGGAGCAAAGAACATGGCTAAATCAAGCACATGCTCCCTACAACGGTGGTAGTGGTGGGAAAACATTTTTATGGGACTCTTGAAGGCCTCAGAAAATGGCCATGCTTTGCCTTCCACTGCTGTGGATGTATGGTTAGATAATGCATTTATTGACTGCACTAAATATTTATTACTGTTCATCGTATAGGATTGCATGATTCCCAGTGCTGATAAAGGGCTTATAAAAGCAAGCTAATGAAACTATCTTTATTTTTGTTTTATTTTTGAGGGTTTTTTTTATTAACAGATTTTGTGTAATAAAATAAGCATATCAATACTCCAAAAAGGAAAAGAAAAAAAGAAAAATAAAAAGTATAATATGTGTTATACAAAGTATCATTGTAACACAAAACAAGATATCCAAATATTTAACAGTAAGAACTATTGATAGTTTGTTCGACAGGTTTTCATTTCACATTTATCTTATATATAAAATAGTCTGATCTTTATCATAGATAACTTCCTTTGGTTTCATATAGGCTCAAATATACCAAGTTGTTTAATTATTCACTTGAATTTCTTAAAGAATTTATCTATACAATGTCTTCTATTTAAATCTAATTTTAATCTGTAAAATTCTCTACCACTAGGTTTCCTCGTCTGTTTCTTAAATATTGTATTAAAGGGTCCCATGTTTTTATAAGTGGTCCCAACAGTGATCCTCTTACTAAGGCAGTTAACTTATCAGTTACAGCCATATCTAAGAGTTTAATTAACCAATCTTCTTCATTAGGGATCTCACGCTGTTTCCAGTTCTTAGCATATATAATTTTAGCAGCAATGGTTATATAAAATAGCAATTTTCCATATTTTTTTCCATTTTCTTGTCAATTATACCCAACAAATATAATTCTGGTTCCATTTGTAATTTTATACCCAGAATTTTCTCTGTCTTCAAATGGATCGTTTTCCAATATTTTCTGGCCTTGGTACAATTCCACCACATATGGTAGAATGTTCCTTTTTCGTCTTTGCATTTCCAGCATTGTCAACATTTTTATACATTCTTGCCAATTTATCAGGAGGTAAATACTACCTTAGATACATTTTCTATCCATTTTCTTTTGCATTTTGATTAGTAGTGTATCCTATACTCTTTTTCCAAATTTTTTCCCATTTTGCATATTCAACTGGGTGGCCTACATTTCATGCCCACTGAATCATAGATTCTTTGATAATTTCCTCCTCAGTCTCCCACCTAAGAAGCAATTTGTATATTTTATTTAATTTATTTAATTTAATTTATATATTTAATTTGTATATAATTTGTATATATATATATATATATATTTGTATATATGAAACTATCTTTAATGAAGGTCAAATTAGATGCTGTAGGAGATAATGGAGTATTGCTGTGCAATGTCTCATCATTCTGCTCCACCCTTGTATTAGCTATCACAAGAAAATGTGAGATGTGATGATATCATATCCCTGGTTCCATTTCATCTTACTGAAAGGTGTTGAGAAATGTTTTCTGTGATGTCGCATCCACGTTATTTGTATAGGGATGAAAAAACAAAAGAGAGGAACAACACACATGGAGCAGCAGACACTCCATGTCTTGCATAATACCTAGTTTGGCACAAAGTCCTTACATACATAGCTATGAGGTGCCAAGGGAGAGAAAGCCAAGTACAAATTAAAATTATGGTGCACAGAGATTAGAGTCTGCCCTGCATATATATCTCACTTAGAACAGTGCATGTCACCTTCAACACAGTTACTGGGGCCAACACCTTGATTCATCACATTCTAATTTCTCCTACCATAAAGATGCACATGAAATCAATAGTATACTAACAGAAGATTTTATTACCTTAGAATGAAAAGTTCGTGAACTGAGGGATGGGAGAATGCAACCTTCCAGATGTTGTTGGATTGCAGCTGAGTTTATTTTGTTTTTAGTATAGGCTGTTTTGGTTTTTTTTCTTGAAAATAAAAGCAATATAGAAATGCTCTGAAATTAATAATCCCACAAGCCGTAATCAGTGCAGCTAGTGCTAGCACTGCAGGAAGGATAGGAACTGTAGTCCAACAATGTTTGACAGGATACTCTTCATTCCTGACACAAATTGGCTGGAATTCATGATTGCAGTTACAAATGTGTAACCTAGAGATACACATTTGCAGTGATGTAGACTTGAGTCAATTGACTAGAACTCAAGTTGGACTTAAGTCACTTCAATGACTCAACTCGGACTTGTCTAAGTAATAAATGAGGCACTGACTCAACTTGACTCAAGACTTGTATATTTTTAGTGACTGACTTGCTGCCATTGGTTCAGTAACATAACACATTCATCCAGAACAGCGCTTCCATTTCTTTTTGCCTGCTGTTCACATGATGATCCATCTCAAGCCCGAAGTGTGGGCACATTTCTCAGAGGGGAACAGAAAACGGGTTCGGCAATGGGCTTAGGGCAGGCTTGAGGTCTGCTTAGCAGTCTGTCCCTGCTGTATATCGGAGGAGCCTTCTAAAACTTTTCCTCATAGCAGAAGACAAGACTTGCTTCCAGAGTGCGGGGTGCATTTCTCAGAGGGGAACAGCAAATGTGTTAGGCAGTGGGCTTGAGGATCCTTCCTCCTAAAGCTTTTGAAGCGTCAGTAATGGGAAGTAGGAAGGATTCTGTTCCCCACTTCCAAAGCCCATTGGCACAAAAGCCTCCAGCTTCAGGAAGGGGGGTAAGAAGGATCCTATTCCCCACTTCTGAAGCTACAAATGGCAAAATCACAAATGTGCTGACTCTGCTTAAATTGTTAAAATTGACTTTATGCGATTCTGTCCAGAAATTCTAGAAGATAGATTGGGGTATAAAGTTGGCTCCCAGACTTAAGACTTGACTTTAAACTTGACTTGAAAGTGTCTTCAAGGAGTGAGATCGACTTGAGACTTGAAGGTAGAGACTTCAGACTTGACTTGAGACTTGCAGTAAAAGACTTAAGTACATCATTGCGCATTTGTGTCTGGTTTGTATTCATGAACTCTGTGTTCAGTCTTTGAGCTTCTAGCAGACAGTCAAAACAGTGCTGTACTGCATTGCCTTCTTTGCTCAGAATTGCTTTGTTTTAAAACTGTATTTTAGGACTGTTTTTAGATTGCGTTTGAAAGTTTTTAAAGAGCATTTTCATGTATTTTAAAATGTGTTTAGCTTTGTATAGCATTAATTGCTTTTATTTGTCCATCTCCTCAGGAGCCCTGTGGGCTTGGAAGCAGTGCAGAAATATCTTAGCACAGGGAATATGTAGGGATTGTGCAAGTCCCCTAGTCTCAGCTTAGCAGGCAGCAACTCTTGTGAGCAATAAAGGTCTGTCTTTTCCTTTTGACTAGAATATAGCAGACTGAAATTTCCACCCCGTTATCATCGCAGTTCACCCCCTCTCCAAGTTTCTCCTCCCCAGTTCCCATCCCATCCCATCCCCATGAAGTGGGTTTCATGCCTTTAGTACTGAATCTGACTCCTCTGATGATTTGGTTGCCTTTTTGCAGGAGGGAGGAATGGGAAGGAACTGCAAAGGAAAAATTTGGAGAGGGGCTGAATTGCAATGGCTGTAAGGGAAACCTTTAGTGCAGGTCTAAGTTTGCATGCTCTGACAATCTGGGACAAGCAGAGTTGTGGAGTAAGTGAAGTGGGCTTCATGCCTTTTCCAAGGACAGGGAGAAGGGGGGACTATGCAAGATATGTATGGAAAGGCACTGGATCACAATGGTTGCTGCTGGCGTCTTTAGTACAGATCTGAGTTTGCCTCCTTTGACAATCTGGGAGAGGCATAATCGTGAGATGGGGAGTGAGGAACTAGAAAGTCGCGAATAATCAAATTTGTGAAAGTTAAACCCGGAAATGTGGAGGGTGGACTGTAATTAACTATTGGATAGTCACAGAAACCAGGAAGAACAATTATCTTGTGGTTTCACCGAACAGATGTGTAGACTTTGAGCTTGTCTCCTGTCCAGCATCAGGACTGAACGAAATGCAAGTTAGTTATGTTCACGTGCATAGCAGTTGCTTCCTCAACTATATGTTGACCTTTCTTGTTGCAAATACCGAGATTTTATTGCAAAATAAAGATTTATGGTTATAATTTTTCTTATTTCTAAAGTGCCTATTAAATATGGAATGACATTTTTGATCCTCATGATTAACTTGGAAAAAGCTATGGCTTCTCTTCCTTATGTGTTCAGATATTCAGAAGCTAACACCTATTTTGGGATTAGCATGACTGTCTTGTTATTTTGAATGCTTTGTAACACCCCTTTCCCCTTGCATTTTAACAGTCTGAGTTATTTTTATTAATATTGTTTCCAGATTTCATCATACAACGGTGCGAACACACAGCTGTGGTAAAGCAGTTAGTGATGAAAAATACAGAGATCCTTTTAAACTTGGAATGAAAGATTTGAAAAATCTCTATGAAGATATTCAAAAGGTGAGGCACTCTTACAGGGTTGTTCTGCTAAAGAGACTCAATCCACTTATATTTAATCCACTTATGCTACTAGAGCAACTGCCCAGAATTGCTTTTTTGTTTGTTTGCAGGAAATAAGGGCATCTACTACAGACCTTAGAGAAATGTGTGAATATTACTTTGATGGAAAAGGGAAGGCTTTTCGACCAATGATTGTGGTGTTAATGGCTAGAGCGTGCAATTTTCATCATAACAGTTCTGGGTAAATACTTCACATTTATTTTTGAAGTTCTTCTGAGTTCATCCAATTTATTTGGTTCAAAAAAAAGTCTCATTGGATAAGAGAAACAGCACTGGGCTGTCAGTGGCAATCATTTGCTTCTGTGCTTAAGTGAAAACACATACAGAGCTACAGTGGCAGTAGAGGATATCCATCTGTATCTTAGTTTCATGTTGAAACACCAGCTTGAGAACTTGATCTTATTATGAGCAGCATCTAGATGTGGCTGAAAGGATATGATTACTGTCAGAACTTGACAGATGTAGCCACCCAATCCAGGCCACTATTGTGGTTCCACTCAGATCTTGGGGGTTACACTGAAAGTGAAACAAACCCTGCAGTTGCTGCTATGTTCAGTATTGTCTAGCAGCATACTAATTACTGCCTTATCCAATGGCCACACTTGCCTGCCGATGATGGACTTTATCATCTGGAGACCACTAGATTGCAGCATGGATCATTGAGCAACAAGAATTCCTTCCTTCTCCTTATTTATAGATAGTCTGGCCTAGTGACCTATTAGTCAGTGGGATGTGTTCAGTGATGCCCCTTGGATAGGAAAGTGCTAATATGCCACGATGCCAAATGCAAAGCAACTGGAGTTGAGACTGTAATGCCTAGAGGTGGTAAGTTTAAGCTCAATAGTTTTCCTGTTAATATTAGTTATTAACATTTTTAACCAACGTAAATGTTTAACTGTACAGCAAACTCCTGTTTTATAACACTGAGAAGAAAGCATAAGATTGCATTGTTTTCATTCCAAAATGATATGCATCAGTCATTTCTGAAATTTATCATATTGGAATGAGAAGAATCCAACTGTATGTTGAACATTTTAATTTCACTAAGAGAAACATTCACCATTTTCCTGTAAATTGGTAAGGAATTTGGGAGTTATGCTGCTCTGTTATGAAGTGTATTATTTTTGTAAATGAGGCTATTTCCCCTAGATTTTAAACTTCTGGTGGCAACTGTAACATGATAAAAGGATTACCCTGGCCCACAGAGCCTATTATCCCATGAAATATGAACTAGTTCTTGTCTCGCGTTACAAAAAAATACTATTGGCAAATGAACCATTCTGTTTTGTAGAGAAGCAGAATTTGGCTTTGTAATCCAGCAGCAAGCTTGAAACAAAATAATTTACTCATAGAAACAATTTTTCATTTTTTCCCAAATTTGTTATGTGTCTTCAAACCATTCCAGCTTATGGTGAGACTATTACAGCATTTTCCTGGTTTATTTAGAGAAGGTTTGCCATTGCATCCCTCTTAGGCAGAGAGTGTGTGATTTGCCCAGCCAGGGTTAATGAGTGGGTTTCCATGGCTGAGCAAGGATTTCAATCAGGAATCCCACTGCAGTGTGTTCAAATCACTACATCACACTTGACCTTCTGATGTTGCATTTTGTTACTAAGTAGAATTACTACATTCAAGTAATGCACATCATTACTAAAGCATATTTAGTATATGTCAGGAGAGAGGAGTTGTAATAGTTGAAAAAGATTCATTATGTGGATATCCTAGGTTTGTGTGGACAGCCCACTAGCTATACTACAACTTATACAAAGCAAGAGGAAGAGGAAGTGATCTTTTTGTTTGCAAAGTATGGTGTTCTCCCCTACGAGAGATTCTGTAAAACAAGAGAGGAAAAGGCCTGAATTCTGCCAGCCTAATAGAAATCAATATGCGCAGGTATATGGAAGTAGCAGAGGAAACTTTTGCACCAAGTTTCTATCTTTTAAAGGAGCTACTCCCATTTTTCTTGTACACCTGTGTATCAATGACTTATATATCTGTGTATCAATGACTCATATGGAAGCATATTAAAAGGGAGAGGAGCAGCAGCAGATCAGCTAGATTACAGAAAGTGGCAGGACAGGAAGGAAAGGCATTTTGGTTTGTGGGAGGGTTATTATCAGTGGTCGGAGAGTAAATGAACTGATGCCCAGTTTGTAGTTTTTGTCTTTAAGAATATCTTGCTGTATGATTCCATGAGAAGTTAACTCCTTCTCCCTTAGCTCTGAACCATGTAAAACCTTGGGTGCTTTACTGGTCACGTGTTTTAAATTTTGCTTGCTGACATTCACAATGAAAGGGTGGATTTTTCTAATGATCCAGTCTGGCACAGCATTCCTTAATGTGTTCTGATCAGCTGTCCTCCCTAGAGAAACTCTTTGCAGAGGCTGGTGAAAACAGTTGTCTGGTAATTGGAAACATGCTGTCTCTGAACATGAGAAATTCCATTTTTAGCAATTGTGGCTAATATCCATCAGTGCAATCAAGGAGAATGGATCAAGCTAATCCCTTAAGAACCTTTTATTTTAGTTTCCAGTCCAACATGTTGTGAAATAGAATTTCCTGTGTTTCATGAAGTATATTTTCTTCCTACTAGAGGATCAAATTCTAATGTTCAGAACAAGATAATTTCTCTTTACATTTCTCCTGCACTACTGCGTCTTGTTAATCTCTGTCTTATCTGTGAAAGCATTTTTTACCAGTTTTTGAGTGCTAGGTATTACTTCTTGAAAGGAATGTGGTATGCCCTCTGCTGACACTACCTCGGCACACACAAATGCAAAGTCACATGAAGCCTTGTGTCCAATTAGTGTCAGTGGACACACCGGTGCAGGTGTGCACATGTTGTGTCCATTGACAATAATGGGATGAAGCATTTGCTTTTTTTGCTTTATGCAAAGGTTCATGGAACAGAACCCCCAAATATATGGAGGGTGCACTGTCGTAAGTGTAAGTCTGGAAAATGAAGTTAACTATGGAGGCACTGAACCTCAAAATATTTATCTTGAACCTTGGAGGGACTAATGTTTCTTACAGGTTTGTTGTCCAAAGCATCATTTTTATGTGCTGATAAGGATGTCCCAGGATGTGTGACTTACCTTCTCTTGATCTGTCCCTCACACTCCTTTCAATTTTAGGGAGGTGCAGGCAAGCCAGCGTTCTATAGCTGTAATTGCAGAAATGATCCATACAGCTAGTCTAGTTCATGACGATGTAATTGATGATGCAAGTTCACGAAGAGGAAAAATGACACTTAATCAAGTCTGGGGAGAAAGGAAGGTGAGTTTAACTGTGCAAAAGTTTTTGTATTGGGGGGGATGTGTTTACATGAGAAGCCAGGACTATTTGAGAAAAATATACAGTTTGCCAGGACAGCACAAGCAGCAAGGGCAGATGTTAGAATTATGCTTTTGAAACAACATAATTGAGGATATAACTTTTTAGATGGATCAGTTTCTCCTATAGTAATATGCTTTTAATTGCACAGGACATAAATTGCCCAGAACTAAACAAATGTGCTATATGCAGCTAAACATTAGGAGCTGTAGTCCAGTTCAGCATTTTGCTGCTGTTGTGTGCCTCCAAGTCATTGCTGACTTACTGTGACCCTACAGTGCACCTATCACAGGCAAGATTTGTTCAGAGAGGCTAGGAGGGTGTGACTTGCCCATGGTCACCCAGTGTGTTTCCATGGTTGAGTAAGAGTTGAAATCCTAGTCTCTTTAGAGTCCTACTCTAACATTCAAATCACTACACCATGTTGGCTGTCTCAACATTTTCTAAAAATTTCCTATGAAATCAAGTGTGCCTCTTCTGTGCACCTCAAAGATACGTACCTGTTTACCAAAAGAAGCTACACAAATAAAAGCTTGAGGCCAGAGGTTTTAACTTCCTGTTGCTGAGGATTTTAAGGAGAGATTTAAGCATATGCTTAAGTGAAATTAGTGGCACATGTTGTGAATTTGCTAGATAACTGCTTTCTGTACTCCTATAATCATAAAACTGAGTTTCCTGGCAAGCTTCTGAAATTTTTTTGTTTCCAGAGATCATTAGGGAAGGAATAGAGCAAATATTCTCCCAGCACATTTTCAAACTCACATGTTTTTGTTTCTTCTTCTTTATTGTTATGCGTGAGGGTAGTAATAAAAGGGGAAAGAAATTCAGTTATGTAAAAAACAGAGTACCTCAATCCATTGCTTCAAAAAAACGGCACTTTTTAAATTAGAGCAGGCTTAGCTGAAGGTCAGAACAATTTGAAGTATCTGAAGAAAAGCTGATAAGATTATCAGTCTGCTCAAGAAACATTCCTTACCTTTTATCTTAACTCCTTGGATCTCTATTCTTTATCTTGTGGGTGGCTCCATCCATAACAGGGAGGAGTAATAAGCAAAGATATAGCCCCTTCTTCTCCAGAATGCACTTGTCCTAATGCAAGGCTCACCCTCTGTGTCTCAGTCTTTTTCCCTTGGTCTTGGAAGAACTTAGGGCAGCTAGAAGCTTGTGGCTGAGATGTTACAATAAGATATTCTTTTAGACTCAGATCAGATTGTGCTGTGCTCTACGTCTTCCTGCAGTCCAGTGGGAAAGAAGGGACCATGTTATAATGCTGTCCCACCAGGCTCACATTTGTCCTTATTTGTCTAACCCCATTAATTTGATGGACATGCTGTTGAAATGGAGAGTCTTTATCTGCATGCAGCCAATATCTAACTGCATGCAAAGGCATTATGGTTTAACACAGGGTGAGCCAATCTGGTGTCCTTCCAGTGTTTGAGATTACAGTTTGCAGAAGTTCCAATCAGCATGATCAAGAATGATGGGAGTCTACAACATCTAGAGGGCACCATGTTGTCTCCCAATGATTAAACAAAAAAACAAAACAAAACAAAAAAATCTTTTGGGCCAAAGGATGTGGCCTAAGTTCAGTTGCTGAACTTGCCTAAGAGAAAAAAAACGAGTAAGCCTTAGTGTGAACCATTATAAAAAGGACACTTCACCTCCTCATATATAATATTTGAGCTGTGTTTTTTTTTTACAGTGCTGGTAAACTTATTTGAGTAATACCAGAATGAAAATATTTTGTTAGAAGCATCCAGAAAAAGGCAGCTAGCATTAAATCGACCCTAATCTGACCTTATTTTGTTCTATTAGGTATTAGCAAGAGGAAGGGACAGTTTTAATATGTTCTGCCAAAACCAAAAAGGGTCTGTTCTTCAAGCTTTTTTTTTAAAGTAAGTCACTCTCTTCCAGGCTGTCCTAGCTGGCGATTTCATCCTTGCGGTAGCATCTCTAGCTTTAGCCCGTATTGGAAACACCACCATAGTTTCTGTGCTGACGCAGGCGATTGAGGATCTGGTGCGTGGTAAGGCTTTTTAACAACATATATAGCAAAAAATGAAGACTTTTGTCTAGGCAACAGGTTGGGTGATATCATTGATTTCTTCTTTTACAGGTGAATTTCTTCAGCTGGGTTCCAAAGAAAATGAAAATGAGAGATTTGCTCACTACCTCGAGAAAACCTTTAAGAAGACTGCAAGTCTTATAGCAAACAGCTGTAAAGCAGTATGTACGTTCCATCTTTCCTGCTGTTAATATACCATGATGGAGAGATGGGAATCTTGGGATTCTGGGACCCTAAACTTTTCTTTCCTAGCTTAAGGATCTATTTACTTCCACAACCCAGGACTTGCAAACATTTCTCCAATGTGTAGTATGCCCAAGAGCAGGGGCAGATAAAATATGGTTCTCCCAGGACCATTTTTCGCTCTTAGGGCCCACCAAGGATCAAAAAATTGCACCCAAATGTCCTCTAGTGAGCATGCAGGGTATTTCTTCCATGCTTTGAGTTTCTCCTGGACTACTTTAGGTGCAGGAAAGGTCTTCTTTAAAACAGGAAGTAAAGTGGAAATGACTGGCAGTCTTCCTGTTTTGAAATAAAGGCCTTTCTTGGGCCTTAAAACATAGTGAAGATCCCCCCCACAGCCCCCAGATGGCTTTGGGGGTCTCATGGGGGCAAAAAAAAAAAAGAGTTCTTATGTGGTGTAGTGATGGAGTGCCACCCCCCCCCCAGGTCTGCCAGGGAACTGTGTGGCCCCTTAGCCTCCCACAGTTCCTAACTTTAATGCCTAACTTTAAATGCACATAGGGTGGGGTCTGGGGAACTGGAGTGGTGAATAACCACCAAAGAAGACTTGGATACTATATGGATCTATGCAGCCACTGTAAACAAGGTAAATTTCCCCATAGGGCTTATTAAGAAAGGATCTGGATAAGGCTGCCAATGTTGTAATGGCCTTGTACAAATCTGTGGTATGGCCATATCTGGAACATTGTAAAGTTTTGTTCATCCTGTTTCAAAAGGATGACTTTAAAATTTGAAAAGGTAACCAAAACTATCAGATGGGTTAGAATACTTGCCATATGCAGAAATATCAATTAAAATATCAATTAAAAAAAGTGAAAAACAGAGGGCTTTCCAGATGTTGGGCTGTGACTCCCATTGGCTGTAGCCAGCATAACCAGCAGTGCGGGATTGTTGGAGGAGTCCAGCAACAACCTTAGGGAAGTGGAATATGTGGCCCAGTGATTTAAACTGATTGGGTCTTCCAGCTGTTGAGTGGGGAGGATACTCATGGTACTCCAGAATTTTTGTGGCTAGAATTCCTATCATTCCTGTCCACTGGCCATTTGGAGTGCCTTTATGTCCCCTGCCTTAGACACTACTAAGGTAGAGTATTGTAGGTTTAGATTTTAAAACTGGCAGTAAATAACAGTACTGGGGAAAGTGTATTGCCATAATAGCCTGTGTGGCTACTATGGAAAATGAGGTGCTAGCGAGGTGATAGACTTTTGTGTTTGATTCAGAACACCCAGGGCTTAGAAATGTTGGGATAGTGCTGAGATGGAATTGTTAAGGAATTCTAAGTAACTGATCTTTAAATATTAAGAAGTGTAATTCAGGTGTTAATTCAGTCAGCCATTAAACTTTAAAGTATCAGATGATATATGGAGGGCGATTACAATATATTAATATATTGAGAAATGTCAAAATAGCATTTTTTATGATTTGTTATTTTAATGTTTTAATTTTTGCTGAAAAAATGAATTATAGTAACAGATGAGTTCTTGGGCCATTTCCGCACTAGCCTGTTATAGCGCTATGATTCCCCTTTCAACATCCTATGGAATCCTGGGGTTTGCAGTTTCGAGAGAGGCTGGCTGGCCCCTCCCGAAACTGCAAACCCCAGGATTCCATAGGATGTTGGAAGTGGAATCATAGCGCTGTAGCAGGCTAGTGCGGAAATGGCCTTAGTCAGTCAGTCTGAAGCTCTGAGAAAGCCCTCTGGATATTGACAGGATGACATAACGGGGTGACGTCATTGGTTTGACTATTGTCTTGTGTTCATTTGTACAGCTCCTTGTTTTTAAGATGGCTTCTATTGGACTATTTGAGTTGGGAGGAGAAGGAAGCTTAACAAAAACAGCCAGTCTTCTTAGCAGTACCTATAGAAATCATCACTTGCTGCATCTTACTGTTTGAATAACCTAAGAGGTATCAAAACATGCATCACAAGACCAGACTACTATAGGGTGTGGGGTGTGTGCAGAAACTTGCAAAGAACTACTTCCAGCAACTTCTGTGTAGAAACTTCTGCCTTGAGTTGAGGTCACAAAGACAATCAGCAATTTGCCACAAACATTTCCAGAGTGCACAGATTATTGTAAAAGTGGTTGGTCTGTTCAGTGAATACATTTTCCGCCTGTCTATAGAGAAACACAAAACCATATAGTTATTGCTGGGACCACTGTTGTAATTTTTGGCTAGCTACTTGCAGGTTGTTAGTGATGAAGTAGGCTGTACATTTATCGGATTTTTTTTTACTCCCCATTTTTCCAATATACACATGCAAACAGTGATCAGATTAAACTGTCATTGCTTTAGTAATGGTCAGTCAGCTTGCTGTCATAATTCTGCATCTCCTTGTTCAGTCTCCACCTTGGCAATGATATGAGCAGCCATAATAAATATTTAAGATAGTCCATTTATATTCAGAGCATATATATATTTCATACTGCAGTTCTGCTGAGTTTCATGGGTTTTTAATAGGTCTAGGTTAGTGAGTGTCTGAATGTGTAAACAGGTACTGGGATGGTAAGGAATGTTGAGGGCTTCTCTTCTCTCCCTTCAGCTGTTTTATGTTCCTATGCTGCATGTACAAACAGTGGACACTAATGAGGGTATCGCCTTCTGTTTCCCTTTCAGGTGTCTATTCTAGCCTGCCCTGATCCAAAAGTTCATGAGATCGCATACCAATATGGAAAAAATATTGGAATAGCATTTCAGGTATTAGATACAATCAGTAACTAATGCAGGGGGCTGCAGTGTCCTCATAGGGGGTCTACAAAGGCTTGAAGAAGTAAGTGTTACAAGCTTTTACAGTTAAAATAGAAAGAGGGAAAGAAAGGCAGACAAATTTGTATAGAATCATCCCAGTAAAAATATTATCATAGGAGTGCATGCATTTATATATTTATGTCTCCAAATTTGAAGACCCTTGATGAGCAATTTCAAATAAATATTTGATGTACTTTAGGGTTTTAAATCTCAAGTCTTGGTGGTCTGTGGCAAGAAAAGGTATTTAAAGGGGGTCCATGGTAAAGAAAAGGTTAAGAACCGCTACCCTAAGAAGCAAGTTTTAGGAATGAACTGCAAAGAAATGTTTTATAATTATTACATGGATACTTTGTTACAAGGAAAAGATACTAAGTATGTACTGCAGTAAAATTGGTTGTTGTCTGTTTACAGCTGATAGATGATGTACTGGATTTTACATCATGTTCTCAGCAGTTGGGAAAGCCAACATCAGCAGATCTTAAGCTTGGAATAGCCACTGGCCCTGTCTTATTTGCATGTCAGCAGGTAGGTTTAATAAAGATACTGTCTTCTCCCCAAATTAAACAACAGTAATAAGCTTAAGAAAGATAGGTATACTGCAATTTAAGGCGTTTCTTTGAAAAGAAACAGCAGGTAAAGAATTTAAACAGTTTATGGAAAACGACTGTATTCTCTTGAACAAGAAAAATACAAGCCTACTTGGTGCAGGGGAGGGTGGAAAGAGGGACAACTTGCACAATAACTTTGAAGCAGGTGTGAGTAACAGATGGCTTGTGTGCCATATTCAACCTCAAGCTCTCTCCCCTCCTCACCCCAAACTGCTGCCAGAATTCAGCAGCAAACTACTAAAAGCTCTCTGAAAAAGGCAGGGAATACCTGCTTTAAAGGAGGTTTCAGAGAGTCTTGCTGAGATTCCGTGGCAGTTTGCACACCACAGGGGAAGAATCTGTTCTAACTAACAGGAAATGCATGTTCTCATTTGTGGCTAAAATGTGATGGTATGACTTGCTGTGCAGGGTCTGGGAGTGCTCTGGACTGCAGGAGACATAATTAGCTCTCAGATCTGCCAAAGTTGCTCACACCAATTCTAAAGGAACATTTAATACTTTATGTTACAATTTCCTGCTTTCTTATTGCACAGTCCTAAATTACCAACTTAAGTCAGATGTCTGTTTGTTGATGAGTTCAGGCAATCTTGCCATGTTGTTTCCTCAGTAGAGTTTTCTTTAATGGCCTTTTTAAAAAAAATAAGTCACTTTCCAGTTCATTTCCTGTTTGAAAAACGGTTTCTCCCAAGGCCAAAAACATGGCAAAATTGTCTTTATGCCCCTGCAGGTCATTTTGGGCAAATATCTGCTCCCTCCCATTTTTTTTTTAAACTTTGAGGGAGGTACAGAAGACCCTCAAATACATTTCCTCCAACTCTCACTAATCCCGTGGCAACAGTTTCCAGCTGAGTGTAAAGATAATCCTCTCCTCTTTTCGCTAAACTGGAGTATACAGTAAAGTAATTCACAGTCTCTTTCTAAATATATTACAATTACCCTCAAAACTGAATTAAAATAATAGATCTGTGAAGACACGTAAGTATTCATTTCACTTAACTTGATTTGTAGAAGAATTAACTTTTTTTTGGCAAACTTTGGAACTACCTTTTGGGAGAGTTTTGTTAACTTACTTGTATTGAGAAGCAAAAGGCTGAGAAGATATTCTCCAAGGTTGCTTTTGATTGAACATAATGCTGTACTTCAGTGTGTATAAGTTCACTTTTCTCATATTGTTTGGAAAGATTTTTCGGGAGCAGAGTTAATCTTTGTTCTTTGTCTCACTTAGTTTCCAGAAATTAATGCCATGATAATGAGGCGATTCAATTTGCCAGGAGATATTCAGCGTGCCCAAGAATATGTTTTAAAGGTAAGAAAAGGCTAACATAAAAGCAGTTCATTCTTTTTATGATAGAGTTACTAGCTTGATAGATGAAGGGAATGCTGTGGATGTAGCATATCTCGATTTCAGTAAGGCCTTTGACAAAGTTCCCCATGACATTCTTGCAACGAAGCTAGTAAAATGTGGGCTGGACAGGGCTACTGTTAGTTGGATTTGTAATTGGTTGACTGACCGAACCCAAAGGGTGATCACGAATGGCTGCTTTTCATCCTGGAGAGATGTGACTAGCGGGGTGCCACAGCGTTCTGTCCTGGGCCCAGTGCTGTTCAATATTTTTATCAACAACTTGGATGAAGGAATAGAGGGCATGCTCATCAAATTTGCAGATGACACCAAATTGGGAGGGGTTGCTAATACGCCAGAGGACAGAATCAAAATTCAAAATGACCTGGATAGATTGGAGAGCTGGGCCAGGGCGAACAAAATGAAATTCAACAGAGAGAAATGTAAGGTCCTACACTTAGGTAGAAAAAAATGAAATATAGAAATATAGGATGGGGGACACGTGGCTGGATAGCAGTGCATGTGAAAGGGATCTAGGAGTCTTCATAGACCACAGGCTGAACATGAGTCAGCAGTGTGATGCAACAGCCAAGAAAGCCAATGCAATTCTCGGCTGTATCAATAGGAGTATGGTGTCTAGATCGAGGGAGGTACTGGTACCACTCTACTCTGCGTTGGTTAGACCCCATCTTGAATACTGTGTCCAGTTCTGGGCACCCCAATTCAAGAAGGATATTGACAAGTTGGAGCAAGTCCAGAGGAGGGTGACCAAAATGGTGAGAGTCCTGGAAGCCATGCCCTATGAGGATAGACTTAGAGAGCTGGGTATGTTTAGTCTGCAGAAGAGAAGGTTAAGAGGGGACATGATAGCCATGTTTAAATATTTGAAGGGATGCCATGTAGGGGAAGGAGAGGGCTTGTTTTCTGCTGCTCCAGAGACCAGGACAAGGAGCAATGGATTCAAGCTGCAGGAAGTGAGATTCCACCTGAACCTCAGGAAGAACTTCCTGACATTCAGGGCTGCCTCGGAGTGTAGTGGAGTCTCCTTCCTTGGAGGTTTTTAAACAGAGGCTTGATGGCCATCTGTCGGGAGTGCTTTGAGGGTGTTCCTGCAAGGCAGGGGGTTGGACTGGATGGCTCCTGGGGTCTCTTCCAACTCTACATTTCTATGATTCTATGATTAAACAAGGGCATTCTGTACAGCTTTATAGTTTTAAGCAATCTCTATGTACTTTTACAGTCCTTTAAAAACGATCTTTGGTTTTTGCTCTTAATACTATGGAAATTTAATGAACACGCAGGCTATCACTGTTTTTAAATATACTTGAAACTTTTATACTATTTTAGCTGTGTGTAGATGTTAAACATTTTTATGACAAATATTTCTGATAGAATAAAACTTTTGTATCAGTTGCAAAAATGTGAAAGTAGAAGACACAGAACAAAAAAGCCATATATTGCCCGCTTATACATCTCCATCACTTTTTCTTTTTTTCAGAGTGGAGGTATACAACAGACAACCTACCTCGCCCAGCGCTACTGCCATGAAGCCATGAGAGAGATCAGCAAGCTCAGACCATCCCCTGAAAGAGACGCCCTTGTTCAGCTGGCAGAAACTGTACTTTCCCGAGACAAATGACACATCTCCTTCCATTCATTCTGGCAGCTAATTTACCAGACTGTGCCTAAAACTACATTTGCAGAACATCTTGGCTTGCTTCCAGCACAGTAACCAATTTTTTTTTAAAAAAAAAGTTATCCTCACTGAAAGAAATATAACTAGGGTTTATATGAAGTACAAATGTTTTATTGAAGGAAGCCATACAAAATAATGAAAACATGATCCATCTGTTCAGCTGGTAGCAATGCCCTGTGCTTGTGGGTTTTTTTTTAAATGAGGAGGGTTCATGTTTCATGTGGGCACTGTTTACATTGTTCAATATTGACACTGAAGGCCACAAAGAATAAATACAATCAATGTGTTGAAAAACTCATTTCTGTAATCCCTGGTGTGTGCTGGGACTACAAAAATACCTTGAGTGACCTAATTGCCTATTAGAATTGCAGAGTACCCAGAAAATTAAAGGAGATTGGTTTATTATAAAAGACTGTACATAAAATTTTGTAATTAAACAGGTTATATACAGATTAAGAGATGTTCCAATTCATAAAGGGAATACAGAGATTTTACGGGTTGCTAATTGTTCTCAGAAATAACAAGTTAACAATTAGGAAAAGGCAAAAAAAAAAGCATTTAATATAATTAGGTTCACTTAAGAAGGCAAGGACTCCTTCAGTGTTTAATGTCACACTAGAAAATAACTGCAACTGCTTTCACACATCCAAGTACACCTGCTTGTTATCATTTAAAAGTTTAATACCCCTTAGGGCAGTGCTTAATGCCCCAAATAAATTTTTCCTAAATAAAAAGAAATCCCTTACTAAATCATAGTCTGCCTTAGATTATCTAAGTAATACAAATTTTGTACAAACAAACCAGAAATAGCTGATCTCATGCTCGAAATGGAGGTGTCAAAGTGCACACTTTGTAAAAGGAGCAAAATAAGTTGTGACAGTTTATGTCTTTCTCTAGGTGAGCTGAAAGGTTAGCTCCTTTCAAGCAGATGCATAGATGAGCATCTCTGGTACAGCTCACCTCCATCTAGGCCCACATGTTATGTGTTTTCATAGATCTTCCCCACCCCAGCAATCTACTTCAGTGAAAGTGGACAAGTCAGTAGCAAATCCTTCCAATGATGCAGTTTTATTTTCAGCAGGATATAAGACTTCCATAGTTATATGGACAAAGCTTAAGTGATCTAAATTTTTAAAAAAGAAGAAGTCACTGGTGGTTTTTTTCTTTCCACACCATATGTTACAGAATATTAAGAGTGGCTACAAAGCATGCACAAAGTACACTGCTTTGTAACCAGAACCACTGGGTGTCATAGAATGTTTTTACTTGTTATAGAATAACAAAGGGCTACAAGATGTTGGGGAGGGGTTTCATAATTGATCCTAGTTGCAAAAGCCTTAGATAGAATTTTACACAATTTTATGCTAGATCAGCACTGTAGGCTTGGACAGCTCAGCACATGTCAAAGGAGGTATAGGCACAGATTTCTGCTGCACACATGCCCCTGATGAGTCAAGACTCTGCTAAGAAGAAAATGTTAGATGGGCTCAGCCAGGTCTCCTTAACTCTTTAAAAAAAAACCTCTCTCATAACCCTGTTACTACTTTGCTTGCTCTCACAGTAACTATTCAAAGAGGCATGCGTGGTAATCTTCTGATGTCATCATTTCCAGTCACAAAAAAGGAAGCTAAGGAGTTGTGTAATTTTACATGCAGAAACATGTTTTTCCTTCAAGAGGATGTTTCATTTTGGACTTGCAATCAAAAAGCATCCCTGCTGAGAAGGGGGAGGTTTGCTAAATCACTGCTTCAATATTGCTTTGCAAGGCAAGCCAACAGAATTAATGGACAAGACCTTTGGTTCACTTACGTATTTATGAATGGAAAAGTCAATGCAAATTTACTCATAAAAAAAACCTCAGGTACAAATTACATACACATCATAAGACCACCCATCTTTGATTCACATGAACACCTCAGAGACTCAAATGACTCATTGGAATAAACTTTTAGTGAAAGTACTCCAAGTAAAAGATTACAACAAATTGGAAGCATCTTGGATTTTTTCTGGAAAAAAAGTATAATTCAATACATAAGTTTGTATGCATGCTTTTAAACGAATACTATACTTTGAGGATGAGCAGGAGTCTAAACAAAGGTAAATGACCAGCACTATCAAAATTTTCAACCAGATTTAATGTTAGTCTAACATAGTTGTTAGTTTACCATGCTGCACTGAAAAAAGAAAATAATGGCACAATTTGAATCATGAGTCATTAAATATTATATACCCTACTTCCCCAGAATATTTAGGCTGGCCGTAAAAATCAACAATGCATTAAGTAAATAAGCATAATCAGTAATAAACATTTGCTTGTTTTACAAACTCTGTAGAGACAAATGCTTACGGATGAACATTCAATCATACCATTTACACAGTATGGCCTGAAAAGATGGGCACATTTTAAAAGAGTATTAAGACAAGTGTTAACCTTTAAGTTACCCTTTGTAAATAATTATGGCATGATTGAATACAAGACCTGACCTGAAGAGTGAACTTAATCCGCATAGTGCATGATTGATTCGACATAGTTTCCAGGAAACAGGCCAGTCACTCTGTTGCAAACACCTTCATACCAGCCGTCATCATTCTTCTTGATAACATAAATGATTGCACCCTCCATGAATGACAGCTCATCATCCTTGTCCTTTGTGTAGTCATATATGGCAACGACTAAAAATAAGAAGAGGAGAGTCAAATGAATTTTGTAGTACATTAGGCTCAAAGCAGCTACACTGCTGTATCAATGATTTCACAATTTAACCTGCAAACTAACTGCAAATGGACAGATGCAAACTTACAACCAGAAAGAGACTAATCTGGCATTTTAAACAATAGAATTTGCATTGTAATTGCAAAGTGATCACTTAGTAGTAGGACATGTGTTTTGTATGTATGGCATCTCAAATTCGGTATCTGGCACCTCAAAGGATCTTGAGCAACAAATAATTCTTGAAGAGCTCTTGCCAGCCCAATTACTACTGGACTAAATGGAAACGCTTGATGTAAGCCAGTTTCATGCATTTCCCCAAATTTTATCCATAGGCAATATAAGTGAAATCCAGACCTCCACCCTACACACCCAATTTAACAGATGGTATTAATTCTGATCTGGATCCTTCACTGTTAAAAACCCATACACAGCAGGACCGTTGTAATAGTTGGTCAGAAGCCATGCCTAGATCATGAGATTATATGAACTCCACTTCCCTCATTTAATCAGGTAATGGTACCCTATTCCAAATCCTCTGTTAGATATGTGAGGCTCACTGTACAGTTAACAATGATAAAGGCTTGAACCCTACTGTTAGTACCAATTAGTGCAGAGTCAATGGATCAAGTAGTATATGGTGAGTGAACACTTAACATAAATCTCATTGATTCAGTGCTCTACTCTGCATAGGACTATCAATAAGATTCATACCAAACTTGCAACATTAGGAACAGTATCCAGAATATTAAGGGAACAATATTACTTAACATTTATGCATTTATTCATGCACGTGCGCCGCCCCAATCTTGGTGATTAAACACCATGTCAACTTTATCAAAAAATTTATGTCACATTATGGAGCTAGCATCTACCAGTAGTGCCAGGCTGGAGGGCACCATAGTACAGTAATTTATACTATGAGCAGCAGCCTGCAGACATCTGCCTCTCCTTTTCAGATTGTTTACCATCCCTATCTCTCATTAATCTAATTTGCAGCCAATACACACAAACTACACTTGCAGTGCACTCCAGACAACCAAAATCTATATTCATGCTAATACCTTTCATTCCAACATCTAGACTTACCATCCCCACTCACCTTCAGTAACTGCTTGCGTAATTCAAGAGTGTACCCACATACTTCATTCATTCCCTTAACACCAAGTAACTTCCAAGTTCCCAAGCCAAGGCCTCCAAGAAGCAGCACATCTGCTGCTGTGATCAACTTGCTACTCATATCAGCTGAATAACAAGGCTCGCAATTCTAGCTTGCCCATTGATCCCTCCAGTAAGATACAGGGCTTAACAATGTTTCCTTCAGAGCAACCAACAAGACAGTTCTCCGTGTCCCTTCTGTTCCAGAACTGATCTTTCTTACCTCAGGCACCCTTCTAACACCCACATAGCTTCACTCTGTGTCTTAACATTAAAAAGTTCAATAACTTCAATATGTTTGCCATTCCCTCCACCATCTACCAATGCAGATGAAGGATGGTTTACTGCTGTATCTATACAAAAATAAGGGGAATTCTAACTTTTGTTGCTACAGCTGGTTTTGCAAATAGATTTTCAAAGTCAGACTATGTTAACACAGTAAAAAAGTGCACAGTTCTGTCTCCTTTCTAAACTATACTGATATTCAGCCTGCAAAGGAGCTGATGTTCTTGCTGCTACTACTGAGAGGAGGAAGAAGAAAAAGAATGACACCTAGGATTGAAAGGGCATGCTCACTCCTTGGTCATGGGAGAAGCATCACAAATGAACTTACAAGGGATGGTAATGATCACTAAAAATCAAGGCCATAATCTAACAGAGATTTATATACATAAGTGGAAAAGAGATTACAAGGATTTACAATCATAGGTTCTCTTATAACAACCTAATACAATGCAGGAATCAGTATGGTCCCATTTTATTTTTTCCAAATAAAAACAGATACACCACATGTTAGCAAGACTTTAAAAGTTGCCTTTACAAAGTGAAAAATGTTTTTCCTTTGCTCACTCAAGGTCATCTGGAAAGTTATTTCTGGAAAATCATCCTTCTGAAACAAACAAGATAAACAAAATCCAATTTGCCTTATTAATGGATTATTTGCCTTCTCTCATTCCAAAGTGCTTAAAGGTATATTTTAAGATTTTGCCATACTTGTTTTTCAAAAACGGACTAGACTATTGTGAAAAAGAGAACCACTGTATCTTGGTCTAGATCAGGAAGAGAGTTCTTCTAACCTGAAAAGACATGGATATGCCCTTGGAAACATGCAAATGTTTGGTTCCAATGACCTAAGCCACTCCACTGAACAGCTGACCAGATCAGTTTCTTTCTTACTTAATAAAACGTAGTACTCATAGGTGCATTTCACTGCCAGAAGCATTTTAGAAACACTGGCCATGTTTAAATGTCATAGTAAATCATAGTGAAGCATGACATGACCAGGCTTTGCACTCATATATTCCACCTTCATGAGGCTGACAAGAGGAGCTCAGATGCTCCATTTGTTTAACCATGGCTTCTTGTGTTGTCTGGGATGATAAACCAAAGTTAACTGTTGTTATGTGCCTCCAAGTCAATTCTGACTTATGTTGAGTCCAGTGTAAATTTATCATGTGGTTTTCTTAGCAAGATTTATTCAAAGGGGTTTTGCCAGTGTCAGCCTCTGAGACTGAGGCTTTCTCAATACAGAGTGTGATTTACCCTAAGTCACTCAACAGGTTTCCATGGTTTAGGGGATTCAAACTCTGATCTTCTGGAGTCCTAGTCCGACACTCAGACTACTACGCTGGATCAGATGAAGTTGACCTTAACTATGGTTAAATCAATACAAACCAACTTCAGTCTTTGATTCATAGTTCTGGTTTAGATGACTAACTAGCTGTGATTAAGCAAAGGGAGCAGTTCCAAACACCCTTTTTCTCAGTCATAAGAGGAGACTGGAAATTAGGCATGCCAGGGGTTGCTGTGATGCATTCCTGGTGTGTTAAATTGCAACATTCAAATCCAGCTGACATCTTATTAATTCTTAGATATATCCTATGAGTTAGACCAATAGTATTTTTCCATTGTGTGTCTTTAGTTGCAGGAGGGATTCTGTGGCTATAAACTAGTCCTTCACATAAGACTTCACCATAGGTTTGTGGTGTGATTAGTATTAAGTACAGAGAGCTAAAAAGTACTATTTTTAGATATACTGCAAAAGCACTGTAGGTCCTGCCTAAGGAGAAAGGTGGGATATCTATCAATCAATCAAACATGTCAATCAGGCAGCCAGGGTCATTTTGTTCTCTTTTCACGCAAATGTGCTAGCACTTTACCTTTCTCAATATAGTTTTTAGGTGCCCAAGCAGGATCTCCATCTGCGTATGGATCATTGTACTGCACTACTGCAGCCTCTTCATCTTCATAGTCCACTGGTGGTGGAGGTGGAGGGGGTGGAGAGTCATCAAACATAGGCATCTCATCAGGCGGAGGCGGTGGAGGCGGAGTTGGGCTGTCGGCAACTAGAAAGTCAGTGAAAGGAGGATCTCTATTAAGTATTGGGCAAATATATGTAACTGCAAGGCTGAAGCTCTATATCTTCTACAGAAGCTAATGGCATGCACTATGGTACCATGCAAAGATTAGAAATGAATGCTTGATGTGTTAAAATGCTTCAGTATACAGCCTTGCAGGTTACTAGCAGCCACATAACTACAGATGCTATTTTCAAAGCAGACTCTCCAAAGGCTTAAGCCAACCTCTAGCAGAGGAGGTAATGCATATTTTCTCACTTTTATGGTGCCAAAGGTTGCATCACTTCCTGCTCAAGAAGCTGAGATGGAACCTGCTGAATAGCGCAAGCTCAACAGCAAATGTGTCATTCTGGTTGTTTCAACACTATAAGTTTACTTTTGCTTTAAGACTTCTATAGAGACATAGATGTAGGCATTATTCCTTCACTGCCAAAGCAATCCCAAGGCAGTGTACATGGAATGATAAGAGTAATATAACAATAAAGATCAAAGATCAAATTAATAAAACCAACAATTAAAAAACCACCAGGAGTAAGTGAATGTGTGGCTTTCTACATGTTAACTGGATTCCAGCTCCATCAGCCCTAGCAAACACACAGTGGTAAGAGGCCTAGAGGCTCACATATTCCTCATCCCTACTTTGGACTGTGTTTTAAAATCTCAGAATTGTCTTCCAAATGTCTGGGCAAAAGGGAAAGTTTTAATCTGGCATCAGAAAAAGCAAACTGGTGCTAATCTTGTTTCCTATAAGAGGGCATATCAGAGCTGGGGTGCCACCAGAAAGAAAGCCTTCCTCTTCTAGACAGAAAGCCAGTGGTAAGAGTATAATTTCCTGTTCAGTCCTGCCCCACCTTAGACATTGATGGAAGGAAGGCAGGCCTTTCTAAAAGAATCTGCAAATTGTCTCATACTGTATACACATAGAATGGTCCGCAAGGTTTGGGGAGCTTCATCGCAGTCCTATAACCTAATCCTGCAGGCAGAGCCCCCACCCAGTGACAAGCCTATGTATTTCCAGTTCTATGTCCCAATATGCATGGCAGCTATTATCCTAAATAAGAGGCCTCTTACTGTAATATAATAGCAAGGTGACTCTGACATGTGCACCAGTATTGGATGAGAGTCACACAGACAAAGACCTGACAAATTTACTTATAGGCACCTAAATCTATTAATTCAACCAGCATGTGAATCATAGATGTGCTTCCATTAACACAGCATACACTATCAAAAAATCCTATTCAAAGAAGGATTGTCAGAGTGGGTTAAGAGAAGGAACTAAAGAACATTATTATTTTTTAAGCGGCACTGATTTTAACAAGAAAAATAAGCATACTTTGTTACAGTATCAGTACAAATGAGAGGATTTGGATGAACTGTCCCAAACTTAGCAGCATGGTTGTCAAAAAACCTGATCAGTGATGTCACTTTCAAGCAATTAAATCAGAGGTGAGAAGCATCCTGCCCTCCAGATGTTGCTCAGCTGCAAGTCCCAGCAGCCCTAGCCACCACAGGCTATGGTGAAGGATGTTGGGAGTTGCAGCAATAGTCCAACATCACCTGGATTAAATGATCCATGTACTTCTAGATCATTTTATACATAATCTAGGATTACACTGCAGTGGGTCCTCCCCTGGCAAATTCCTCATATACTAGAAAAGCCTCTAGGACCCATGTTTGAACATCGGAACTGTGCACTCTGCAGAAACAGTTGGACCATCCAGTCCTAAATGCAATATCGAAGTTTTGTCCACCTTGTTTTCTTTCTTTTTTACTTGCACTGTTTTTAACAGACTGAAACAAATATAAAACTTAGTCCACATCCATTTCTCCAGATGATTTCGACTGCTGGCAACTGTCCTCTGATTTTGTGTCAGCACTGCTCTGTCCATTCATTGGTCAGTATTTTGCCTGATTTTGTTCTAAGTTAGCAGCATATCATTCCCACTTAATCACTCATTTTACTGAGACTTCAGTTCAAATAACTCAGTCCAGATCCAACCCAGTATGCCCTAGGGTGCAATACTTTACTTGCCCTTCCCTTTTCATACATGACTTTTGAAAGGGGTTGTTTTTAAATGTACTCAAGGGCACTGCTGGAATGGATAATCTGCTTTTTCACTTTGATGATTCGAGGGTGTTCCTGCATGGCAGGGGGTTGGACTGGATGGCCTGTGTGGTCTCTTCCAACTCTGAATTTCTATGATTCTATGATTCTATGATACTAAGGTTCAAAAACTCCTATGTACATGGCCCCACTTCAGCCTTCCCTTTTAGCACTGTCCTGGTGACAACTGCTTCTATGACAATAAAGCACTACAGAATATTGGGGGGAAACATACAAATTGGAAGAGATCATTTGTCAACTTTTGTCTCCTAAAAACATAAAGCCCGAGATTTTTGAACAAAAGAAGAAACTAAAAGCATCAACATACTGTAGATGAATATACATCTAAATGGTTTTTTTTAATTGACAAATTGAACCTTGATGTTGAGAGGCAATCTACAGCAGAATATCAGGTGCATGGACGCATCCTGCCAGCCAACAGATGCTGGAAGAGATAGGCCTTTTGGTAAGGCTTGGAGAAGAACTTTTTGAATTGTTATTTGCATAACTCCCTAGTCAGCATGCTGGCTGGGAGATTCTGGGGGCTGTAGTCCAAAATGTAACTTTTAAAGCTTTGGCCTCTAGTCTGATCTTATATTCTTAGGACAAAATCCAGCTGCTAGTAGCAATCAGAACACACTCACTGACTCAACAGAATGCACATAAACATTGACTGTAGCCATTTCCACACTAGACTGTTACGGAGCTATGATTCCACTTTCAACATCCTATGGAATCCTGGGGTTTGCATTTTAGGGAGGGGCTTCAAAGGCTAAACTGCAAACCCCAGGATTCCATAGGATGTTGAAAGTGGAATCATAGCGCTATAACAGTCTAGTGCAGAAATGGCCTTTGACTTTCCAAATTCCCATCATTTCTACTCTAATTGGGACAAAGAACTGAATATAGGCACTAATTTTGTGTTTATCTGCTTTCTCAAAACACTAAAAACAACCTCCTCCTTTTCATATGCAGCACTTAAGACCCTGGCTCAAAATTTGTCAAATAAGAACAGCATAACAATTTATTATATCAATGCCATGTAACATGACAACAAGTGTACATACACTGGGAACTTCTATCACAAGCCCTACTGAAATAGGTGGGAATTTCACTTTTTTCAGTATTAATTCACAGTGAATTGCCATCATTACATTTCTTTTGTCCTAAACCATTTAATGTAAGAGACAGGCATGTACATAAAAATAGAACAGGTAATGGACAAGATCTACTTCATTCTAAAGTGCACGGGGACTTTGAGAGAAGCCATTTTCATTCTAGAATTTTATTTAGCTCAGGAAGAAAATAAATGCTATTAAGGATCAAGCATTGCTCATCTTAAATTATTTTGTGCATAAAGGAGCACCTTGCCCCACAGCTTTCCAACAGATACTGGAATATAGCTAGTGCTTGTGTGTTATACAAGATACCCCACATTCAAGTTAACGTAATGGAGAAAGAACATAATAAAATGTACAATAAATGTAAGTCTCCATGCCCCTTCATTTAATTTTGGTTTTAAGCAGTTGGTTTAAAAAAAACAACCACCAATTATTTTAAAATATTGTAGGGAAAAATGCAGATGTAATTGCTTGGATTTATCTGAAATAATAAGTGCAAGCCCTTATATTCCGTAGCTCTATAACATCACTGAGCAGAACTCATTAGCTACAGTTATTTTCCTCTTTATAAAGTGTGCTCTTCACATCTGAATTTCATATACGCTTATATAGACCCTCCTTACTGCATTGATGCTTCACTTTTGAAATGCTCTGGAGAAATTTAATCCATCTAATCTCAATTTTGCAGCTGTGTTGTTGGCAAAATCAGGGCAGGACACTCTTTCAAGATGCATGTAGTATTTCACTGCGCGCGCGTACACACACACACACAAAATCTATCAACCAACTATTAGATGGAATTTTTATCATTTTCCAGAAAACACTTGGGTTGCAATAAAGTGTCTCTAGGACACCATAAAAACTAAAGCTAGCAGCTGCTTGTCTTCTAACAATCCTAGAGCTAAATGAATTGTGTCCTGTAGAGTATTCTAGCTAGGGGTGAGCAACTGGGAACTCTCAGCTCTGTCTTCCTAAGAACCCACGAACTGAAGTGCCTGTGGTGGAATTAGCAGCTGTACCAAATGATCTGTAACCATATTACAGCATTTTAAAGAGTGTTTATTGCACACACATGATAGTGAATGTGCTAGTTCCACTCCCTCTGTTTCGCTTGTGTAAAAAGCAATGAGGTTGAAGAAGAGAGATTCCCTACACATGCAGGATCTCCACTCAAGCCAGAGTGCAAGGAAATAGAGAGAGCCGCCACAAACAGAAGATCCTTACGTCTTCAAATCCATTACTTTCCAAATAAACAAACTGGCAATGGAATTTAGAGAGATAGTTCACTCCACACACTCACGAACTGAAAAACCACCTGTGAAGAACATCTGAATATGATCTTCCTTGCAGTCCTTGTTGAGTGATTGGTGGAATGAGGTACTGGCTGACACCTTTTCCTTCCTGCTTCAGGAATGCTCCAGGCAAAATAAAGGACCAGTGTCTTCAATCTTGCTACGATTTGGAAATTTATCATGCACTCTTATTCTGACAGCCAGTGTTGTCCTTCATGATCCTCTCATGCAGTTGGTAATATCTGTTGTGTCATTTAACCTTTTGGCTCCAATTTGAGCAAAAATTAATTTCTTTATCTGAAATATTTAAATATATCACCCTTCATCTTATTTAATTTCAGGGGGGTTTGAAGGAGAAATTAAAACAATGCAGCAAAGAAGCAATATTTCCTCTCTACACTCTGTAGTCCTTTTAAAAATAACATGGATGCAAAGGAGAAAGTTCCCATACAAATAGCCTATATAGATAAAATATTTCTGAATACAGAAACATCTACATCTGTTTAATGTTCCTCTGTTGGCCATGAGGCAAATTACCACTTAAGCCTTCCAAATCAAAAGATCAGTTTAGGGATTTGGGCACCTAAATACTCTAAAGGCACCAGATCCCGTCTGATCTTGGAAGCTAAGCATGGCCAACCATGGTTAGTACTTGGATGGGAGGCCACCAATGAATACCAGGTGCTGTAGGTTCTATTTCAGAGGAAGGTGCTGGCAAAACCATCTCTGAACATTCCTTGCCTAAGAAAACCCTATAAGATCTATGGGGTTGCCATAAGCCAACAGGCAATTTGAAGGCACACAAACACACACACACACACACACACACACACACACACACAGAGTTTAAAAGTGAATAACTACCAATATGCATGCAATCTTTCATAGGGTCTCCCATTCAAATAATCTTCTATGAAATCTCCAGACTTCTAAATGATTTTATGTATAAATATGTGGAGGGGGGGTGTTTATGTAATATAATATATTATACATTTATTTATTTTATACATATGGCTTCAATAATTTTTAAAAAAAATCAACTTCAATTTTAGTGTATCCTTCTGGAATCCAGATTCCACATAAAAACAGGGCTGTTCAGTTGTCCTTTTTTTCCAGTACACTCAACACACATGTATCTGTGACTATATCTAAGGAGCAAAGTAATGATGTGCACATACACATAGCCATAGTTCCAAAAATGTCATTAATAATAATTCCAAAACTAATGCTAAATTTTAATTTAATGCTACACTTTAATTTTTTTAAAAAACTGAGAAGGCACCTTTCAATTCTATAATGGCAGTAGACTACAAAACATGATTAGTATCTCATGTAGGAAAAAAAATAAATAAGAAAATTCCCCCAAACAATAAAACCTATCAGCAGAGTCTCACTGGCCAGCCATGCATGCTAAGAGAGAGAAAGAAGAAGAGAGAGCCGGCTCTACTCTTTGGAGAAGCTGAGCTGCCAAACTTACTGTTTTCCTGCACCCTGGCCACGAAGCCTGTGAGAGGTATCTGTGGAGTCAACTGAGGCATAGGGGGAGGGGGTGGAGCAATAGAAACTGGAAGCAACACACGCCATAAACAGGGAAGTAAACACAGATACAGGAAAAAGAAAAAAAGGAAAACAGAAACAAAAAGCAGCTGTCAGTAACAATGGATCACAAAACAAGGTATGCAATGAACAACAAAAAAGCACACAACATGACCTCCTTCAAAGTTTGCTTTCCCAACAATACAACTACTGCTGAACTCTCTTTTAAGCCAATCAGGAGTTGAAGCAAGGGGGAAAGGCCACTGAGCACAGACGGGAGGTGAAACCAATATGCCGTGTTTCACCAATTTCACTTGAGTGTTTCAAATTATTTCTTTGCTTTCAACAGGGAAACACTGGTCTCTCAAAAGCACTGGCATCCTGCAGCAACATCTCAACAAGGAACAGTAGCGCACAAGAGAAGCAGTAACTTTTGAAACAGGAAGCATTAAGAGCAGATTTTACAATAAAATCCCATGGGGAAAAAAGGGAATGAAAGCAGGGTGGGAATCATGCTTTACAACTGATCCTGAAACTAAAAAACCAGAAAATGAGCTGTTGTAACTGCCTTTAAGGATGGCACTGACCACTATATTTTTTAAAAGTAACTTTGCACATAATTGAAGGCTTTTTGAAAGTTTGGATTCTTTTTTTTTTTAAAGATGGACTTTTAAAGTTTCACAGTTGAATATATACCATTGAATTTCCATTTTTTGACATCTCAACAACCTCAGAAAAAGGATATCCCTGAGAACAAAATAACTGTTTTCATGTCAGGCAAACCTGAGCATTCTAGAGGACATGTTTGCAATGGGCTATGTTTATTTACTGCATTTCAGTTAAATCAAGACGATGTGCTTTCAGTTTCTTCCAACATACTGTGCTCATCAGTCAAGAAATTTTACATAACTTTGCACTTGCATAGAAGCATCATGGGGAGGGTTTTCTGCTGTTGACACAGCAGTCAAAATCTTCAGCGGCAACATCAGAACTTACATAATACTATCAAGATGAAATCTGTGTACACGGAGGCTTCTAATTATTTTTTAAAAATACTTTCATTAAGTGCATGAGAAGGTTGAATTGTGAAGTGAAGGCTGACGGTTGAATTGAACTCTAGGTGAACTATGAAAGAAATGACAGTGATTTGAAAGGACTCAGAAGGATGTGAACAAGGTGCCAAAGAAGTGGATGTTATTTATGTGAATTATTATGCACCTTTCATTCTCAAACTTGCATAACAGAATATGCCCAGCCTCCTCAAACTGAACAAAAGTATGCACAATCTACATCAGATGGAGACAAAACGTGTATCTCCATAATTTCTCAAAACCTAGTTTTGTATAACTGTGTCCTCTCTTCATCTAGACTGTTATGGCCTTCCACTGTTTCCATTTTTTATTTTTTAAATATGTTTGCAGAGAGCCCCACTAGCAAGTTTTGTAACAACAAGAAAATGGTCTTAAAATCTCTCAGATGGGATACATTTCCGTTATAGCACTTCTTCAAATCATGTCTTGAAAGCTCTGTGTTCAGCAGAGTAATATAACTGGAATCACAAATTTGAAATAGGTTCTAGATTTCCATAGTCATTTTATAAACAGTGCCATCACTTGGTATTTGTATTTTGACAATTACATCTAGAATTTAGGCCACTTCAAAACCATCTTGCTTCCCCTGTGTGGCAACATAAACAACACACAACACAACAAGCAAATTTACAAAGATTTCATTTCCAAGGTTTATCTTTTTCTTGCCCAACCCCATTCTCCCAAACTAAGCCTATCTCTTGGCATGAAAAATGCAGCCAAAGAGAAATGGGACACTTGGAAGCTATATTGTCAATATTGAGGTATTAAATTAGAACTTTCAGAAAAAAATTAAAACAATCAGGAAGTTAAAATTAATTGCAAGAAGTAACATTTAGGGATTGTGTCTGTATCCAAACAAAAATATGTGTTCATGAATTGTGTTATAATATTAAACAATAAGGACATTTTCTGAGCATGCTTTTGTCATACAGAAGGATGACCACCTGAAAGTGTTACAGCTGTTCTTCTGTATTTTCATATACTCCCACTTGTACTTCTCTAATGAACATGGCAGATAAACACTGGTACCATCAATCTATTTAGCATCTCTCAAAATTATGATCCTATGGTCCTTTTCATAACATGGAGAGGAGCAAGAGAGAACCTGTCTACCTATTGTACCAATTACCGTATTTTTTGGTGTATAAGATGCACATGTGCATAAGATGCACCCCATTTATACACCGGCAAATACTATTTGCCAGCGTATAAAACGCAGTGGCATATAAGATGTACTCCATTTTCAAACAGTATTTTTCGGGAGAAAAAGTGACTTTTATGCACCAGCAAATACAGTAACCCCTCCCCCACCCCGCCTCAGACATCTCTTTATATCTGTATGGAGAAACTTCACTGAGATATGGACTGCAAACATATACACTATAGATACAGCACGTTCTAATTTCTTCAGTGAAACAGCTAATCAGCCACATGAGCCTTGCCAACAACTGTTCCACTGTACAATCACAGATCATTTTCAAATGCAACACTCCTGCATGAACATGTAAGTCCACTGAAGATGGTACTTGAGAGGAAAAATTTGCTCCTGCTCCACTCCACACGATCCATCAGACCAGGAGGAGAGAATATTTTATCTAGCCTTATAACAGTTTACCATGGTCCTTAATAATGATGATGATACTGTTGCTACAGCTAGAAACAAAGAAAAGACCTAAGGAAATTAAATTCATTTTTAGGTAATTTATTTAACATGCTGCTGAAGAAAAGAAACAGCAAATTTCTTTCAAAGCAAACTTTGAAAAATTTGTCTTTCAAATGGCTTCTTGTCTAGTAAAACAATAAGTTAAATTCTTCGGTCCAGTTCAGATGCAATTACCTTGGTTCTAATAAAACCATGGTCAGTTCCTGCTCCACAGTCGGAGATTAAGTCATAGTTTCCAGTTCAGATGCAACAGGAACCTGTGGTTCATTAAACCATAATAGAATTGCCAAAGCTGACACACAAGGGGAGGAAGGGACAGAGATATAGAATGCTAGCTGAAGACTTGTCCTTGGCCCAATAAATCATGGTTTATTAGACCAAGACAGTTACATCTGAACAAGGACAGAATAAACCCCAAAACAATGCACGACCCTCAAAATAGTTTGCACAAAAGCAGCCCCAGGAGTTCTATGCTCTGCAATAACCCAGCAGCTTACTTGAATTTTGAGAATAGAGAGGCCCGCCATTAACATGAGGTTGAGCAGAAAATGGAGCGGTCACAGAAGGATTCCGCCTAAATCCACCAGAAGAGGCCGAAGAAGTAGTAGAGTTGTGTCGGGAAATCTGCCTGGTCATTGTGCCGTACTGGGAACCAGGAGCTGACCCAGGAACAGCTAAAACGCAGGAGTCAAAAGGAACCAACAAGACATAAGCCAAAACCAAAACCAAAAAACACCTTAGGACAGACTGAGTGTAGAAAAAAAAGCAGACATGAATGGGGATGAATTAAAAGATATATGAAGCCCAAAGTACACCAAACACATGAAACTCAAATCCACGGAATTCATGGAGAAGATTAGGAAGAATGCATAATGTGTGTGTGCGTGTGTGTCGTGCATGTGCATACATGTGTTCAGTGGGGAAGGGGAGATTATTCACTCTGCAAAGATCCATCTTTAATGCTTTCAGATCTGCTGCAGCCATTTAAAGATGCAGACAGTGGTGCAGATAAAATCAAGTTGCTCACATTGCATTAGAGAAATTTAAATGCAATATTCATATTATCAAGGGAACAAACAGAATGTGAATGAAAGATTTTTTTCCGAGCTACCATAAACATGATTAGCTTTCTAAGATGCAAGAGAATTCCATTTCCTTCCAAAAGAAAAAAAATCAATTTGCAAACATAAGTTATTAAACAAAACCTCTTGTAACAAACCAGGTTAAGCTTGTCCCATTGACCAAAAAAGTACCCCCCACACACCTTTATTCAAAAATCATGATGACCTGACTCTCAAATTTTTCTTAGGTCTTTAAGATGGGCTTGAGAATTTTATAGATAGCTTTTGTTATTAACAGGTTAGAACCACCGGTAGTCTTCACTATCAACCTAGAATTTATTGGCTACCAACCAAATTTAAGTTAATTTTTAAAAACTGCACATTACAACTCTTATAAAAACAATCATGATCTGCTGAGTCTATTCACAATTCTGTTAGTTTACTCGAATAGCAAAGGTGATAAGACATGTCATGCTTTTAAATCTAAAATGGACTAGTAAAACATCCAAATTTCAAATTCTTTGCTAATGCATAAGGCTTCTTTTCTGTACCTTTTTAAAGGAAGTTAACAATTTTGAAATAAAATATTACTATATACAGATACATATGTGTTACAAAGATATGATAATGGTCTAAAGACTAGGAATTATATCCAGTAGTGACTTTCCGCTAAACAAAAACTGTTTCCATTTGTACAAGGCCAGGGAGTCTATCAGCCCCTATTTGGAAACTACTCCTGTGGTACGGAAGGCTGCAGCAGGTAGGGAGGATCAGCAACAATTGGCTGCCTCACTTTGCACAACCAGAAGTACTTACCACTAGCACAAAGCAACCACTGGATACAACCCTGTTGACTTTTAATATTAACAGAATGTTCACTAATATTATCCAGGTCAAAGCCTCTCAAGTTCACATTTTGTAAATGTCAGCATGATCAGAGCAAAATAATCAGCTTAGGAATATAAGATAAGTAGAGATCTTGGAGAGCTTACTTTTTTTTTTTTTTGGGACTACAATCCCATGTTGGCTGAGAGATTGTGTGAGCTGCAGCCTGCCAAAAGTAATTTTTCCAACTTCTGACAAACACAAACAATATTTTGGTGAATTTGAAAGTGTGTATTATTCAGCTTTGTGCATATTTCACCTTTTATTATTTGTAAAGTCATAGGATATCCCAAAGAGAATAAAAATACATCTCCTTTCTGTAGTTGTAGCCAACATTCTTCTTGTATTGTTAGCACATTGTGAGCTGTTGATGTTCACCTGTTTTAGTGGGCTGTACCAGTGAATCTGATGACTTGGTACAGGACATGTGTGCCAAGCCAAAGCTTATATTGATTGCTTCTTATTATTAAAGTTCTATGAATTTTATACAATGAGCTAAATATTTAAATAAGCTTTAAATATTTAAATGAGCTAGCTTCATTTAAATAAAAAAGCTATAATTTATCACCTCCTGTAAACTAACTTTCCAGATTACCTTGTTGCTATTTTAAATCAAATGTTGTAGTTTAAAAACTCAAGGAACAAAACATTAATAATGGCTTCTTTAAGACAGACATGCACAGCCAATGATAAGACATTACTTTTTAACAAAGTAAACTCATCATGTTTCTTTTATCTTGTCCAGTTTGTGTGGATACTTATTTTTACACTAAAGTATAAATGAACAGGCCACTGAAAGAATGGATGAGCGGGGCGGGGGAGAATCTCTTCAACTTCTACTACACAGGAATGGATTCAAGAAAAATATTTACGTGAAATATTAGATACAAGTGATTTTTGGCCATAGGATTGTAGCTGGATTTGTGCCCCCTAAAAGTTGCTACATACTGAAAGAAGGTAGAACATGGACAACTAAACAAATTCTGGTATGCAATCTAATGCCTATTGATGAATTAGATTCTAGCAAGAACATGTGTTCTTAAGCAAATAGATCAGCTCATTTATATAAATTATGCATTTTTGCTTTGTAAATTTCACACAGAACAGTGGACCACCAATTCCAGGGCAAAAAGGAAAAAGCAAACCACAGATGAATAAATTTAACCTACCTTGAAATGCAAAGTATCACCTTTCCTCATGCTGTTCCCCCTCCCCTCAATGGGTTGTGCTATAAAATTTGGCTATGCTGGCTGAGGATAACAGAAGCTGTATCTTGGGGACCCTTGTTTAGGGAGGGCTACAGTATTTATTTGGGTGAAATATATGAAAGACTATGTGCCTACACACATATCAGCAATCCCTGGCATGTCCTATTAGAAGATCCTTGAGCAGCAAAACCAAGAAAGCTGTCTGCCTGAGACCCTGAGGAAATACTGTCAATAAATGTGCAGACAATTCTTGGCTAAAAGCAACAGGTCTCCCTAAGTATACCTGAAGGCTCCTGTGTTTCTATTCAAACTTTCAGAGGCTTTCACCACAGAAAAATTAGTCGGGATTAAATTGGTTAAAGCCCCAATCTTTCATTATTATTCTAGAAGATCATATACACACACCAAGACACAGAATTATAAATGCATTAGTTGGAAGAAGAGGAGGAAAGGAGAGTGGAAGTATTAAATGTTATATGAACAAACTGCTGTAACTCCAGCACACTCAGAAGATCTCACCTATCATACTGCCCATCATGAGAGGCGGGGGCACTGGTGGTGCTGGGGGAGCTTCAGGAGGAAAAGGAACAGACACGTATGCTATTAAAACAGTTCAGATTGCCAAGTCAGGACTTGGTCCAGAGTCCAACCTTTCAAGATTCTTTGGAGATCCTGACTGGATACAGGTGCCTATTTACAAAGTCAAGACCACTGCTTGTAAATCAGTGGGAAGAAATGTAACCAGAATTCATGCAATTTCTTCTATTTGGTTGCATGGCAAAAAAACATATTTTAACATGTTTCTCACAGGTGATCAGAAATAAAGACATGGTCAAGGTCAAAATCATCACCGTTACCATCATCATCTCCTGACCCATGGCTATATGCTGGAGACTAACATGCCATGGGATGTGATTACATGCAACTTGTGGTAAGTTCACAAGTAGACACCATGAAACCAATAGCTATCTGCATCCATTCCTCCATCAGTAAAAAAACAAATCATTATTGGGGATACAAACCATAGACCTCGGATCCAGATTAACTGTCCCATATTTATACAGATTTTTACTCCTTTTCCTCTAGGCTGAATTAACATTTCCTCTGTTGCAGGGAAGACATCTATGCAGATGCAACAGGATCACAATTCCTCTTTTGCACACCCCAAAAGAGGTGTTCCAGCACTCAATATAGAAGCTCAAGATATATATCAAGACAGGAAGACAACAAAGGGTGATTCAGTGATAGAAGCAGTGAAGGTCCAGTCCCAGCACACTCCCTCACATCTTTCCAGTTCTGCTTCAGTGAATGTTGTGCTAAAAGCAGATGGCATTAGCTTCCAAAAGTGGGCTAACATATTTAGATGACCATTGCTTAGGGGTTATTCTAGATGATGACTCAATTATGCTTACAATAAAGTATCATCCTCTTCTAGAAGTATAACTGAAGAAAAAATGTACTGTCCTTGTGAGGAAAGGTTGGACATAACTTGTAGTCCAATAAAATATATGTGATGTAAATTGAGGTTTGTACCTGGGAATGACAGTGAATGATGTAATCCCATGTCACTCTAGCTGAGTCACTGTGACATGTAACGAGGGCAGAAGGTTGCATCAGACATGGGAACATGTAAAGTTGGCCAGAGTTGCATCAGCAAGGGATGCATATAAAGGGCTGAGTTCTACCCAACTGCCCTCTCGATTGTCTGATGGAGCGGCTGGAGGGTACGTTGGATGCATACCTTCGCGCGCTGTGGAATGCTGAAACTCTGCTGGAGTACTGTATATATGTATGTATTGTAACTGGAAAGTAAAAACCTCCTGTTGGAAGATAAGAAGGTACGGGAGTATTTTGTGGCTTCAGAGCATTTGCTACTAGTGTTTATACTCTGCTGGGCACACTTCTAAGCTGTGTGTACAGTCTCTGCTATATGGTGGTTTTTGAAACACTCGACTCTGGTAAGCTGTTTTTGCCAGTGCTCAGTGCAGGAGGGAAGTGCTATCGTGGTTTTTGCATAGCTCCCATCATCCACCATCCCTCCACAGTCCTCTCAAATCTTCTTTTCAAAACAGCCAGAGATGAATAGACAACTGAAATTTGTTTTTTCACGTAAAGTTGAAAGACACTCTGATCTTTTTCTTTCTGTATGCTCAGTCCTTCCATGAAATTGAACTGCAGAACAGGACCAGTCCCAGAACAGAACACAGAGAGAGGTGTTCCTTTGCCCCCACTATAATATAGTTATCCATATTGTTTCACTGAATTAAGCAATCTGAAACAGTATGATAAAGCACAGCCACTGAAGAAGGTGATATAAATAACTGCACACAATCTACAATTTTTCTGAACTGTTCTTGAAGAATCTGAATGTCATGAATAAAATTGGTATATACTGCGATAACGTGTCTTGTATCATTTAACAGACTGATCTTGCTCCCCCCATCTATTTATTGATTATTATGTTTATTAAGGGCTCTCCTATAAAGACGGCAAGAAAAAGAATGAAAATCCCACATATAACATTAAAAAGTATTTGAGATGTTCCTCTGGCCCAAACAAATTTTACCAGAAGCATCTGAGAGCATTCTGCACCAATAAAGAATATTGTCTAATAAGGCAGTCAAGTAAATACCTTGGCCTATAGTTGGTGGTGAGGGCGTAGGCACGGCAATGGGAATGCCAATACTGCTGCTTCCACTGTTTTCTCGACTGCCACTTCCTCCACTACTACCACTATTACAAACAAAAACAAGAACAGTACAAGGAGATAAGAAGGTATTCTGCAAGAACAGTGAGTTTAATATGCATGACTTTAAAATGGAATCAATAGTGAGACAAATTACCTCAATTTCATGACAAAGCCATGAGCTTTAAATTGAATCTATCCAAGAGAAAGAGAAAGAGAGAGAGGGAAGGAGAGAAGGAGAGATCCTTGCCTCTTATTATCATATCAGCAGAGCAGAATGCATGAAATTGTAACAGATACAGATGCAATTAGCTAGGTCATTAGACACTCACATACAGGTCCAGTTTTAGCTATCCTACTATTTAATTAAAAAGTGTAAAGAACACTCTGAGAACTAAAGAACTATTAGACTACATAATGCTTTAAATGGTTACAGGAAGCCTGAAGTAATTAAGGGTGATAAACTGCATGTTAAAAAACTTTCAACACGTAAGTGATTTGTAGTCCAGGTGTGATGAGCACTAAAGAAATTTCCTTGTTCCTAAAGTACCAGGAAAGGCCTAAATACCCTAAAAGGCATCAGATCCCATCTGATCTTGGCAGCTATTGAGGGTCAAGCCCAGTTAGTACTTGGATGGGAGACCACCAATGAATGCCAGATGCTGTAGGCTATATTTCAAAGGAATGAATGGGCAAAATCGCCACTGGAGGGAAAAAAAACCCTACCAAAATTCATGGGGTCATCATAAGTCATCAGGCATGCACACACACAAAAAGTATCAGGAAAGCAGATTAGGATTGTTGCAACACACACACAAGCACGCACGCGCGCGCACACACAGCAGTGTAAAGTGCTGCTGCTCGATGAATGTTGTTGAACACTCTCCATTTATTATGCCTGCAGCTATGCTTTTCTAAGAAATCTCATGCTCCATATAAATACAATTTGGATATGTTTTGCACATCAAGGAACACGAATCTGCATGAGGAAACTTATTTACCCCATGAATATGTTCTACCAAGCATACAATTGAGGAAGAGGGGGGCACTGTGCCTCCAGCAGCCATCCATGTCCCCAGTTCAGCTATCCAGCTTAGTAGGATCTCAGCTCCCGCCACCTCATAATGAAAAAAATGGAGCAGCAAAGAGCCTTCGGAGGGGTCAGAATTTAGCTGCAGGAAAGTGACTCCAGGGACTCAGACCAAAAGGAAGAGAGTAAAGTAAGCTGCCACTTGCTACTCAGCATAAAGGCCAGTGAATACACTGAAAAATGCAAATGAGTCATATAGAAATATATTAAAATACAGTATCACTGCATTCTGCATACTCATCTCAAAAAAGGCAGTGTAAATTCTAAGCATTTAATATAAGTCAAACACACAGCTGCATAAAGAGAGGTATTAGAGAACACAACCAGAATGAGAGCTCATTCCCACAAAAATTAGCCTTCTGCATGCCAAAGATCTTGAACTTGTTGCCATGGTTACAGATGAATTTCGTACCACAAACCACTTGTGACACCGAAGAGTCCATTTCCGTTGCCTCAAATAATGGATGCACAAGAAGGCATTTATACAACTGTTTTAAATAAGACAATGTTTTAACTGACTGCAGGCTGTCTCAAAATAGAACTATTGTCATTTTGCAAGTTCTACAGCAAATGTCGAATTTATAAACTTCCATCACGCTACTCAAACAAAATCATGTTGCTGCTCATTAAAATGACCACTGCTATGCCTTTAGCCATTAATGCAGCCCAAGAAACTACAGTGCTGGAAAATCTTGCCTCTAGTTCCCTAAAGCAAACAGCTGTGGTATATTCTTCACAAGAGAACGGCTGACACTTCTAGGGAGCAAATGTTGGATCTGAGGACGTTTCTGTCCATTCAGAAGAAGCCTGGGCATGTGTACTGACAGAAATACTGTATACCATTTCCAAGGAAGATCCAGGGACTAATCTACATTATACAAAAGAATCACATAGGAATTCCTGGAACTGTAATACATCAAACTGCAGGAGTAGGAATGGTTTGCATGTGTGAATTTTCCTTGACTAAACACTCCACAGTGAAAAGCAACTACATAGGTGTGCTAATTTTACATGAAATGGGAAGTGTTTAAATTTGGTTGTTTAGGCTATGGACACATTCAAATAAGAATCCCCTTAAGATTTACAGACTGGTATGGAATTATGCTATACGCTGGTAGCCACAAGGCTGATAATTACCAGTTCCTGTGCTTGCCATAGAACTAATACATATTCTCCAGCTGGAAAGAAAAACCAAAAACATTCAGCTGGCTGTTTCATAAAAGAAGCTTCAACTAAAATTTGACATGTGTGGACAGAAGTAAACAAACTTATACATGAACTTATATAATACTGCAAACTGCATAAAATGGTGAATAGTTTTAAGTTTGGCAGATGTGCCATTTTCTTCTCCTTGGAGAAATTTTGCCCTCCCCAAGTATAACTAAAAATGAAATATATATATTTGTCTCTATAAAATACTACTACTGACAATCTTATTTTTTGGGGGGTGGGGGGTAAAAAATTGGAATGTGCTACGATCAGTCCAGTATTTCTCTGACTTTGATGTTTTCAGTTTTAACCCTTGAATATGCAAATTTGTTGCAATTATTTAGTGATGTAACTTATCCTGCCATTCCTCCAAAGAGATCAGGGAAGCTGGCATGTTGGTTCTCTATGCCAGCGGCCAACATTCACGGGCAGTAATGCTAGCTCTCCATTCGGCTGAGAGTTGGAGAACTATTTTTTTCAAAATTCTGCCTTCAGCCTCAGTCTACCTCCCTACTTTGAAGTTAGAGAAGTGGATGTAGATTGAACCCACAGTTCCACTTGGCTCTGGAGTCTTTACAGACTGGCACAACTGAGGGTGATGTCTTTCTCAACCTTGAATCTATGAAGAGATTAAGGGCCATAGCATATATCTCACAATATCATGTTCAGCAGATGATGTCGGAACACTTTCTGTGACAAGTAGCATTTCTCGGATGGTAGAATGTTATGAGCGGTCTCTGAAAATCCCCTCACTTCCATGACTCAATTGCCATGTGACATTGGCATCTTGAGCACAGGCTGTAAGTAAGCCTTGTTTTAGTTTACTTCAGAACAGTAGTTTCTAAATGGCCTAGCAGTGAGTTATAAGAATCAGTATCATAGATAAGTGTGATCCATAAGTCTTGCTGGGACAGACAAATGGATTCTCTTTTTTTTAAAAAAGAGTAAATCTTAAAAAAATAGCAAATGCCTTATATTTAAAAAGACTTCACTTCAGAGTTTCTACAGTTTAATATACAACAGGTATCCAGGGCCCTCCAGACATTTGGGATTATAGCCTTTATAAATCCCTGAATACTAATCATGCTGACTGTAGACCACAAGGTAATCCAAAACATCTGGAGGGCACCAGGTTGCCCATTCCCTCTCTACTGTCTTAGACTGAGCTAAATCTGAATCCAGTTTCTTATCACATCAGTCATAAAGTCTCAAAGTCTACCTGTGTGTTCTGGGTCTCTGGTTCAATGATGCTGTCCTTCCAGGACTGTGCTGGCTTCCAAGTCTTGCCGGACTGGTCATGTAATCATTAGGGACTGTTGGTGGCTTAACAGGCTCCAAAGTCTTATATGGAGTATTCCGTCTAGATACACACAGAGAAACAAAAGATTTCTTAATTTACAAGGAAAACAAGTTGTTGTACTGTTACCCTACAGTCTATTATGCATCATTGACATCTTGAAGTATTTCTTCTGAGGCAAGATATGGTTTAAAATGAAGAGCTGCCACCTGAAGAAGTAAGCTCTTACATAGCACAGGCAGTACTTGGACTTTTAAGGTATGTGACTATAATAAAAAACCATAACCATCCACAACTGAGCAATAGTAGGATGAGGCTCTGAGCCCCATCCAGGTGGAATTGACTATTGCAATGACTTGGCAACTATGGAGGTAAGAATGGTTTTCATATGAAATTATTCTTTACACAAAGATAACACGGAAATAGAAACTGACTGCAAAATACACAGTCTTTCTACAATGCCTTCACCTTTCCCCTGCCTCACAAGTTGGAATTCATAGAAAACAGGAGTCAAGGGAAGCAGAAGTACAAAAGGATAGATATCTGAATAATTACATTTATGTCAGCAGAATGCACACCCTCTGTACATGTGAAGCCAAAGGACTGGTGCTGAAGCCAGCACTCAGGTCTGTTGGACTACAACTCTCAGAATCCTGCAACCTATATAGCTGGCTGGAGGATTTTGGGAGGTGCCCCATCTAGAGCAAACTAGGCCCACGATCCAACTGCTAACCTATATCTTATCATCATCATCATCATCATCATCATCATCATCATCATCATCACCACCACCACCACCACCACCACCCATCTTTATTTATATCCTGTGTTTTTATCCTAAACTGGATTCAGGACATCTTACAAAAATATATATATATAGCTAAAATCATGGAAAAGATCAGCTTTGAAATAGAATTAAACTATTACAATATTTAAAAAGATAAAAAAATAATAAAAAGCAGTTGAAACAGTACAATTAAACACTCTCTTAAAACCCTTTCTCTAAAATCCCTGGGTTCTAAAAACGTGTCAGAATAACAGTAAACCCATTATATTAAACAAACTTATATAAAGGACAACTTAGGGGGAAAAAGCACTGAATCAGTGCTACTTGAACTGGGACTAGCTGTTTTATTCAGACTCAGGTAGGGGATGACCAACTTAAAGCATATCATGTAAAAAGAATCCCGGAAGCCGTCATCAGTCATGGTTCAATACAGAAGGCAGGATACAGAGTACAGGGCTAAAGAAATACTGCTCTGACTCAGTCTGTCAACTGGAGGTCACCTGGATAAGAAAGCTGCCTTATATCTGTCCAACATTTAAGGAATGCTTCTCAGCAATACAGCAATATTGTATAAGTTTTGCAAAGATTTCCTGTAAGATGATGTAAGACAAACAGGAAAGCATACAAGGCCAAAGTATCTACATGATTTGTTTTCTTCCCTTAGCTTTATTTATCACAGTCATAACTGTTCTATGATTCAGGTTTTAGTGGTTTAATCAAGTCTGAATTTTACTCTGCAGAAGATTTTACTCTGCAAAAGATGACATCTCTGTAGGACTCTATCTAATTTCGGCTGTGAAATTAGGAAACCTGGCAAAAGTGCTCTGCAATTATGGAGTTACGCAAATCCTTCCCCACCACAAATAAACCTGTAAAACAAGTTTCAAATATTGGTTTGATGTGCCAAATATGATTAATACTGAAACTTAATGAATTTATAGGCCTTAGTTTGAAAGGAGGCAAATAAGAATGTGATGAATATTCCCCGGTAAATAATAAGAACATTGACCATTTATGAATAGCTTTCTTTCCAACGCACCACCCTCCAAGGCTTGGTTGACGGAGACACAGGACAAAGTTCTTGGTGGCTAATTTTAGGCTCTAGAACTCCCTCCCCAGGGAGATTCAATCTGCTTCCTCTCTATTGTCTTTCCTGCAGCAGGCAAAGACCTTCTTGTTTAAACAGGACTTCAGTCTTCGCTGACCAGGGCGACCAGGGTGGAGTGATACGTAACTGGGTGTGCAGTTTGAATATGCATTCTGTATTTTGCATGTTTATTGTTTTGAATTTTAATGTTTTAAAAATTGTGTTTTAATTGAAAATACTGTTTAATGTCTTTAAAACTTTTTTTTAACTTCACAGTGTTTTAACTGCTCTGTTTTAGTTTATGCTGTATGCTGCTTTGAATCTCAATTTGGGAGAAAAGCAGGATATAATTAAATAAGCTGCAGCTCAGGCTGCCCCTTTTGTTAAGGCACATGGGGAAACACATAAGAATATTTTAAAATGTCGTGGTTCAAAATGCTTTTATGGCTTTAGATATACATTGTTATTGAAATTCTATAATCAAACAGCAAAAAAACCACAAAAACTTTTTTGGATTTCTATCTTATTGGATCCATACTTCACGCAGTATGTGATTTGCATAAACAAGCATTCCCCCACCAAAACATTTAGGTTTCACCACTGTTATGTTCTCTACATGAGGTTGCCTTTGAAAAATGTGTAAAAGCTTCAACCAAATTCTCTGGCCAGGCTGGAGACTATTATAGGGAGCATGTGATATTCTTGTTAAAACAGCTTCACTGGCTACCAGTCTGCTTCCAGGCATAAATCAAAAGTGCTAATTATGTCCACTAGCGCTTTTTAATATGCAGGGCCAGACAAATTCTTCCCTATAAACATGCCCAGGTTCTAAATTCTTTGCAGGAGGTCCTGGCTTTGATCTCATTTCCACAGGAAGTAATATGGGTAAAGAGGGCCTTCTCAGTGGTTCAAATTCTCTGCCCTTGAGTACTAGTCATTACTTTCATATGTGGTTTTAATTCTATTTTCATGGCTTTTTCAATACTGTGTTTTAACAAAAGTTTTGCTTTTAAACTAACTGCAGCATTGACTATTTATGTGTACAAGGTAAGTTTTTCCTGCCCATTGTAGACCATGTCATTCAGTGAATGGTTCATGCAGTTATGACAATTGTTCCTGTGACAATTTTTCACATCTATTAAATATGCCCCTGTCTCTTTTCTAATGTTGGCTGAGAAACTCTGGCTACCTCTGGCCCTGTTTTAGGATAACTTATTCACTCCCTTTTTGTAGGATACTGTCTCATGATGTAGCACACTCCCTCAAATATGTAAGCAGCTGTATCTTGCTTCAAGGGGCAAGGAAGACTGAGACACCATTGTTCACTCCATAGATACCTACTCCTCTAACTCAACAGGTGGCACTGAGCAGCCATCCACATCTGGCAATCCCATCTAAAGCACTGGGTACAGAACAGGGAAGACTGGAAGTGAAATTGGGCTTCAACCACTATGCTGTGAAAGCCATCATACTGGCCTAGTTCCCACCAGCAAGGTGATCAAATCTGGCAGAAAAGTGACGCTTGGTATCCCAACTGGGATAGGTGTTTACACACTTCAGTATCACAGAGATTAATTCTCTCCTGCAAATTCATACTTCCAGCTATAAATCACTGGCAGTTCTCTCCATCCCTCCAGCTATCTTCTCATCAGCACACTTTTCACAAACAATGCAACTTGTTGGCAATAATTTATATTATCTCCCAGGAAACCACAATAAGTGTTTCCTCCTATCCAATTTTGGCTCAGAGTAAACTGGATCCTACCAGGCAGTAGTCACATTTGTAAAAGAGGTAATGTTTGGTACAAAATACAGAAATTGAGGTCTGAACAGCATGCTGATAAGATCAGGTACAACGACCTCTACAATATATATGGAATGAAGAAAGACTACAAACAATGTACACAGTGTCTGGAAAAAAAACGGTCTCATTAAACGAACCCATTGCATCCAGGGCCTAGAACAAGGGAGGACAAATGTGGCTTTCCAGATGTTGTTGGGACTGCAACCCCAACAACACTTTCCATTTGCTATTCTGGCTACAGGTAGTAAAGGCTGTAGTCCAATTACATCTGGAGCACCATAGCTACCCACCCCTACTGTAGCCATTTACCCTCTCATATATCCAAGAGGTAACTGGAACTCAACACCCCTCCAAAAATTTCTTTGGTAATGCCTTCCAGCTGGCAGGAAACCTGACTGAAAGAACTCCCGCTAATGGGCAGATTATAAATACAGGATTCCAGTACATCATTAATATATTGCTATAAACTTAATACTGGAAACAATACTAGGAAGCAATACTATAGACTGTTCCATGAATTCACTGCACTATTTAGTGGGATAGCCAACAGCGTTCTGATGTAGTGCCTGATTAGAGGCCCTAGGAACTGCTGTGCCCCCATGCAGTGGTGGAGCTTGGAGTGTGTGATGGGGTGGGTGGGAGGGGGTGTGGCTACAGCATAGGGGTGTGGCCACTGTGCGTGGGGGCATGGCTGCCATGTGTGGGGTGTGGTCAGGGCATGCAGGGGGCATGGCTACAGGCTCAGCTGCACCAAAAACATTGCCGCCCAGGGCAAATCACCTCCATTGCCCCCCCCATCCCTACGCAACTGGTGCCAAGTATTATCGTTTAGAACTGAATTTTAAAAAGTGTTTGATATACACTTTGAACCATGAGAAAGCTTTTTTTTAAGTACTTCAGCCTACCTAGATCCCCTCTGCTTCAGTACAACTCCAGCACAACTACACCTTTGAGACCCCTCCCTAAACTGCAAACCCCAGGATTCCATAGGATATTGAAAGTGGAATAATAACACTGTAACACTCTAGTGCAGAAATGGCCTAAGTCACTAGCTCTGAGAATTAGAGAATTATTCCTAGAATGAGAGGTCAGTAAAATGATGAATCGCATCTGCCCTCTTAGTACTAAATAGCACTTACTGGTATTTCCTCCAACTGATGGTTCTTAACAGTCTTTTTTTACAATTCTCAGCAACTTCTGTCTGCTCAGTGCAGATTTATACACCCATCCATCCATTCCTACCTTCTGTTCTGTAAAATGGTTTTGCACGAATAGCTCATTTCTACCCTGGGACTGTCATCTTAAATTTTAGTTTTATGAAACATCCACCTACAACCTGTGTTACATAGTTCCTACTCTGGGTGATTTCTGTTTGGCAGCTTCTACTTTTAGCAGTTTTTTAAAATTATTGTATGGTCTGTTTAAACTTCCACTAAAAATTTAGAAGATTAATTAGAGAGCAGAAAAACAATTCTTTAAAAACCAAAAATGTTGAAAGCAGATTTACACACAATAACATTCCTCTCCCTTTTTTTTAACTTTTTAAAAATGCTTCAGTCTCATATCAACAAGTCAGCTGCACATTGGGAGTAACTGTAGATCTAGCTTGCAACTGAAGTTCTAAATATTAAATGCATTTGGATATTAAATATTAAATATATTTGGATACAGCTCCACAATTCAAGTATCCATTAAAGTACTACTGATTCCATGCCAGGTTGCTGAAGCATAAATTTGCTAAACTGGCTTTGCACATTTCCCAAAGATGGTGAGTGACATTATGCATTAGTCTCTCTACATAGCAAGAGAGCTATGCCCTCTGCACACACACGCACAACTGCCTTACTGAGCCAGAGTTAAAGGCATTTTTCAGGTTCAATGTTTGCCTTCCAGCTTAGGCAATGTTTCTTAAACATCCTGAGTTTATTTATTAGAAGAAAATATATATTATCCTACTGACAATAACCAACTTACAAAGGGTATTACAAATATAATACAAATATAAAAACAAAACCAATTATTAAAATCACAACTTTTACAATTAAAAACAAGTCAGACACCTAAGCACTATCAAAAGGTATAAGTATTAGAAAGTTGAAAAACAACAGTACAAGATTTTGAAAAAACACATCAAGAACTGAATGTCTGCTGGAAAAGGAAGGTATCTAAATATTGCCAATGCTGAAGGTCTCTTGGGCTTCTCCACTTCTAGACCTACCCTTAGGGAATGAGTGAGCATTTCATTTGGCTCATTTTAAAAATAAAGAGCTTCCAAAATTCGCAGATCTCTTTAGAAAGTCAACAAAAACTTTACTTTTTTTAAAAAACGAATGTCAAAGAAACTCAAACACAGAGATTTGCCATCCAGGCCCAAGACTTCCAGGGCTTAGCTCTTAAAGGGCTAGCTTTGTGTCCTTGCATATTCAATCATCTCTGTATTTCAGAATTAGGGCTTCCTCTGAAAGGCTCCTCATCTTTAACAGTTACATAATAGAAAGCTATCCACAATGAGCATAGCTATACTCACTGAATTTGGTCAGTGCAGCTGGATGAAAATTTTGGCTAGTTCATTTTTGATAACTTTCTAAAATTTATAAATTGCCTCATAGATTTGAGAAAAAAGAAAACAAAAACAGACAAAAAGAACGCAGGAAAAAATGAAATGGTCAGATTCATTATTCTGTATTTATGCTATCACTGAAAATTTTCCCATCCTACAATTCCATGGCAGCCATCATCAGAGTCCATGAACACTCTCATAAACTGTCAGTAGTAAATATTTTACAGCAGGAGTGCTTTTTTCTTGATCACCCTTTTCATAGCTTGTCTGACTCCTCTATACAGTGGCATGAAGCATGCAAACAGACCACCTCCATCCACCAGCTACTGTTTGTTGGATTCACATCCATATCCTCTAAGAGGCACATGGAGTCTGTCTCAGACATTGTTTCCATCACTGGTTGATTGTTCTCAGTGCCTCAGCACCAAAACCCATGGCACCTGCTCAGAAGATGCTCCAGTTTTCCCCGAGCACTGCAATATTTGGTCTGAGAACCAGTGAGTCACTGGTATAAGAGTGTAGCAGCACAGCAACTTATCTGAAAAAACATTTTTCTGAGTTTGCCCCTTGACTTGTTCCTAAATGATGCAACAGATTTCCCAAGCTGATGCTCACCAGATATTGTGCAAGATAGAGTCCTATAACCTCCAGTGAGAATGGTCATGCTGACTTCAGATGATGGGGGTTGCAGTCCAACATATCTGCAGCTGGCTGGGAAAGACGGCAGCAGAGTGTATTCTCTTATAACAGGACCTTGGTTTCTTAGGTACGCATGTAACAAACGCAACCCCTCCTTTCTAAGGTTCATTTCTTCCAAGTCCATCTTTTTTTAGTTTCTATTTCAGAGTTAAGAAGTACACTGGCAAAAGCAGTCCTGGGAATAGAAACTACTTGCTGTATTAAATTGGGCACATGGACTAGCTTGTGCCTGCCTTCAGATTAATCTATTTTCCTAAACTGTTAGACCAGCTAAACAGAATGCCCTCCATATTTCAGAGTGAATGTTCAGAGGTGTCATTATCAGAAATGAGAAATCTTCACCTTCAGTTTAGACAAGCTAAACTGCAATGTTCTCACCCGAGCTGCAATTCTACATATCACTCACTCTGGAAATCATCTCAGTGAAACCAGGTGGACTTACTTACAAAATAAGTGTCTTTAGGATCAAGGCGGACAGTTATTCAGCATAAACTGCAGCCTCCTTAAAAGAAACTCACTCCTAATGTTAATATTTCATATCAGAAATGAATGCAACACAGTACTTAACAGTAGAAGACAACAAGACCTCACATGCTAGATAATATTGGTCTAAGCAATTCAAACTGTGTTCTTTGTCAACATAAAAGCAAAATGAGAAGTCTTATTCTTACCCCAGAGTTCCCCGGCCTGACATGGGAGGACTTGGTGGTTTTTGTGTAGGCGGATTTGTTCTTGACAAAGTGCCAGTTCTCGCAGGCTGATTGTTTCCGTGCTGAAAACCAGAATAATGCCTTAATTTTTTTGGATGGAAATAGCTCAGACTATATGTGAATGCAATGCTTCAGTACACTAATATGAAGTGAGAATTCCCAGACAGCTATTAAACCACAGCTTCCCCTACTGCATACTGGATTAAACAGAATAAGAAAAATCCATGTCTAAGCTTTTTATTCTCTTTCCCACCCTACACCATCATTTGAAATTTCATATTCACAGTGAATGAAATCTAAGCTCCACTAAGCATAAATAATGGCTTCAAGAACCAAACCTTATTTCAGTGAAGGTTTTTGATCCACCAATTTATTTTGTATTCAAGGTAAACTAATTCATTTATTTAGTCAAGGTATCTAATTAGAATAAGCATGCAAGTATTTCCAGGAAACCTGATCTAATACATAAGTCAATAAGAGAAAAAGCATCTATTGAATCAAAGCAAAGCACTATGTTTGTTAGAGAAGTTAAATGTTATCTATGGATAAAACGCATGTGTCAATATATCATTGATATATTAACTGTCAGTTGGAGCTGAAGTTGAGCATGTCTAAAATAACCTATAGGGGAAGAAAGAGCAGAAAAGTACAGGAAAGAGAGAGTGCTAGCTTTCAGGTGTAACTGCTCAGCAGCCTCTACTGTCATGGGGTATGGTGGGTCAAATGAGAAATAACTCTTCTTACCTTGGCTTTTAGCCACTTACGTTGGCAAAAACAAAAGGAGGAAGAAAAGTACAAATTAATGGCATATCTCTTACTCTCCACGGCAGGTTTATACACTAATGGTACAATATTGGCAGCATTCTTTTTCTTTTCATTGTAACTGTCAATTACAGCCCAGGCACAGGAATAAACTTTTATTTTTGCAAAAAGCAGAATGGCTTTCCACAAAAGGAGTCAAGTTTACCTCTTGTAATCCAGACTTTAAAAAAAAAAATTATGACAGGGCTTCAGCAACTGTGAAACACCACTCAAATAGACATTTATCCAACAAATGCATTTAAACAGCCTGCAAACACTTGAAACAGATGTAAGAAAATTGTGATGCGGGAGGAAAACCAACACCCTCAAGAAAGTTCTTTACTGCATGTCTGTCTGCCATTTAACAAAACAGAATCCTTTCTAGGAATGGAGATTATGTGAAAAACATCTCTCAAAGGATGATCTTCCAGTCCTGGACACAATCAGTACACACAGAAAAATCCCTCCATATGACTTGTTTGGAGAAAGGCAAGTGTGGACCGAGGTGAATTGGTAGACTTTCCCATGACTCTAGTTGTCCTTTTGCCTCAGGAGCCACCGTCACAAACAAATTTCAAAACTCATATTAAGGCAAAACTTTTGTTTGATCAACTAAAGAGCACATAATAGTGTGAAAGCTCTCAAGCTCTCCAGAGCAATTTAATAAGCAGGTTAGTAAACAAGCATTCCCAAAAAGGAGGGGGCCACTCAGCCACACAGTCTGCATTAATTACAGTCAAAAGACTGAATTGTGGGATGGACTGCAGACTTTTACATTAGGCTTCACAAAATGATGAAATAATTTCAACTCTTCCAAGGGCTGTGAGGATAAAACCAACAAGCAACAGTTGATCTTTTTTTTTTCAAGTATAAGATGGAACAGTTTTCATTCTTATCACAGAGAGACAACTACCAGCACTTTGCCAACCTAGTTCACACCAGCCATTTTTCATGTATTGGTGTATTTTCATACATGTGTGTAATTTTTCAAATCTGTCCTGCCACTACTGAGCTGTGGCTCTACTATTATACCATTGGTATAATGTACCCTTCTACATTATACTTCACATGCATTCTCATGAGTCCAAAATTTTTACTCTTGATCTTTCCTTTTGATGTGAGAGCCTTTGAGAATAAAACCCAGCTAACAGAAATTAGAATATTACAAAGTAGTAAGAACCAGTATGGTCCAGCAGCCAGAGTCTGTTAAGACATGAACTAACTAGGTAACTTGTTTAAAATCACCTCATCATATGTCACCCTGTATAATGGGAATATTTTTGTTCAGCTTCATAGAAGTGGAGCAGTGAGAAGATGAAGTAGGGATGCTGAGCCTTCTGAATGCCTGTGATCCTGTGAAGAAGCCAGGTATGACTAATGTTTATTTAAATAGATGTGTTTACCATCTATGGTATGGCTTTTTACCCTAACATATGCATTTAAACTGACTTTAATTCATTATAAATATATTAATTATATTCTGGAAAAACAATCTTCTTTGCAACCAACATGTACTTAGAAAATTAGGACCAATAATGAAGGTGATATTGCTTTGCACAGATTTGCATTAATTTATTTCACAGGAGACAACCTGAGGGAAATTCTTTGACAGCTAGCTGATACTGGAATTGAAGATCAGATCTGAGAAATCTTATGTCTTTTCTGCACAGGAAGGCATGTTGTCCACAGGTCTGTACTGTAGTTTGTATTTTTCCAAAATTTTAACACATTCTGTCTCCATAGGGCCTGCATGTAATGTCCTATGATCAAGTTCTTTTGCCACATAAAGTCTTTTGCTTAAAAATTGACCCAGTGTTCCTTTATTGTGTGCCTTCAAGTGATTCCTGACTTATGATGACCTTAAGATGAACCAATGAGGAATTTTTTGGCAGAATTTGTTCAGAAGGGGTTTGCCCTTGCCTTCCTCTGAAGCTGAGAGAGTGTGACTTGTTCAAAGTTACCCAATAGGTTTCCATGGCCAAAGAAAGTTCCCAAACCTCAGTATCTGCTAGTAAACTCAGATTTGGAAACAACTCAAACAAGAGCTGGTATGATGATATTCTGCAATAGTAAGCAAAAAATTCTGATATTTACAGCAAATAGAACACTGTGTTGCATCTGTATGGGGGTGGGGGTGGGGGTGAGAATTAGATGCAATTTTCACATTTAGGCATGTTGTAAGAGAAGTCACCAAGTTATCTCCCTGTCTTTATCCTCCCATTGGAGAACTGTAGTACTGGGCTCTGGTCAATTTCCTACAGAGACTTGCAATAACAGGTAGTCACTCTTATAAGGAATCAAAAACATTCCTGAAAAACTTAGTATATCTTCTCTACTTTTCCTCTTTCCTTTATAAAAAGGAGAGCATAAAGAATCCAGTGATTCTGGAAAGAGAGATGTGCATTACCCTGACTTCTCTTAGTTCTCTCTCAGTTCTCTTAAATTTTAATATAAACATAAAGGGTTGTCATTTTGTAGTCTCTTTTAAAACACTGCATGACTATGTGCTTTAACATGCCCCTGAGATCATTCAAAAGGCATTTACTTACATTCAAGGAAACATCTTGCATGAATTGCTTGGGAGAGGACAGCTTTGCCAAGGTGTCCTTGTTCCCTCTATTTTTGCATCAGATGCCACACAGAGAACATAAACACAGATCCAAAAGCCATAGCAATGCCAAACGGTTAGCCCAGCATAGCAGAAGAAAGGATAGTCTTTTTTTACACAAAAGTCTAATGACAGACTCTGCCATAGAAGCAGTAACAAACAAGATGCTATACTCAAAAACTGAATGTAAACAAGCATTCAGCGTGGAAAAAAATCAGGATGGAAATGACCTTAAGCGAATTAAGTTTCTTTATAGCCCAGCATTATATTGATCTCCTTCAGAGGTAGCAATACACCATATTTCACTATTATGGGAGCAAAGCACAACCATCCTCAGCTTTATGTACTTCCTACTCCCTTCTATTTCACTGATGCAAGCTATTCAGTTTGGTCCAATCCCAGACAAACCGTGGTTAATCTTAGCTACCATTAGGTAGCTGAAGCATGTCAATTTCATACACAGTTAATGAAGCTGGACTGTATGGATGCAATGTGGTACATTGTGATTAAATGAGAAAGTTGTTTATTGCTACATCTGAACCACATCATGGTCTTTGATATTTCTTGTTTTGCTGTCACAGTGTGTCCTTGAAGAGATTATTAGTGCTATTTTGGCACATGAAAGATAAGTCATGTCCACAAACAGGCCAAAGAGCAAACCATTAGGTTCAAAAGACTAACCACTGCTTTAAGTAGTATCAGATTGAGCTATATTTGAACAGTTCTTTAACAGCTTAGCACCATTTCAGACAGACTAGAATGTAAACTTCCAGTACCATCTGCTAATGAGAATGTTTGGAAGAAAGCACAGTTCTTACCTTTACACCATGGCCCACATCATCCAACACCGTGTAGTCTATGGGTTTTCGAATATACCTTACAGGACGCTCCATATTTGCTGGAGCAATGATTTTGTGTGTTCGGGATGTATTTTTATTGGTTGTCAAAATGCCAATTTCTCTGCGGGCCACCTTCTCTTTATGTATGTCCACTGTCTGCAAAGAAAAAGTGACATGTTTATGAAGAAGCAAGCCTTCTATTCAAAACACCTCTTTTAGAAATCAGTGATATTTTATCAAAGACAAGAAGCATACACTGTTATTATTTTATTTTTGCTATGCTTCCCTTCATTCATTCCTCTGCATCAGTCTAACTTTGAACCATTTAGGATTTTTAAAAAACTCAGTTCCTAATATGTGGCTTTATGCTGCTGGACAGCGTGGGTTTCCGTGTAATTGAGACATGGAAAGAAACTGCATGTAGAATGGCTACCACAGATTGGTCTAAAACCAATTTTCTGGAATGTTCATGTAATTGCAAGACAGCTAGTATTTTCATGCTCAGATGGATGTCCTTTGCCCCATGCAATTATAGTGCAATTACACTTACAGGATTACACCTTTCTGCTTATGGGAAGAGGAAAAGGTACACAATAGCCCCTATAATTTTATGCTATAAGGACAATTTGATGTTGGGAAGTGAGCTAGAAACTCCCCCAAACCACAAGACAGTCAAGCAATTGAGCAAAATGCTGTAAGAAAGAAATAGACTGAATGGAACAGAAATTAGAGGAACCTCCTTTAGTACTATTCAGAACCTGTGACTAGAAAACCAAGACTCAAAGTGTAATGCAAATGATGCATATGTACTACAGTTTTAAACCATACAATTGCTTTAGCTGCACAAATTGCCAAGCATGTGGAATTTTGAACCCTTGTAGAGTTCTAATTACAGGATGAGAAGACAGGAGTGTGGATCTCAAGTGGAGTTAATAACTTTGAGCAGCACGCCCACAGCACACAATATGCATACTGGGGCAACACTATTTAAAAAAAAACACAAACCTATCCATTCTTAGCCTCTCACCTACACTCTCCATTTGACCATTTCTCTTCTGATAAAATTAAATTGGGTAAGACAAATTATTAAGAACCTTTCCTCTGGCTAGGCAATATTCGCCACCATATGTTAAAATGTTGTATTAAATCAATCTTTATCAGCAGTGGGAGGGAAAATCCACACCCAAAACAGAACTAGGTGATCTAGTACTGAATACAATAGATGGCAGATTTTATTACACTGGCACTATACACGCACACTGCTCAGACCAGGATTATACGGCTGTTTCTAGCAGTTGGGTTGTGAGCTTTGTGTGAATGGAACAGCTTTTAGATTAATGTAAATACCAGTCGATACTTACAGCTGCATACACACACGTAAAAAAATTTTTTTTAAAAAGGACATGGACTCTCAATAAAGGCAGAACTATACAAGAAAAATAATCTACAGCATAGAGTGCAGTATGAATTCATCAAACATATAAATACAGATTTGTGAACGGATTCTTCTATATCTGTATCACAGTGGATAAACTGCAACTTCCTGATTCACTGGACTGCAGTTTACAGGGAGCCTAGCCAACATAGCAAATGGTGAGCATTCTGGGAGACACATTCCAATAATGTATGGAAGGCTGCACTTTGTCAACCCCTGATCTATATAAGCCAGTATACAGCAACACAGCCTTCAGTATTCCTGTTCAAGAAAGATACAAATGTCTCTTTCTTCCCACTGTTCTGAATAGGAAAGAATGCCCATCCATATGTGCTGACAGGTGTCAAAGCGCATGTATAATGCATTGTTGCATTGGCTAGCGCAAAATCCAAGAAAGGACACACTGAAGTCCTGTTAAAACTGACGTTAGTTTTAACTTCTCACTCTGATTTGAATGAGAAGTCAAATAACTTGTCTCTTTGATCTGAATGAGAATTAAGCGTAACTAGCTTTCACTGGATTAAAGCCATAGGTCTGCGTTAAGGCCACATTTGTTTATATAGGAAGAACAACTGTCAAATTTATCTTCACTGACATTTTAAAAGAAATGTTCCTTGCTCTGAAATCTAATGTAAAAAAAAGTCAAAGTTTGTCTGTTTGTCCACGTCAGGCAGAGAAGACCTCATATAACTGGCTGTGTCAGGTAAGAAGACCTCACATGATTCTATGGAACCCTGCGGTTTGCAGTTTAGCGAGGGGCATTTAGAACTCACAGCCAGAGAGCTCTTTGGAATTCCACAGGATGTTGAAAGTGGAATAATAGCACTATAACAGTGTAGTACAGAAACAGCCTATGGTCCTGTCTTAGAACTCATACAGGCATACTTCCAGAACTTAGCTTTTCTTCATAGGGATTAACAAGAAAATGAAGATCCTTTTCAATCTGAACAATAGCACATATTCAATTTACTGTTCTAAGGAATGACAAATCTCTATTGCTTGCAGTTGTGGGAGGGGAGTATTTGAGCCAAGCACTTCAGTTATATCTTATTTTGTATTGGCTTTAAGAATGTATTCCTGGATTGCAATTTGTCTGCCAAGGGTCTTCACTGAAGTCTTTCACAGCCCTGAGTCATCAGTTGTTGAAGTAACTTCCAAGTTCACCAGTTAACTTGATCAATGGTCAGGAAGGGTGGTGCTTGCAATCTGATATCATTTGGAGGACCAAAATTTGGAGGAAGGCAGTATTAAATTGATTTCTGCAGACTCAGTGATATCAATGACGTCTTGAAAGCTGAGTACCTTTAGATATACCTGTGATCCTATTATTTCCTCAAAAATAGGTTAGGAAACACTAGGTTTCCTACATTTATTAAACAACGAAATGGTAAACTTTATAGGGTACACCAGTAACGTGCTTTAATAAGCTCAACATGTTCTAAGTTGATGATTCTAAAGGTGATATGCCTTCCCCAAGCTTGTCCTCTCAACATTTTAGGCTACAGCGGCCGCTATTCCTTGTTACTATGTCCACTGGTTATGCTAGCTGGGTGATGGGATTTGTAGTCCAAGCATATCTGCAGTGTGCAGGGCTGTGGAAGGTAGTATCATAGCTAAAGCATGAGCTTCAGAAAATAACAATGTGTGGTTGAAAAAGTGGAAGCAGAAGTAATAATGGGCCATTCAAACAAGGCATCATGTCCATGCTTCATACTCAGGGAAGGGGGGGGAATCCAGGAAAAAAAAGGTTCATTATATGCATCCAGTAATATTTATCTCATGTTTGCCACTGCCTTGTAATAGCATTCTGCCTGATGGACAAGGAAACACCCTCAGATAAGGAGTGAGGAAAAAGAACAGAAGAGAAAACTAAAACAAAGTACACTGTTGAAGCTTTTAAGCGCAATTTTCTTTTGACAGCTCTGAGTCATTTCACACAGCCAGCTTTTGACTTAGCATGCAGTTTTCACATCATGAATTGCTCTGAGACGCAAAGTGTCTCAAAGCTGTGAGCAAATGTGATGAAACAGCATTTACATTCCAGTCCCAGGCTCATACAAGAATGGAAATTGGGAATTTAGCTCGTGCACTGATACTTCAAGCTCTGTTTCATTCATGCAAATGCCTCAACATTACATGTATTGCGGAGGAAATGCCAACTTTGCACCAATTCTCCTCATATCAAACCTACAGCAGTGGACATTCCACTGAAAATATATGCATCTTTAAAAAGCAAGGCAACATTACTGTGTATCTTTAAGTCACTTCTGACTTAAGGTAACTGTAAGGCCATAAAGGTGTTTTCTTGGCAGAATTTGTTTGAGGCCTTCCTCTGAGACTAAGAGAGCATGATTTGTCCAAGCTCGCACAATGAGTCACACAATGCGTTTCCATGGATAAGCAAAGATTCAATGAAATCATGTTTATCAACTTCCTATGCCTTGACAAATGTCATATTATGCTTAATCTTATTCATTTCAAACAAAACTTTTAACAGTATCACAAGTCCTTAAGTTTACTTAGAGTATAAGCTTATGAACTGTGTACACACTATGTGTACACACTATGAGCTAATAAAAGTTGTACAAAACCAAACTGTTTTTCAGATTGTAAAAATACTATGCATAGTGGACATCATGACCACAAAAATATCATCACTAATCAGTTCTCTCAAGTAAATCAAAGCAGAATGACAAGAACCTCTGTCTGCTAACCCATGCTAGTCATTGTGGATCTTAGGGGAGGAATAAAACCATGTGTTACTTCACAAAGGAAAGCAATTCTATAAGCCTATTTTGGCTAACCAGCCACATTAATACTTAGAGGCTCCCAAAAGAAACTACTCACGGAAGGTTGTAGCAAGTCCACGATTCAGTCTACAGAAAGCCTGGTGACATAAGCATTTGCAGGAGTCCATAGTTTATCAACATCCAAGGCCAGGAAAGAGTCTGCAGCTGCTCTACTGCATGTTTAAATATCTGCTTGTCAAGCTTTAACAGTGCAAAATTCCATGCAATTTTTTGACAAACAACAGTGTTCTGTCCTATAAAATAAAAGCTAAAGTGACAAGTTTGAGGGAGACTTGGCAGTGTTTAGGAAATGCCAACTTTCCTCTCCCTCTTCAGACAGCCAGTAAAGAGAACCAATCCATGTCCAAAGGAGCCTACCCTAAAGGCTCTATGTTTCCCCCTGAAACCAACTCCCAACTTAGAGCAAGCCACGACCACCCTGAAGAATGGGGATGAAGTTCTGAGTGTGGTCCTCAGGATGGGGATTCTGACTGCTAAGAATGAGGCCTCATAATATGCAGCACCTATAACTTCGCCAACTCACCCACATCTACCCATTGGCTTCACAAACTTGAGCTGAGGACAGAGGAGGCCCACTTGGAGGATTCCAAACTATGGCCCTTCCTCAGAGCTTGACAAAGTTCTTTTGGGAGGGAGGCAACATGAAATATAACTCCCTTAATCTTTTTGCCAACATGCTCATATTGACTGTAAGGATTCGATGAAGTGTAGTCCAAAAAGTTACTTTTCTCAGTTCTGCTCTGTTATTTCAAATTCCTGACAGCTTTCAGCTGAGGCTTCAGCACTCAGCAGGCCTGAAACCACTACTTACAAGACCTTCCATGAGCAATGGGCAAAGCAACTTCTGGCTTTGTGAGTTCTCACTAAGAGCTTTCCCAGGTCCTGTACATCCCATCTGTTACCTGGAGCGAGCCAGCAGCAGGAACTCCAGTGCCTCATAGGCTCATAAACTGGCTAAAACAGAAGAGTTTTTATCTATGAACATAAGCCGTCAGATGCCAGATTATATTACACCATTAAATCTATCAGATCTGGCACCCTGTCTGTAAAGTGGCTGGCAACAGCTAAAGCTATATGTGGAGAAAAATGACTTATCAACTTGAAACAAGTCTATGGTACAAAGGTGTTTCATTATGAAATGCAACATGGGAAGGAAACCCTTTTTCCCTCCAACCCTTTTTGCAGTCTCTTATATAAATGGCCCACCATGAAAAACAAGAGCGTTCCTTGTGTTTTCTAGACCTTCAGTTGCACTGCTTTTCTTTATAGAGCAACTTTTGCAGAAATTCTTCCTACCTTTGTATAGCAACTTTTCACAATGAATATATTCTGAGAATCTGTATATAAGCCATTCTGTATATTGTTATATGGAACATAGCTATTAAGTATCACAACTCTTCTTCGAATAAAAAATGGTTTGAAGAAGATTTTAGAGATCATACTTATTTCACTAGGCATGTTCTTACCATAAACAACTATTCTGTAGGCTAAAGCAGTGAGAAGATGTGGTCTACACAGAGATGCATTTGTTTTTTGCATTATCCCTGTGACAGAAAAATCACAAAACATTGTTGTTTAATGAAGTATTATTGAGTAATCTATTTGAGACCATGCAGCTATTTAATTCAAATAATTGTTAAGCCTGTCTGATTGTAACAATAAAAATTTAAGTGCAAAGAAAAATTAATCATGTTTGCCATTGGAGCAGAAGAGATTATTTTCACACAATTTGGTGTTATAGCTTAAGTGGAAAACTACCTACCCGTATATCCTCATGTATAGGACGACTGGCGTATAAGACGACCCCCCAACTTTTCCAGTAAAAATATAGAGTTTAGGATATACTCGCTGTATAAGACCACCCCTCTTCCAACTCACACCAAATAAAAATTAAAAAAACATCAGATTTGATTTCAATATGGTAATTTTAATTCAAAGGCTTATGACATGCAGGTACTTAGCAGGAAAACTGTCACTTATAAACATAAGGCTGTTTGTCATCAAACATGTAAACATAAAACAGTGCAAGTGGATTAAACTTTTCCTAATTCACTCTATAGCTTAAAAGAAGGACAAGACAATAAACCCATGGGAGCTGCGATGGCAGCAGAGGAGAGTTGCCTCAGCGGCGGGGGAGGGCGGGGAGTTGTTTTGGGGCAGGCGATGGCAGCGGCGGCAGAGGAGACTTGCCTCAGCGGTGGGGGCCGGTGTTTGGGCCGGCGTCTAAGACGACCCCCCAACTTTTGAAAAGTTTTTTGGGGGTTAAAAAGTAGTCCTATACATGAGGATATACAGTATGTACTAAATTTCTAAACCAAGCTTTTACTCAGCCTTTCTCAGCCCTATGCTCTTAGATTACAGGTCTATTCATCTCCAGCCAGCATTGCTATAGTGACCAGGAAAGATTAAACTTGCAACAACACATCTGGAGGGCACCAGACTGGAGCAGGTTGGCTCAAGCTAAAGGTAGGCAGTGTTGGCCATTATTTGCTCCTGATCTCTAAACCAGAACTGAGAGAATTAGAAGCTGATCAGAGAATCTTGCATTATTTCTCCTTTCTCATCTCTCCCCTGCACCATTCACCCATTGTTCTTAACCATTTTCCCTTCTAGAAGGCTATTATGACTGATCAAGTATTACTCTGGAACATCTACTTGTCTTTGAAGGTTACTTTCTGGGAGGGACACAGAGGTTGAAGCAGGGAGATATGGATGAAAACTCTGCATGCAAAAAGCCAAACTCAGTCCCTTAGATTTCATCATCGATTAACATGGAGAGGGATCATGCAATCTTATGTATGCACGCACACACACACATAATATGCAGCTTGTCAAATAACACAAGAATCATGAGAATTAATTCCTTGATATTCCCATATGAAAATTAAGAAGCACCCTGTGATTTGCCCAGGTGGGCCAACTCATTTGCCAGTCTAGAAAACACCTCTCTATCAAAACTGTACATCAGGAAAGTCACTTGCACTTTCTCTCTCTCACTCTCTTTCTCAAATCCCTATATAAGGTTTTATGTTAAAAACCTGTCACAGCTAGCACCTGCAAGCAAATTCTTTAAAGGGCCCACTTATCCTTGTGATGGTAACTTTTTTATATCAAAAGGATATAACGATATAGCTAACAGAGCAAAGCACATGCTGTCAGAGTTAATCCAGCTTCGGCACTCAGTAAGTGCAAAAAACCCCCCGTGTCTGCCCAAATCATTCCTTTGTGCACCACAGCTCTTGAGAAGTGCAGAGCTCTTCCTTGGCCTCAGATAAAATGTTTTCATGATTGTAACCATGGAGCAGGGAAATGCCACTTAGAGGAGATGTCAGCAGGTTAAGAGTTTTCATTGGCATTAAAGCAAAACAAATCATCCAGCTAACTTTACAGTTCTTGCAGTCAATTGTACTCAGTGCAAGCTATTCCTAAGTCAGTATTCTCACAAAGACTAGACAGAATTCAAATTTGTGTTGATAAGGGGGAAGTCTTCAGGGCTATATCCACAGGGGAATCTATGAGAGCTTAGCCCCTCTACTGGTATTCCCTTTTCTTGAATAGTTATGATGTGATGTTGTTTATTCCCTGTGGAATTTCACTACATTTGGAAAGAAAGTACAGTTGGCCCTCCACTTTCCCTTTTGTGAATTTGATTATTTGTGAGTTGTGCACCATGGCAGAAGCTGATCCATCTTCTCACCCTCTCCTCTCAATTTCCAGTCCTCCTAACGGCTCCAGCCCATACCTTCTCCAAACATTTTCCCCTGCCTCAATAACCACCAAGACAGTGGAGAGGCATGGGCTGTGGTGCTACTAAAGTCAGTTTGAGTTTGCTGGAATGGATGGGGCTCTAAAAATCGAACTAATGCATGGTGGTGCTGTAGTATAAAAAGAAGTTACAGGCTGGGGCTGTTGGGAGCACTGGAGGCAGAGAGGAGGACGGAGTGAGGAGATTGACCTACCTCCATTGCCACCTGCTGCTCCTAAAATTAGTTTCATTAGTCTTAGGAGGTGGATGGGTTTCGAAAATCGTATTCACAGTTTTTCCACTTTCACAGGGGTCCTGTGCCCCTAACCCTTGTGAAAGTGGAGGACTGACTGTATTTAAAACTAGTGGCAGCTACAGGAATCACATACACAGGAACACAAGTTCACTAAAGAAAAACGTCTCAAATATAGAAATATAGTATAAATGGAGGTTCTGGAGGAAAATATCTTACAGAATTCTCTGTCTAAATTTGGAGTTGGCCATATGCAGCCTTTTGGTCTAATTTCATCAGCGCTTCTGTACAAGTGATCCATTTAAGCCACAGCAAAACTGCCCAGTCTCTAGCAATCTGCTAGGTGGAGTGAAAAAGAGTGAGGAAATGAGTGAGTTCTCCTCCTTTTGACTTTAGCCTTCACCAACACTGGTAAACAATCCTCAATATTGTCCCTGAGGGAACATATCTCTCAACACTTTTTTTTTGTTAAAATATTTATATCCAACACCACATTATGAGATCTAAGGGCAGAGCAATAACTTAAACAGACTAAAAATACCATTCAGCATGTTAAAACAGCTTAGAAAGTCAAAACAGTTTAAAATCATGTACATGTACATTTTAGGAGACATCAGTTAGGCCCTCAAGGCCTTAACAGAAAGCCATGTTTTAACTTGGTGTCAAAATGAACCCAACATCAGTGCTAATTCAGCCTCCAAGGGGAGAGTTAGTTAGACAAACAATGCAATACATCAGAGAAAGCTCAACATGAAAATGGTTGCCTGTGAAAGACTGGGTCAATATCAGGGATGTAAATCTTCATTAAGTTTCTTTTTGAAATAAGCAACAAGTAAATTTAGCAATTTTGTTCCTGCTGTGAGAAAGTATTTGATTATCATATAGTTTTCTAAGGTTACTTGCAGGTCTAGACAAAATCTGTGCAAAATTTGTATGTGGATGTTTTATACAGACAACAGCATTTTCTACACAGAAAATAATATTTCAATGCAGAAATGTTATTTTCTATGTTTTTGCACAGAAAATATTTTCTATACATGTCATCCCTGTGTATATTTTGTGCAGAATAAGGCCCAAACTGAGAAGATTCTTGTTAGTCCAGGATTCCTCTAGTCAGGGTTTCTCAAAACCCCCAAAATGTTTTTTTCTCCACCATTTTTTGGAATATTTTCAAATATTTTTTCCATTTCTAGTCACTATGTCATATAACATGCATAAAGTTGAGGTGCATGCACAACTTGGAAATGCTGCTTTTGGAGGTACAACTCCCACACACCATACTGGCCGGAGAATTCTAGAGAAATCCAAGAAGTAGCTTTTCCAAAGAGTATTTATGTATTATATTCAGACAAAAGTATGGGTACTTTACTTGGAATTTGTTTAAATGAAATATTCCATGGAGGAAACAAACTTCAGAGTCATGCTTGCGGTACTGTCTGAGCAAATGTGTAAACAATTACAGTCTCCAAGCTTTTCTCAATCCATTCCTGCGCAGCTCTGGAGATTTCCAAATACATGCTATATATGACTTTACCTTGGTTTACAATTGCTCAAGAAGGTTTTCATGCAGCAAACTGGGGTTATTTGGTTCAACATGACAAAACACAGCTTTGGGAAACAGCAGTGGACTATGGTCTAGACCCTCCTGGCAATAATCACGCACTATGTTCCCAAACTCCCGCACTGTTGAATATTCCCAAAGTTGAGTGAAAGAACAAGTATCGTACCTTTTTCAGCAAGGCTGCCTATACAGTGGATATAACATTTGAGGTTTTCCAAGGTAATATACCGCCTGCTGAGAACTTTGCATTGTACAGGCTTACCTCAGTAAGCAAAACCTCTGACACTGAATTGCATTTTTACAAAGTCTTTTTATGCCTGTCCAGTTCCTCCTCTACCTTCTCAAGTTCTGTCTAGCTGGATTTTTGTTAGCAGCATTGGCATTATAGACTTTCATTGTCAGGTTGCAGCAACATGTCTTCAGTAAGCAATGCAACAAAGCTTGACTAGGGAAAGAATGGGATCCCACTCTAGCCAATTCTACTGTAGCTGTGTGTCCCTGACTACCTGCATCAGACAAGAAAAAGAGCAGCTACTTCCAGAATGCTTTGCTGACCTTGTCCGAACAGCAAAACAAAGAGGAAATGGGAAAACAAGGCTGGCTCATCACCAAATGCATTTTGGAAGGAGCCTTTAACTGGTTTCTAGCAAGTTTGAAATGGTATTGTCTACTCTTGCAAGGCTTACCTGATCTGGTTGCTTCATTTCATATGCACATATTATTAGTTTTTAATAAAAGATTTTCTGGAATATTTTGTGAAGTGCTCTTCTCTTCCTCTGGTGCAGGAAAATATCCCCATTCTTTCAAAATATTTCTAAATCTGATATCAAATTTTCTGTTAAAGAAGTCATAGTCAGAAACATGTCTACTTCATTAAGTGACGTACACCTGTACTATCTTTATACTACCACTGACTGCTAACAATGCAAAAGAGGTTCAAATATACAGGTAACCATCTTGTCCCAAAGTTTCACCTACGTTGCTTCCCTGTGGTTTCTGGTGGAACAGATTATCAGATACCAGGTTAAGAAATAGCTTCTCCTATAAAGGATTCAAATGAAGTTGATGAGTGCGTGCAATGCTTCCTGCCTCATAGGAATCTACCTAAAATTACTTGGTTACAGCTACTGATAAAGAAGCAGTGTGTTTTGTTTTCACTAGCAAAAATCAGGAAGGTAGGCATGTAATATTTTACCAAACAGAGAAGTATCTATCATACCACCTTCCAGTGTCCCACCAATGGATGCAAACTTATCTCAGCTTTATTATCTATATTTAGAAACACCAGGAGACTTAATGTTAAAAAAAATATTTACTAAGCTGTTTATTTGGAGGCTTACTGAAACTAGAGTAGACTGATGGAAAGCAATCAAACATAATATTTCAATGGGTCTACTCTGAATATTAATCTGGATACAACCATTATTAAACATTAGATATTATACATCCTTAAATCCAATACTTCATCACCCGTTCTCTACCTCCTCACACGAAAAAGCAGATGTGCATTTAAAAGAGGTACTGGCACAAGTATATTCTTGTTGCAGATATGTAACAGTTTGCAAAGAGCTTTCCATTTCACTTGCTAACATGCAGAACTGAACTAACATCTGCTGGCACACACATAACTTTGGAATTCTGCCCAAGGGAAGGACCTCAAAAGCATCAGCATCAGCTTCCATATAAGAAATTCCTTAAGGATGAACTACATATTTCTCAGGCTGGGCTGTGTGCCCTGTTCTGGAAAAAGTCAGGAAGTGGGAAATAGCAGTTGTGCACAAAGAGCTCTCAGGGCTATAAGCAAAATCAGAAGACAGGACTGACAAACAGGCTATGTGTTGTAAGCAAGAGCAAGACCAGAAATGCATGACAGTTTAGTAGCTATAGTTGCTCAAAGGTAAGATGAAACAAAAAGCCCTTAGAGGCTGGTATAGTAGTTTGAGCATTGGACTAGGACTCTGGAGAATAGGGGTCAAATCCCCATTCAGCCATGGAAACCCAGTGAGTGAGCTTGGGCAAGTCACACCCTGTCAGCCTCACGGAAGTACAAAGGCACAAACCTCCTCTGAACAAATCTTGCCAAGAAAACTCCATGCTAAATTCACTTTAGGATTGCTATAATCTGGAAACAACTTTCAAGGGAAACAAACAACAACAACATCTTCTTCCCCATAAGGATAATTGTGAGCCTCAGCGGCATAGCTTGGTGCAAGCGGGGCTGGGGCGGAGGCACGTGGGTGAGGTGATGGTGCACATGGGCGGTGCAACAGTATGCAGGGGAGGGGTGACGGCGTGCAGGGGGTCAGGCAAGAAGCGGCGGTGCCCCAAAAAAAGTGCCACCCAGGGTGCACCGCCCCCTTGCCCCTCTGTCCCTACACCACTGGCTGGACAGAGTAAGTTCTAGAAGGTCCTCTATTAAGAAGCTTATCACCTATACTTCAGGGAGTCACCATATAAGAGGTCTCTACACAGTTCCAGAAACTCTTGACAATGGAGACAAAACCTGGTGCCATGTGTTGACTACTTTCTCTCTTCTCTATTACTTTGCATCATGACATCACACTGCATGGTTCTGCCATCCACAGCCTCTAAGATGACATGGGCCAAGTGATTCCAGATCTTATGGCAGGGCAGGTGAAATACAGCCACTCAGGGCTGTTTTTACAGCCCTTGTGCCCTAACAGAGCTCCTCAACGCCCAATTTGTATGTCTTCATGTGTGCATTTTTAAAGACCTTCTCTGCACTTAGATGTCTCCAGGAGCGGTGGTATACGTATAACACACTGTGGAAAGGTCCAACCTTCCAAAACTGAAAACCAAACATTATAATGAGAAGGGGGTTATCTGACCACTTCCAGTTTCATTTTTTAAAACCATCTATTTTACTTTATTTTGCAGTTTCTCAGCTTGGAATAGCTTGCAGCAGCTGACAAAAAAAAAGTCTCCTTGGCCCGTAGAAGTCACACATTCCTGCATTATAGGGTAGAACACAAAGATGCTTTGGGGTTGGGGGTAGGAGCCCTGTATTAACTTTTGGATATTACTATTTCTACATCAGCACATAGGCTGCTGTTCCCACTGCAAAAACAAATGGCATCCACATGCAGATTTCTACTTTATGTATATTTTGCTACATGAAGAGCCAATGAGGATCTTAATGTAGGAAAACCTTTTTTATTAGTTAAGTTTCAAAGAATGATATGTCCATGGGAAAACAGATGAATAAAACATCATAGGGGGGAAGACACATTCCTAGGAACAAAATCAAAAGGGAGCTATTCAATTTCATTGCTATTTCCTGTTTAAAAAAAAAGAGGAACATTAAAAACAAGCCTTTTGATTTATTGTACTCCAGTTAAGGCACAAAGCAGAGTGAAATTGTAGATCCGTTATGTTTCAGTTCTTCATACAGAGAACTTAACTGAGAGGGACTCATTTCTAAATAACACACGTAAGAGTGGATGTAAGAACACTAGAGCCTGTCTTATGGTTTGATTACTGGTCTATGTAGCTTGATATTGTTAACTCTTAGTGACAGCATTTCTCCAGCTTTTCAGCCAGGACTCATTTCCTAGTTTTACCTGACAATCCCTGGCAATTATTTGTGGTGTCACACTCAAGTACTAACCAGGCTTGACCCTGCTTAGCTTCTAAAATCAGGTGAGACTGGGTGTGCTCAAGGTGGCACGGTAGACCATGCAGTCGCATAGGTATGTGGGGATGGAGAGGTGATTCGCCCTGGGCAGCAATGTTTTTGGGGCATCCCGGTCCGTAGCCACGCCCCTCCTCCCACACACACACACTCCAAGTTCCGCCACTGAGACCACATATGCAGACCTTCACATCTCACAGGTCATCATCACACCTGTAAGCAGAAGTAATAACCTTTCCTGGTACTGACACAGAAGTCTGATGACATGGTTCCTCCTAAGAATACTTCCATGTGCCTCAACAGTGAATAAAGTATATAGCTGCTGAAGATCATAATGTGGCTGTTCACCCAGGTGCGGAAACAGTAATGCAATTTGGCACAGCAACTTTTTCTTTTCCACTGTAAATGCCTTAGAAAACCTTTTGAGATCAGTATTTGCATAAACAGTAGATGTTTTACTTTAGCAGGTCACCAGCTCTGTAACAGCTTGCACACTGTTAAAGACTAAAATTTTCTTTAATGTTAGCTAGTAACAAATAGTAACCCTATGCTTAATTTTCATAGATTATTTCAAAACATTCCAATACTATTTCTAATAAAATCTGAGGCACAGAATTTGTCATCTTGAGAACCATGGATTTCATCTTTTTTTAAAAAAATTACCCTTTTATATCACGCTTCTAATCCAACACACAAGTTTGGTGACAATACGAAAGAGGCCCTTTTGGGGGGATGATCTCAGATTTTGGCATCAATTCAAACAAGGCAAGGCTGGCCTCCTCCCTGTTGTCCTTCATTGGAAAGCACAGACCTTTGGATTTATGCAGGATTATGACCACTAACTGGTTGTGGAGAGAAGGGCTTTTTAAACAGAGACATGCACTGTACTTTTCGTCCCAATGTATTTTTAAAGTGCATTTAGTCTGTCTTAATATGACAAGTTGCTAAACCTTATTCTAATATCATAATTTATTATGTTTAGTAGTATGTATTCTAATAGCATTATTTTATTGTGTTCAGTGATTTTGATTTGTTAATTGTGGTCTGAGCCACCTCAGGTACAAGTATTGGGAGATAAGGTATAAACATAAAATAAATAAAAATACAGTGCTTCTAGTTCTCATCAAGGCAAAAGATCAGTTTGCAAAAAGTGTGTTGGCACAAGCTAGTGAGGTTTCAAGAGCAGAATATGACCTTGATTTCTAGGGGCCAGGACACAGCTCTGCATGGCTCTTTCACTTCCTGATTTTGCATCTGGAAGTGATATTACCAGCTGGCTGCACATTTCTTTGGTTTGAAGACATAGGCTATTTCCACACTAGCCTGTTATAGTGCTATTACTCCGCTTTCAACATCCTATGGAATCCTGGGGTTTGCAGTTTAGGGAGGGGCCTTTGAGGCCCCTCCTTAAACTGCAAACCCCAGGATTCCATAGGATGTTGAAAGTGGAATAATAGCACTACAACAGTCTAGTGCGGAAATGGCCATAGTATTAGTTACATTTACAGTCATCCTCCCTTATCCATGGTCTCACTTTCCATGGTTTCAGTTATGTATTGTGCAAAAATATTAAATATTAAGATGTTAAATAGAAAATATTAGAACATGAAATGGAAAATCCTGACATCTGAGTGATCAACTATACTAGTGGATAGTAGAAAGTCTCTATATGGTCCCTGCAAAACCAGAGGGCTACCTGTGGTGATATCAGAAGCATTTCTAGCTTAGTCTGAAGCCTCTCAATGGTCCCTGTAGGGCCAGGGTAGTTCAGTACTATCTGTGGTTTCAGGTATCCACAGGGGATCGTGAAACATATCCCCTGCATATAAGGGAAATTATTGTATATCCTATTTTTGCTCCAATGAAGTCAATGACATGAATATGGCACTCCTTTCCCCCAATTTATCTGGACAACATCACAGTTGGGTAGATCAGTTTAAGAGAGATTACCACTAGCCGAAGGTCACCCAAAGAGTATCATGGCTCAGTGGCAACTTGAACCTGGATTGCCCAGGTCCCAGTCAAGCATTCTAAACACTACATTGCATTGCTGTAGAAGGTTCAGCTTCTCATGATGCAGCTTTATATTATTTTGGTATCTAAATAGATACTTATCTATCTAAACCTGACTCTGAAAAAAAGCCACCCATATTTGATCGATCTCAACTCACTGCCACAATTTAGCTCCTTCCTCTTTGCTATGTTCCTATTTCTCCCCTTCCTTCTATTGTTTAAACTTAATTCATTAATAGATTCTGACATCAAGTCCCTGGACTCCTTGCCTTGTGATTATGAAAGTTAATTATTACAGCCTAGCCTCCGCTGTGCTTGTGCCCAATAATATATGCACAGAGAGTTTAAATAATGTGCACTCTCCCTAAATAAAGGGGCTTGATGGTGAATTTTTCCAGTTCTGAATTATACGTACCTGCACAGAGGAGATTAGACCAGAGCCTTAATTTCTAATCTTGAAGCTCTAAAGAGAGACTCACTTCAATTTGCATGGTTCTTTTTTGGCTATCAGTAAGTAGCGAAGAGAAATTCATCTGGTTCAACTCATTTAATCTCTATCAATTAAATCCCCTATCCCTGAAGCAAGTTTCACAGACTAAAATCACACAGATTAAAACGGCATCCAACAGGAACTATGCCACATCCCCAAACAGTTTTAACCAGAAGGCATTATTAGTTCTTTCTCAATTTTCTGTGAAGAACTGGTCTCAAAGAATTGGTCTTGCCATCATCATCACCTATGGCTATTATAGACAGCACGGGGATTGGAACTAGGAACTATTGCCTATTGCCTGTGCCACCAGGACTGCTCATTGTCAGGTGGAAATAGAGACATTTCAAGCCAGAATACAAATTCAAAAAAGCATTCTGGGAGTAAAAAACCCTGATCTGCTCTAGCATATATTCAGCATAAGTAATTTTATTTCCAGAAAAAAACTGTCATAAAAAAAAACCACCTTTCAATTCTTCACCTACCAAGCATAAATAAATAAATATTAAACTTTATCTTTTAATTTATTCTTTTTGCATGTTTTGGTTTACATCTTGTGAAAATGATAGGCATATCTATACTACGCAATTATAACACTTTGATACCACTTCAGGAGCTATGGCTCCATGCTATGGAATCCTACGACTTGTAGTCTGGTGACGTACTTAAAGCTGTAGTTCAGAGGAAGGAACTGGTAAAACCACCTCTGAGTATCCCTTGCCTAAGAAAATCCAATGAAATTCATAGGATCACCATAAGTCAACAGCTGATTTGAAATCACAAACATATACAGCTCCAGAGAGTGTACTGCAGAATTCTGAGTATCTCATCTAACTGTCCTAGCATTCCATAGGATGGAGACCCAATTTAGTATACATTATTTTTACCTGTTTGCTTTATCAAATATCAGCATTGTGAAACTCTTATGATTCTTTTTTGCAGCAAAATAATAAACTTTACCATAACATTTCAGAAAATTGTTTTATTAAGAAAGACAGAAAACTCTCATTCAGTCACGTGCCTCTCTCACTGCTTTGGCTGAAATCTCCACTTCCTCAATTTGAAATGTACCCAAGACATAGCTGTGTTGGCCTGTATCTCCATAAAAAAATACACAGGCATCCTGTACCATTTTTGATACTGAGAGAAGGAAATTTTTTGCATTAGTTTTTGTGGGTTCCCATCGATTTCATCAGATGCATTCCAAATTGGAACGATCAGTTCAAATGACTGTACACAGCAAAGCGTTTCACTCCAAGGGTCATCATGAAGTGTTTTCATGGTTAAGAGATGTCTTTGCCAAGTCAAAAGATTTATACAAACTTGTAGAATACAATAGATAAAATATTGGCCTGAGGGATCTCTATATTGGATCAGTTTAAGTTACAATCTCCCCTTCAGGTAGGATGTAAAACTTTTGATGTGATAAACACACCTCCAGCAACCAAAAAGTCTTCGTGTTCTTGACTTGAGATACCTTAGTATGGAAGAAACTATTCATTACAGTTTAATAGGAAGTAGATATACTCCTAAAAATAATATTTTGGACTGCTTGATCCGACCACTTCAGCTCCAGGAATTCTTTTCTCTGCAAGCACTAGCCAATGATTTGAACGTTTCAAACAGGGAGGGAGTCAGTGTTTGGAAGAAAATATAGAATTTATGATCGAAAAAGAAGAATCGTGATCTGAAACGACCTGTATTCTATTGGGCAATAAACAGCTTTTTCTTCAACGCTTGTGTATGCTAAGAATTTAATAAGCCTGTGAAAAAGCTCTGCCAGAACCACGCTTATAAATGCAGATAAATTACCAAGAATATTGTCCTGTTTTTCCTCAACACATCGTTGAAATGCCAAGGGAATTCTACTAGAGTTCAGCTAAGTACACAAGAAATAGAACTTGAAATACATGAAATGGGAAGGGCAGACACAGTTCCATGAAGACAGATGGCTTTTCTGAAAGCAAGAGAAGTATCATCTATGAACATGTCATAATTTGTCAAAGTTATATGGCTGAGGCATAAGAGAGGAAAACAGGAAATATAGAGTCTATTTATGGGTCTGTTATCCCACATGGGGCAAATACTCAACGTCTTTCACTGGTTTTCACTGGAAGTAACTGTGGCACATCATGCTTTGTGCTGATGAACTAGCAAGATGGTCAAACCATCCAGAATTATTCTGAATAGTTCAGCAATACGACAAATATCTAGAATTTTCACTCTAGTGCAGATGTGTAACTTTTGTGGTTAAAGGGTAGAGCTGTATATCTGCAGTTTAACAGCAATACCTAGACACTGAGAAGACAGAACACAGGAACAAGAAGACAGGAACTTTGCCTGGTCAGAGCAAGTGTCTATCTGTTCCACTATCCCATAGTGGCCAACCAAATACCTATGGAAATCCCACAGCAGAACAAGAGGGCAATAATACTGTGGTTGTTTACCAGAAAAAAGCCCCTTCCTTGATGGCAACCCTGGTCCCACTTTCGGTGTCCTTTCCTACACTTTCTCCCACAATCCTTTGTGATGTCCACAGTATTCCTGTGGTTGCATTACAGATTTATATAAAGGTGTTACAGTACTGGCCATTATAAATCTCTCCCCTACTGATCTTGACATTGCATGTGGACTGATGTTATCAATGAGCTATCCACAATGGCCCCAAGATCTCTTTCCTAGTCAGTTACCACCTCCTCAGACTCCACCAGTGAATATGTGAAATCTGATTTAGTTATTTTTGCCCCAACATGTGCATCATGCTACACTTACTTACCGGTACATTCAGGTATGCTGGTGATTCTAATAGCCTTTCACACTACTTGGAAAGATTCCTTCAGGGCTCTTTACAGCCCTTAGAAAAGCATGCAAAAAGCTATTCAATATGTATTTTGCAAATGAGATAGCCAAATACATTCAGGTCAGAATCAAAAAGAAGATCCCTTCAGGGATCTTTACAGCCCTTAGAAGAGTGTGCAGAGACCTATTCCATATGAATTTTGCACCCAAGATAACCAAATACATTCAGGTCAGAATCAAAATGAGGACAAATTATCCATTTTTCTGTTCTGGTTGCAGTCACCACACAGTTCATGGAATGCAACCCTAGATGATTACCTCAGTCTTCATGCACGATTTTTCCACTGGGGGAAATGTCAGGGGATTTCTACTGAATGACAGAAGCTTAAAGAGATCTTGAATTTAAATAGCTGTGTTCAAAATGGATTAGTGTGAAAAATCAGAACGCAGCGAGGATCATGTAGACCTCCACATACTGTTGGACTGCAACCCCCAAGAGTCCCAGTCAGAACTGCCAATGGTGAAGAATGCTAGGAGATGCCACCTAACATCATCTGGAGTGCCACACAATTTCCAACTAGATACTGATCTGCAGAAGTTTTAAAGGGAACCATCACTTAGAAAGGACCTTGGGAATTTATCAACAATATTCATGCAGACTGTAAAATAAATATATTACATACATTCTGAGAAAAAGATTAAACTCAAATTTCTGAAATTTGCAGTTTCTTTTCAAGAACTAAAAACTCATAAGAGGGGGAAAAATGGCAAGCAAGACCTGAAAGCAATCCATACACACAACAAAACACACCCATGATGAAAACACACCCATTTAGCAAGAGTGAAAAGGGGAACTGTAATACTGACTCTAACAGTGTTCATTTTGCTCTAAATGTAACCCAGTAGTTCTCCATTCCACTATTAACTAAGTGATCAGGATTGAGCACCAGCTGTTTATATTAATACTTCCTTGGCCAGGATTTCTTATGTGGAATTGACAATGATAATTCCTGCAGAGGAACTGTCCTTGTAAGTAGACTCAGTGAATGTATTGCCCCAATAATATTAAGGGTTTTACCTAAGAAAACATTTACAGAGATCATGCATTTTGAATTACGGCACTCAGAATTCACAAACTGGGATTTTTTTTAATCAATTAACATGAAGTGCTCCCACAGATCACATACTACAGTCTTGGGCATTTTTCTAAATAATGAAGTTAAGCACTGCTATCTCTTTCTGCCAAATTCCATGGAAGCTGTTTCTGTGCTAAACCAGTGCCTGTCATCTGTAATGGACTGGATGAAGCTAAACAAAATGAAGCTTATAATACCCAGCAATGTCTCTCCTTTCCACTTAATTCCAAGGAAGCTACTGCCACGCTAAACCAGTGTCTGGCATCACTAATGGACTGGATGAGAGGAAACAAACTAAAGTTTAATCCAGAGACAAGACTGGTCCTCCTGCTCAGCTGAAAGACAGATAAGGGAATTCAGCCTGTGCTAGATGAGGTTACACTCCCCGCAAAGACAAAGATTCACAGTTTGGGGGTCCTCTTGGATTCAGCCCTGAGAAGGAAGGTCCAGGCTTCAGTGGTGACCAGGAGTGCATTTGCACAGTTAAAGTTAGTGCACCAACTGCATGTGTTCCTGTTATCTGGTCATGGTAACACAAGCCTTGGTTATATCCTCTTTAGGCTATTGTAATATGCTCTACATGGAGCTGCCTTTGAAAAATGTTTGAAAACTTTAGCTGGTCCAAAGAGCTGCAGCCAGATTGTTAACTGGGGCTGACTACAGGGAGCACACAACTCCCCTTGTTCCAACACCTCCATTGGCTACATGGAAATAGATTCTAGGTACAATTCAAAGTTCTGGTGACGACCTGTTAAGCCATTTGCAGCGTGGGCTGTTTGAAGCACCACGTCTCCCTTTACAAGCTCATTAAAGTTCAAAGATCTTAAAAAGAAGCCATTATTTTTATTCCACTATCTTTTCAGGTTCATTTACTGGGAACAAGAGACAGAGCCTTGCTGATGGCTGCTCCAAGACTTTGGAACTCCCTCCCTTGGGCTGCCAGGATGGTCCCTCCATGCCCTCTTTCTGCCAAAAGTCAAAATATTCTTATGTCACTGGGCTTTTAGATAATGACTGGGATGGGCTTTTAATTAGGTTCAGTACTGTTCTGTGGTTGTATACAGTCTTGTAGTGAATTTTAATGGTTTTAACTTCATAAATTGTCTTTTAAGTAACTTTTATACTTAAACTTTTTATTTACGTTTTAATAATTTTAATCTGTAATATTTTTGACATGTTCTAAGCTGCCTTGGGTCACATTATTAGGAAAAAGGCAGGATATAAATAAACAAAACAAACAAAGATAAATATTAGGATTCTAATCCTGCATGTTAACTATAATTAACATTCCCAAATTTCTTACATCCTTTATTATGGACTACTTATAATGACATAAAAAGCAGATTACTATTTTAATAGAGGGATTATAAAGTTAGAGAATAAAGTAAGGAAAAACTGAAAAAAATCTGCAGATTAAAAATGCATACATTTGTCATATAACCTACCCATTCAAATAAAAGTTTTACTTCTAAGGTATACATTAATTGCAGAGCTCAAACCAGGAAAACTGGCTTGAGGAAAACTATTATACCTTGATCCAATTGGATGAGACGTTTTAGTACCCCAAGTCATACTGCAGAACTGGCATAGAACTACAGCTATAATGCAGGCATGTTATAATATGGTTACCTGAAGAGATGTACACAATATCCCTGAATTTCTTATATGCATTGTTTTAATTGTCTAACAGCAAAGCCCACATGGGACTACAATTTCCCCAACAAATTTATTGCTTTTTACAATTTTGGTACCTTTTTGTTATAGCCAATAAAATGTATTGTCCCATGCCTTTTTTTTTCTGGCAGAAGTAAAAGTGATACATTCTGATTGTTAGCAGGTTGGCACCAGGCTGGGGGTAGAATTCTCCATATGTTCACAAAATATAAGATGTCTAAAATTAACCTGAAGCCTATTGATAAGCATACTGATAGTCCTCTGTATGTTGGAATGCCAAAAGTGTCAGAAAGCACTCCAGCACTCATTGAAACCACGATTTCCCCCCTACTTTGACGAAGTTTTTTTAAAAAATTGATTGTAGAATAATGTTGGCTAATAACACTCCTTTGCTTTCTCTAAAGAATTAGAGTTAGGAGTTAGGAAGGCCGGCACTTAGTATGGGGATTCATTCACTGTGTTATTATAGTGAATAGAATTGCAGATCTTGCTTTTTTCATGAAGCAAAGCTATCTAAATGTTAAATCTACTGAGCAGCTCTTCTGCTCAGCTTCATCCCAGAACATCAGTCAGTCTACTATTAATAATTAATTTTTTTAAAGAAAGAATAAACGCAAATAATAGCAATGATTAAAAACCAAGCATAGTTTTTGAAGGTATCCATGCCAGGAAATAATCTATTTCTTTGAGAATCAATAGCACTGTGGTTCTATAGAATGTTTATCCACAATCAAATAAGGTTGCTTATTTGGACCAAGCTCATGGAATCCCTCCAGCTAAAAGGCCAGTGTCCACAGTTGCTGGGAGATTCTAGAAGCTACAGTCCAAAAAAGCCACTTTGAGTGTCATATTGGGAGAAAGGCAGGGTGCTAATACATAGATGCAGAGAGAGGAGAGAGAGAAATGGTGACATTTCCAAATTCTGAGTAATAGGTGGTCAGTTGGTCAGCATGTTAACACTATCCCAGCCACTTATCTTCCCAATGGATCCTTTTCTTGCATGCTTTATCTTAGCTCCTTCCTTGGCGTTCCTTTTGCTGACTGTCTCCTTCTCTGCTTACCTGATTCTCCTGTTCTCCATGAAAAATGAGATCACATTCCAGAATTATTTGCATTTAACAGTTTTCCAGCACCCATGAACAGAACACTAAAGTTATACATGACTATGCACATACTTTGAAATCTATTCAAGGCAAAGCTGACTGAAAAATGTAAAGGCTTTAGTTCTTTGGCCCTTGGGAGTTTTTTAATACCTCACAATGGGAAAAGAACACCATGTTTATGTTCTGTGAACAGTGGTTTGCATGCCAAAGGGCCACAGGCAACTCGTGCACAGAGCAACATAGGCACAAACTGTAACGAGAATAACAGGTGGTTGTAGAGAAACCAACTCAGGATGGGGAGTGGAGTGTCCTAAAAATAGATTCAGAACAGCTACACATATTTCAGAAAACTTGAAATCCTGAAGGTATAAGAGCTGAACACCAGAAATGGTAAGCTCAAAATCTTTTAGAAACATTGTAAATCATTACGAAGATTTTTTTAAAAAAATGAATTTTGAAAGGGCATGCAGAAGGCTCTATTGAGCATGTCTGAATACTGACAAGATTAAATTTAAAAGCATCCTGTATTTGAACTGAACTTTAATTCTACACATGCAAAGGTTGTTTTTTCATTTTTTCCCTTTTATTATGCATCACATGCTTACTATAAATTAATATATACTATATTACAATGTTATTACAAGGAAAAAAAATTTTTTTACAGCAATTGCTTTTTCAACCTATCTAACCCTCACCCCCAAACGACTGACAGAGTATCTGACAGAGTATGATGGCTGACAGAGTATCTAGACCCCATTTGTATCAAAAAGCGTTTTCAGACATATATCTTAATCAAATGTATCATATCTTCATATCCCAATTGTTCTTTTACTTTCTCAATCACCATTTTCCAGTTATCACTCCATGATTGTTATATTGTCCACTATACTTTAACCCTCTTTCCATGAGAAAAATCAAATAATATAGCTTCTTTTATATATTTTAACAAATAAGATTCATTCTACTTTGATTTCTTCTACCACTCTAAAGCAATAACAGCATGAGCAGCTTTTAAAATTTGTTTTGTTACATAACTTTCATTGTTATTTAAACCTGTTATCCCTAAGTTGAGGGTTAAACAATTTTCTTTACTTAATTGAACCGTGTATGCAAAGTATTTGCAGATTTTGGCCCTAATCCAGAGGACCTCAGGTACTAGACTGTAGTGAGAACCTTTGGTGTGAGACAGCAAGGAATCAATGACTGACAGCACCACTGAAAACCAACATTGACTTAACAGATATGTATCAAGTCATTTAAGCTGTATTACTTCTTACAAAGCAATTTGGTATAAAAACTCCTACAACTGTTTCCACTAAATAGGCATTTAAGTAGCTGGATGTTTGTAGGTCCTGGAGCATCCCCAAGGGTAGGAGTTATATCTATACACTGTAGCTACAAATGCTGTAGATTTAGTTCAGCTCACGCACAAAATCCATACTGTGAAAGCTTCTCCTGCTTCACATCTACCAACTGTTCTATCAGAAAGCAAAAAAAGAGAGGTAAAACAGAGAGCGAAAAAGAGAGGTAAAACTTTTTGCCCTTTCACAAAAGAAAAGTATTAACTTTGACTTAAACAAAGCTATCCGGTAGTCAAAAGAGCAGTTTAGTTATGAGGCCCTAATGGTTATGGCCTCATGAAGATGATGAAGGTGGCAAATGACAGAGAAGAAAGGAGATCCCCAGACAAATCAGTTGTACATAGCAGCTACATGAATTGAATTTTTTCCACATCAGCACAACTCAGAAATTGCTGTCATACACAGCAGGTGCTTCCTCTACAGCGTCTGCCTTCAAGAACATAATACACAGACTGTACATGTTTTATTGAACCTCCCACTTTACCTAGGAATAAACTACCTGAACCGATGTTCAGTTTCATACAAAATAACCAAACATCTATCACATTAATCATATACTTGTATTTCTCTATTTACCTCACTGCAATTATATTTTTTAAATGTAAACTGAGAATGTGTAGTATTGCCATTTTTATAAACAGGGAGAGTCTGAAAGGTAGAAATAGTTATTTTTGATCAAATTCTACATTATAAATAATTTTATGTGGGTTTTGACAAGATGAACTGCTTCTTCATCCAATGACAAAGTCTGCTCTGGGACATTCTGGCAATAAATGGGGTAGGAAGAAAGGATAGTGAACACAGAGAACAGATTATTTAAAATCTAACATATTTTATAGTATACTAGCCTATATATCTGGCGTTGCCTGGGATTTTATTTTCTCATAGGTAATACCTGTTAGAAAGATTTGAGATCCTGTGTCTCTACTTCTTCAAACTGCCTTGTCCAGTTCCTGTAACTTTTCTCCATATTCCCCAATCCAATCTGAATTCAGAATTGTTAATATACAGAGGTTGGGTTCCTCAGAGAATACACTGCCCTCCTCCCGGCTGCTAGGCCTCATCTCCATAGCAACCAGCCAGGCCCAAGAGCTCTCTGGCTAAGAATTCTAAAGGCCCCTCTCTAAACTGCAAACTCCAGGATTCCACAGAATCTTGTCAGGCAGCGAATTATATGAGGTCTTCTCCTCACACAGCCGATCATATCATTCCCCTGACAAAGCCAATCATATGAGGTCTTTGCCTGACGCAGACAGACAGACAAACATACAAATGTTGACTTTTATACAGTAGATTCACAGACAGGAAAAAAAAAACTTTGCACTGAGAAGCTTCAGCACTAAAACCCCTCCCAAGCTGTGCAAACTCTTTTGATTATTGGCTTATTGTTTCGAGGATCCTGATCATGACGAACAAGGTCAAGTCTAGTTTCAAACTGGAAGTTTTGTACAACCAGCTGGACATTTAATCCAATAAGCAAACAGAAGCCCATCTGGGGACTTTGTGCATGGTTTTGAAAATACTGTGATAACAGATTTTTGAGCAGATGCTGTGTGTGTGTGTGTGTGTGTGTATGTATGTGCATATATATATATATATATATATATATATATATATATATATATTACAAGTGCATTATATACCTACTTGAATAAAACCTGCCAACTTATTTGACCCATGTCCTCCGATACATCATAATTATTAGTTTCATTTTCTTTTACTTACAAAAAGATTGGAAACTATGTCCATGACTCACTACTAATTTGTACTCTGTGACTGACTATCCAGCACTTGTACGTACTTGAATATATTAGTCTTCAAACTTAATTAAATCCACCCTTAAACTCCAAGTTAATTCAACACAGAGAGCAATTCACCAGAATTCAGGATATGAGTTGTATATAGTTCTTATGTCTGCAAATACTGGCAGATTACCTTTTTGTCCAATGGCATTCAATGTAGCTTAACAAAATTACTGATGAAGTCATAAGTGAGAACACTAAACAGCTGTTCCATGTGTATCTGTTGAATTCTCAAAAAAACATGACCCACAAGTGTGCAAGAATCAGCACACTTATTATTGATATTAAGCCCTGGTGGCTGCATGCAGTCTGCAGGCTGCATTTTGCCCACTCTTTTAACATAAGTAAACTCAACAAACACTGGGACCCTAATCTAGTTTTTTAAAAATAAGATAACAAGTATTTCAATGTTTTGTAAGGGCCACGTGCGCTGGTGTGTCCTATACGTCGGCAAATTGTATTTGCCAGTGTATAAATGGGAAACGTCTTATATGCTGGCAAATATGGTATTTCTTTTCTTGTAAGCCCCAAGTCTTGCCCTTTTGTAAAGTGTTGATTGGTTCACATCCACATTGGTGGAGTAGATATTGTTTTGCCCCAGTGTAATGGGACAGTGAGAGCCAGTGTTGGGTACTGGTTTGAGCACTGGACTATGACCCTGGAGACCAGGGTTTGATTCCCTGCTTGGCCATGGAAACCCACCGGGTGATCCTAGATGCATTACATTCTCTCAACCCCAGAAAGCCCTATGATCGGTTCACATTAGGGTCATCATAAGTCGGAAATCGCTTGAAGGCACATAATAACAACAATGGGACATTGAGTTTTTAAAGGAGTGGAGTTGGGAGCAGCCTCTCTTGTTTCTATTGTCTCTTTCTGTTTTCTTGATGTCTGCTGAGAAAACATGGCTTTTCTGGAAGTGTTTCAAGTTTGGAATGGCTTGGCAACTACATAATCCTTGCCACTTTTAAATGGCCTGAAATGATTATTTTGAAAACTGGATAGCAAAAGCATGGACATGCCATGTCTTTGCAAATGGTTTTAAAGCAAGACCAGCTTTTCTTTTAACGTCTGAATTATAAGTGAATCAATCTGTTTTTATTTCTGGAATAATCTAGACCAAACAATTAATTTAAGAGGTACGGAATTCCCTAATACAGTTCAAATATAGCACACCAGTTAATACGGAATTGTTCAGAAAGACATATCAATCATGCATTCCTAAACACAAGTCACTGAAGCAACAACATATTTAATTGCTATTGCATATCACATGCATTTTGCAATACCTTAGTATTTTTTATGTCTGCCTTATAAATTTGGCCAATATAAACCTTCTCGCTAGTTTACTCATATCTCATCCAAAAGTGCATGTCAGTTACTGCATAATTCTGCATGTTCACATTCATGAACTACAACAGACAGTAAAATTACTTTGATACTGTTGAGTTGTCTTGGCTATTTAAAGAATTTAGTTCCAGCAGAGTGCTCAGAATCATGCTCAGATATTTGCCATATGAAGAATATTATCATGTCTGGAAGATGTTGTTTTCTCCCTAACATGACACTTTTCTATGAAAAATGCATGTTCTTTTTAATCAGAGGATTCCCCTACTTGCACTTGGAAGTGGAACAATCAAAGAGAAAAATCAGGGAATTGTAAGCCACTTTTTAGGAAAAAAGAATGATCCACAATCCTTTCTCTTCATGTGTTACCCTTTCCTTTCCAGGGAAGATTCAGTAGGCTGACATAGCAGCCTTTAATTCTGGTCTTGGGAGAAGAAGTGTGATATGAATAAAGTGGACATAAACACAGGATTCTGAAGTGACTCAGTACTAAATGCTGTCCCACATACACTTCCTGAAATGGACTGGTTCTGTATTCAAACAAAAGCTACCTCAAGCAGTTTCAGAACTTACTCTTTCCTTATTTGCATAGAGGGGGGAAAAATTACTCCATATTCCATAGAATCTGCATGGGTTTTACCTTCTTTCTCTCTCCTGTAACATACATAAACTGACCAAGTATCTAACATGTACTTGGTGGAGGACATAATATTTGTGTAATTATTCCTATGATAAACACATCTATTCTACTCGTAGATGCAAGCACAGAGACCTGATAGCACTTGAAGCAACACTGAATACATAACATTTCATCCTGTTTAAGTGATACTTCATTTCATTAAAGGTTCTACAAGACAGACACCTGGATGCTGTTGTGTCTATATACAGGTATGGCTGATTTAAAGTAGGAGCAAATATCCTTTAGCCCTTCAGTTTTGGCCTACAGTTCATATCAGCACTACCCAGTATGACCAATGGTAAGTGACTGTGGGATCTGTAATCCAAAATACCAGAAGTGCCAACAGTTCCCATCACTTGCTTAGAATCATAGAAATGTAGAGTTGGAAGAGACCACACGGGCCATCCAGTCCAACCCCCTGCCATGCAGGAACAAAAAGAAGAAAGAAGAAACAAAAATTATTTTTAAAAGTCTCTTGAAATGGCTTACAAATACTTTACTTATTTTCTAATATAAAAAGTCCTTGCAGAAGATACGTATATAGCCTATTGCTTTAAGAAGTGATAAAATAAATGTATAGCTTGTCTTCTAGGCAAAAAAAAAAAAAAAATTCCAGTGCAATTTCCCTTCTTGTTCTTTCACACTACAGTATCACACAAAAATCTGGTTATAAGTTCTACAGGACAAAAAAATTTATTGCAAAAAAAATAAAGCATCAAAAATCCATTTTAAAAAGTTATTAACATTAAAGTCAAGGCATTAAGAATAATAAGTCTTGTCCAAAATTATAAAAAAACAAGACATTTGTTCATTATCTTTATTTGTGGTTATCTGAAAACAGATAATTTTTTTTTAGGTCTTGCACAAGTTGGACAAACATAACTCTCAACCAAGTAAGAGCTTCCACACACAATAAGAGTAGTTAATTTTAGAAGAACATTGTCCAGAAATGAGTACCTTAGTGCTGAAATGAGTGATTATAAAACCTGGCTCTAATGCTACAGATAGGTCCTCAGATTGAGCTATTTTGTCAGAAGCACATCATGAATTATTTATAAGATACATAAATAATGACCTATATCATTAGATTGAGAGGAAACTCCCAAGATTTATAGTCCATTGTTTGCCTTCTTGAAAGCAGCTCTGCCTACAATGTCATCATGACTTATTTACGGAGTGAGGAAGGGGGGAAAGAATTAAAGCACTTACCTGCAGCTAATACATGTTTTTCCTGTTTGGAGCATGCTTTTAGTATTGAGAGAACAGTCACTTGAGCAAGATGTCAAGTGTTCCAGAAATTAGTCATAGGTGCTTCAGGCATTTGCCTGAAATCTCATGGGCTAGATATACACATAAATGCATCTACATGATTATTCTCTGTCAAAAAAACAAGGAAACTTCATACAAGCAAGGTTTTCATTTTATGGCAGACCATGGACAAGCTGCATCTGTAAGCTTGGCCACAAATCATGCTACTAGGAGATTCTGCATGTTGCAGTCCAAAAATGTAGCTTTCCCAAGCTCTGGTGTGGATATTTGCATGGAATATCATGTGTGGAATGTCCACATTATATGTTTCACTAGCATTAATTATCTGGCGCTACGTGGGATTTTATTTTCTCATAGGTAAGACTTGTTAGAAATACCTTAGGAATTACTTTACCTTACCTTAGGAATTAGCTGCGGTTGTAATACACAGATTTGAGATTCTGAGTCTCTAATTCCACAATCTGTCTTGTCCAGTATGTGTAAGTTTTCTCCATATTTCCCAATCCAATCTGTATTCAGAGTTATTAACATATAGAGGTTGGTACACAACTCACCCCAGCGCTATACAGAAATATTAGAATTCAATTATTTGGAAAAAAAATATTCCACTTTTTGATAGAACAAAATGTTCACTAATTTATTCTTTGCATTTTTGTATTGTATCTGTACAGATGCAGAAAAATAGTCTGTTGACTACAGTATTGTCTGTATGCATACACATAAAGCCAAATCAGAGATATAAACTGGGCATAGGTTAAAATGAAATCCTGTTCAGACTGCTTTTGCAAGTACTGGAGTTGTAATATTTGAAGAATTGCATCAGCACTATTGTCTTCTTGGCAAGGCAGAAAAAGAAAACATTTCTATTTCCCCTCCACCGTGCAAAGAAGAATAGGAGATATTGCCCGTGAAAGAAAACCCTGGCCTGGAGAACAAAAACAATCTAATTCTCTTCCAAAAATATCCATGTTCTAGTATCTCAAAAGAAATTTCTACAAATTACCAATAGCTTTTCCAACAGTAGCTGGAAAGCCCAGTTATCAATGGCAGAATACATTCCTAAAGTGGTTGGAATATATCCAAAGGTACTTGCCACACTGAACTAATTAGCAGTAATACAACTACCTGAAAACATATCCTTCTGCTTTGGAGAAATGCTACAATCAGCAAAGACTAGCCCTTTACACTCTTAACAAATACTTGTAAAAAAAACCATAACCCAAACAGTTAAAAGGATGAAGCTGTAGAATCTTCTTTTATATGACTATCAATATTCTGCAAGCAAGGTCAAATTAAGGGGTTTGAGGCCTGGGAGTAATTCCAAAAACAGAGCTTCCTTGTACGCACATGTGAGCGATTCCAGGAGTGGTGGCACAGCATAGAAACTTCACATATGCCAATATGAGGAAGACCAGATTACTCAAGAGAAAGCACAGGCAGCACAGCATATTCAGTGAGCACCCACAATCTACCTCTTTGCATGTAATGCAATTATAATCCATATAACCACACAAAATCACTCTTTAGAAACCATTTTTCGTTCGACCAACAGCCAACATTGCATAGCGAAGAATCAACGACCTTAAGCTCATGAGTGCAAACCAGCTGAGAGAAAAAAAGATCCATTAATTCCAAATTAAGATCCACTCACCCCACATTCACACATTTCCCACTAAGAAATCCATTCAGCCCCAGAAAAAAGCCACACACTATCTACACTCTCACTGACTGACACACATACACACTCACACTCTCACACACACAAAGCTTTCATAAGACACACAACCAAACCCTTCCCATCCAACTCAACTTCCACCAATTTTTCCTGTATCTGTAACTTTCTCAGTCTAGTACAGACACTCTCTCTCAGTCTAGTGATGGATTTGACTGCTGCTCCTCCTCTTACTCCTGCTGTGTTCTGCAAAATACAGCAGCCATGGGTGAAGTGAGGGGTTAAAAAAAGTTTTGTATTAGCTTTGGTCAGACTCAGTGGCTGTCCACTTCACAAAAAAAAGTTCTTGGTTCTGCACAGCTACTAGAGACTTGAATAAATCCATCTATGGAAGGCAAGGAGAGCAGTCCTTCCTGAGGTCCTACCTTCCTTGTTCATCTTCTGCTTTTCCATCCTGACCTGGGGGAATGTTCTGAATATGTTCAGTAGTGGTCTAGCCAAGACCAGTGGGATGATCTGAGAATGCCCCACCACCAGGAATACTCAGTAATCCCCAGCTGGCAATGTAGGACTTGGGAAGTAAAGTGACAACGAAGAAGAGAAATCAGCTTATACTTTTCCCCTTCAGCACTGGGTCCCTAGCCACTGAGGGGCCTTGGGCAACTGTTCCAACTGAACCGTTGATAATCCAGTTTGAAACAATATCAAATAATTTCTCTTTGAGGTAATAACTATGGCAGATAATATGATACATGTACATTTTGCAAATGTGTTTACATAGATCTCAACTGTAGACTCAAATGAGATTGGTTTTCTATAGCTTTATTCTTTGTTGCTCTATTTTTACCATGGTGAAATCAAGGGGGAAGAATTGTTCATATCCTTGAAGAGCTAGTTTAAAAGAGAACCATAAAACATACAGCATTTTAATATAATTAACATCTGGCTTACTGCTACTGAATAAATACTATTTGGTGACTTCCCCATCTGCACACATTACTGAGAACATGAGATGCAGAACTAAATAATGGGATTCTAAATTACAAAGGTCAAAGGAGATGCACTTATACCACAAGCTCTCCAACACATTCAATACTAGTATAGAAATGAAATCCATGCAAATGCATTCTAATTAGGAGAACCACTATTTTGTAGGTGGGTGATAATTGCTCAACCTGCAGTATCAAATCTTGGAGACTATTATTTGTTCTGTAACTCTGTCAGACCTATAACTAATCAAAAAGGTCTTCCCATAACATTGTCTTGTCCAGTTAATCTTTAGTTTTCCAGAAGACAAGCTACACAAACTCAGCGTCCCTTAATGAGTAAAACAGATCACCTCTTCTCTCTGAGCTATCAGTGGATGCCTAAATTTCAACTGAAATACATTTAAATATTAAAAGAGTTTATAAATTACTTTTCTGCTCACCAAGGTTCACAAAGCAAACATTTCTAAAACATTTTAATAAAATGCAACAGAATCAAAGTAGGAACAAGCTTGAATAAGGAAATTTAGATTCAGATTTCAATGAGAACTACCAATGAAACCCAGTGTAGTTCAAGCAGCTAAGGACATATTACAACTTCCTCTACCACTGAAAAAAAGAAGAAATAATTTCTTTCTATTTTCAAACAAGCTTGTGAAATAGTGTGGCTGACTATGAAACTGAAAAATGAATCAGAAATCCCACGGCTGAAGCAAATAGGTGGCAAACGCAATGCCCTCCATAAGGAGGAGCATCTTGAACCCCATCCACTTCTATGCTTTGGTGACAAAAAACCCTCAGAATAATGCAACATGACCTTTTAATACATGTTTAATTAGCCATATATGAGCTAAATGGGGGGAAGATACAGGCCCAGAGCTCTTAGACTTGTAAATAGTTGTAGCACTCAAACAACTCAAACTCAAACAACTGAAACGGTAAGTAGGCACAGGACTGGAGCCAGCTAGCTGGTAAGTACACGCAGGATCTCTGTACATCTTGTTGTCCTCACAAGTTCCAGTCCGTCACAGGGCTACCAGCTCCACTGGCTGATCAGGAATGACAGTCAACCATCATTTGGCATTCTTTCAGCCTGTGCTTCAGCCTACTGGCTCCCTATGTACCTTTCACATGGGTTAACAACCTGACTGGTAGAATTGCCAGGAGCCACAATCAAAATCACATAAGTGACAGAAAAGTTCCTGACACTCTTCTTGGCTGGAAATCATATCTGCTGTTTAAATTGATTCACAGAGCACTGACTCAACAAGTCCTTCCCTTCCCTTCCATAGTGTAATAGATGAGGGGTCAGTGGTCAAAGAGCAATTTACTTTGCCAGAAACAGAAACCTTACAGCTGGTGCCTGTGATAGAGCAATCTATCTTACCCGCACCTCCACCACCTGAAAGATAAGCTGAAACAGAGACTTTACAGATGGTGCCAGAAGGACAAGGGGTCAGTGATAATTTCAGGGAATTAGATTCACGTTTGCCCCCTAGCTCTCAATCACAGAGGAGGCAAAAGAGGGCAGCTCAGAAGAAAGCTGTTTTGCTGAGGTTGAGAAGACAGGACACTGATTAAGAACACCTATTCTCCCTGCTATTTAAGTCTGTTGGCGTGGCTTGCCTTTAGCTTGTGACAAATTGCTATCCAAGCTTCCTTGACCTTTGCATTCCTGCTCCACGTCTTTGTGAATTTTGGCATTCCTGACTTCTTGGACTGGCTTTGACTTTGGCTTTCGACTCAGCATTCTACTGGATTGATAGCTCTGGACTCTCCCTGCTACCTCCACCTCCTTGGCAAGTACTGTCACATTCCTTCCCTCGCTGACAGATAAGCACAGGCTGACAGTTAAACTCTGACACATACCCCATTCACCCCAGACAGATCTAAAGGAATCACTGGCAGGATATCTTCTCTGGAATTGCCTCTGTCTTCTCCTCTTGTAACCATCCTCTTGCTGAATTGTCAATGAGCCATTGTCAAGGGCCTGTGTAGATACTTCTAATACCCAGGCTATTTCCATTAGTTGCTCCAGGATTTTCTAAGTTGCCAAGCAACTGCACCAAGTGTGACATTAATCAGAAGCTCCATATGAGTTGGTTGACTACAATGTGTTTGGCACAGGAGTGTGACAGGGCAGTGTCCCTGCTAAGCTGTGTGATCTCTCAGGCCCACCTTATCTATACTAGGTCAATATACTGTCCTACTTTATAAGCCAAATGTAAGATTTGCTTTGAAATGTTTTGAAGTCCTATATAAATGCCAAAAGTAATATTGCCAGTTTTCAAATGTTACTGCAAAAACTGTTGATAAACATCAATTAGTGTTGTTATCAATAACACACTGAGTCCACATTTTTATGGGGACAGGGGCTAAGAGAAACCTAGAACCCTGAAAGGGCAAATACCATACTGCAAAAATATAACAGGATTGTGCCAATTACTGAAGAGCTACATGGTTCAGAACATTTGGTAGCTGCTAATACTGGGTTAGATATGAAAGGAACTCATTGTTCAAAAGCAGCTTTTGAATTTATGAGGAATGATACACACCCCCACAGCTGACAGAAAGCAGAGCTATATAAAATGCCTTGGAGGAAAAAAATCAATGCTTTGGTATCAGTTTTTCCTCTTAAGTATGCAACTTTTTGAAGATATATCAATTGTGCAAGTAGCCATTATAGCTTCATTTAAGTGGTTTCAGCAGTAATTTCAGCAGGTGCTTTTCTAATATCTTTTTCAAAATTATCAATACCTTCAAGCCCTGAGGTGGAATGGGGGGGTGTGGAATCTTGTCCTAAAATAAACTACAGAGCCATAAAATATACACTCAGGAAATCTGTACAAGCTGATAAAAGAGCAGTTTCTGCCTCTTCAAATCATGCGTATATGAAACAAAATATTCATCTTTAACTTAATCATAAGAAAGTGTGTTCAAAAGATACAGCACTATTAAATGATGCTGGGTACAGAAGATCCATTTTTGTTTCCTGATTTGGTGTTTTGCATCAAGTAAGATACAGCATTCTCCAGAAATAGCATGAGTTACAAAACTCTTTCCTGAAGCCTTGTTAATGCTCAGTCATCATTATGAAGTGTCAAAAGGACTTCCTACTTAACACTGGCTTTCTGTGGCCAACATGAGAATGGCATATATGATCGTATGGGCAACAAATTTAAACAATTTTTACTTGTTCTCTCTCGTTCTCTCTCTCTTTTTTGACAAGCTGTCACCATATATATGGTACAAACTGTAAATTCTGAAGGTTGTAAACTTCAAAGCAATTGCTTGGCTCCAAATGTACAGGATGTGTACTTAAAATACAACACTAATATTTTTTGCAAAAATGGGCCGTCTGCAGAATATTACATACACCACATATACAGTTATGGTTTACATTCTTTTGGGAAACCTTTTCCATAGAGATTTGCCTGCGGCAGATTGGGAGAATCTGATGTTCTGTACTCAAGTCCATGCCAGATTTGGACAGGCTTCTTGGGAGTCACTGTAGTTCCACATGGACTCATTGTCTCTGGATCTTCTCTCTGTTTGCAAGTAGGCACTAATTCCCAAGGAGACTGCTATAAACAGCACCTTCTGGAAAAATAGAACACACTCCTGTGCCACTTTCTCACTTTCTCTGCTACCTTCAGTTCAGGAATAGTGGAAGAAGTGGAAATTGAGCATGTCTCAGGATAAGAAGAAAAGGTCAGCTGCGGGGACACCCTTTAGAGAAGCCACATTAAGCTATCCTGCTACCATAGCAGGTTCTTCCAGTCCCTCAGATGAACTGGGGGTCTTCTGGGGTCCCATGTGTCTTTCCTCCAAGGAGATCTCTCTGGGTCTAAATCAAAAGGGATGCTTACAAACTGTGGGGAAACTATCTTTCAGATAAGCAAGTTCTTTCTTCACACCTGATCTTCCCATTGAGCTTTTCTCTGTAAAGCTACTTGGGAATTTCTGCAGTCACAAGGGAGGATCATCCCAGGATATTTTGCTGCATGAGATAAAGGAGAAGAAGGTATTCCCCTCCCATTTCCACATACAGAAGAACCCTAAATTGGCAGTTAAATCATACTTTAACACTGGCAATGGAACAGTGCTTTCTAATGGACTTGAAGCCAGTAGTTAACTGACATGGTGCAAAAGCCCTGCCTTCTAACACTTTGCTTTCTAACTGCCCCCCCTCCAGCTGACACACTCTTCCTAATGATAGAGCTGATCTTGTTGTAGGAAGCACAGTTAGAAAACATCTTGGTCTTCCAGATACACAATTTTCACAGCCCATAACCTTTAGCTATGCTGGCCATGGATGCTGGGAATTTTAAGTCCAAGAGCAATGTTTTCCCACTTCTGCTTTCCGTACCACTGCTGATTAGGAACCACACTCACAGATAACCTCCAATCTTACCTATTCAGGGTACAACAATTTGATGTTTCCCATGTTTTCCACAGGAATTTCAGTAAGCCACTGCTAAACTCTTTTCTATATAGGACTCTAATTTATAGCCTCATTTATATTTATACACATCAGTATGTGAACTGTGTGACAAAATAAAAATTGAACATATACGCTTCTGCACATAGGTGCAAGAAAGGCCAGATATTACATTAAAGAGAACATATATTAAAAATAACCACATTTTATGATATAGTAGTATCCACTAAGGCTCATGCCATAATAAATTTATTAGTCTATAAAAGGCCACAAAACTCTTTGTTTGTTTTTTTCATGATATTTATGTGGATTTTTAATACTGAAAGATGATTATTTCAGTGAATGTTGGTAAAGTTCAGATTCTACTGCATGGAATCCTCACATTTACAATATTTCTCCCAACAGTGTTCAGTGCTCTCAGAAAACTGCAATGTTTCTAAAGTGCCAGAGGTTAGAAGAGAAGAGGTTGCTATGCATGGAAGAATAGGGCAACTTTTTGTTTTATTGAGCATACCACGTCTCAGAAGGTATATACCATTTTTCATTGCAGCAGTGCTATCAAAAATGAATCCAAAAAGAAGAAGAAAAAACCCACCTTGTATTTATAACCTGTTTGCCTATCCATACAGAGTTGATATTTTAAAAAAAATCACACATACCAAAATGACTCTAAATTGGAAAGCAAATGCCTGGCATCAAGCTTAGCCTTTCAGACAAATGTAATGGACTTCACTCTATCAACTTTTGGGTGGAAAAAAAGCACACTGCTCAAACTAGACACAAATTACTCAAGTTAATTTTATAAAGATATTTGAAGAGGTTTATAGAACTAGGATTAATTTCTAAAAGGCCTAAAAATCAAAAGAGCTACAAATGGTCTTTCTAAGTACTCTTGAAATGCTTTACAAAGCATGAACTGTTCACAGTCATTTAGCAAACAGCTCATGTATCAGGTGACTCAACAGCTTTCTCCATAGTAGGGCCTTCAGCTGAAGCCAAGAGGTAAACACAGCAAGTGGCTGCACCTTTTGTACAGGTAGAGATTACAGACTATAGCATAATTTGTATTAACAATGAACCAGCTTTTTCAAAAAGTACAGACTGTCAATTTATATGTACAAACCTAATGTGCTGGATGCACTGGTATATAGCAGGCCTTTGGTATCTGTCAAAGTTTGGTTCCAGGATCCGAGTCCCATTATGTACAATGGTATAGTACAATGGCATGTCTTACATAAAATGGCAAAATCAAAGTTTGCTTCTTGGATTTTTTTAAAAATTTAAATTTTAAATTTAAAAAATTTTCATGCCGTGGTTGGTTGACTGCGGATACAGAATTGATGGATATGGAAGGCTGACTGTATTAGTCGAAACAAAGAAAGAGGGTGCTTCTCTTCCTTGATTAAAAAGCCACTACAGGAGAGATGCAGATGGTTGCGTTTGTACCAAGACTTACACCCTTGTGAGAATCACAAGAAAGGAGCTGGGAAACTCCTTCAGACCACAGATATTCTATTTCTGTAATTTTATTGCAATGAAGCATTTAGCCTGCATTTCGGATTTCACTTTGTATTCTAAAAATATTTAGGTATTTCAAAATTATATTAATTATTCCCCCTGCCTCGAAGTACTGTTTTTACATTGCTGGTTTAGGAAAATGCCTTTTTTTTTTTAACAAGGATTGATATAATATGAATATTGTAAAGCACAGCTGTTTGCAAATTTCAATGCACATAGACCAGGGGTGAGCAACTGTGGAAGGGTAGCAGGTCACAATTAGCTCCCCAGGAGACTTTGGAGAGCTTACTCTCACCACACTCATTCCTAAAAAATTTTTTCCCCAAATGCGTTCTAGGGAACATGGGGGAGCATTTTCACGATATTTTTGGCACTTCTTGGGCCATTTTATGCCCAGAAGAGGTCTTTTCTTTTCTAAGTGAGTGAGTCTTTTCTAAGTGAGTCTTTTTCTTTTCTAAGTGAGTGGAAGTCACTTCCTGTTTCAGAAAAGGCCTCTTTTGAGCCTAATCGGACCCACATGGGCCCAAAGCATGGAAGAAATGTCTTCTTCACCGCGAGAGGGCGTTTAAGGGCAGAAAAAGAAACAAAATTAATAACTTTGAACATCTTTTATAAAAATATTGTTTGATATCTGGGGGCTCTGAGGGCCCCCAAAATGGTGCTGGCGGATTCCATGCAGCCCATGGGCCACACTTTGTCCACCCCGACATAGACTGATCATTATTTCTTTGTCAGCTTATTTGAAACATCGATGTTCCACAAGCAGGAACTTTCTGGAATGGCAACAGCCACACTGCAGTTCATTGCATCCAGAGGCTAATGAAACTGGGAGAAAGAAGGGAAGGGAAACCTTGCATGAATAGCTTCATATCTCTAATCCACAGTCAGTGATACTTATGGTACCAATAAGACAAGACCGATTTCCCTAGGCCTCAAGTCACTACACAAACAGTAGAATGAAATAGTCTGCCAGTAAAGCTGTTATATTTAAGACAAACAAAGCCCTCATCTTACTTCCATTCATACTTTCAACTCTGCATGCAGGAAGTTAAGAGAGCCAATGTAGCATAGTGGTTTGAGTGTTGAACTAGGAGTCTGGGAAACTAGGGATAAGATCCCAGCTCATCCTTGAAGACTCATTGGCTGACCTAGGGCAAGTCACACACTTTCAGCCTCAGAGGAAGGAAATGGCAAATCTCCTCTGAATAAATCATGCCAAGAAAATTCTGCGATAGTGTTGCCTTAGGTCAGAAATGACTTCAAGGCACAGAAGAACAACAAATGTAGGAAGCTACACCAAATTTCCCAAGCTGGTGCTCTCCAGATTTGTTAGACTTTGTTGTTTTGTCCCTTCAAGTCATATCCAACATATGGTGATATTAAGATGAACTTATCACAGGGTTTTCTTGACAGGAGTTGTTGAGAAGATGCTTACCTTGTCTACCTCTGAGGCCTATACGTATGACTTCCCCCAGGTTACCTGGTGGGTTTCCATGGCCAAGCAGAAATTTGAATCCTGGTCTCCAGAGTCGTAGTCCAGTGTTCAAACCACTACATCATGCTTGCTCTCTACAGCTACTATAATCCATATCTGGAATGATAGGCTGTGTTACATTCTCAATTAATCAATCTACCGGTAATAGAGTGAAAAAAGAGCTGACATTATTAAGCTGCTCATTCAGCTGAAGACTAAAAAATAGCAAAGTGGTAGCCAGACTCCAAAGTTGTAGCCAAATTCCAAATCAGCACGCAAACCTCAGTTTTCTTAAGCTCTGTAACACCTGGCCAAGAAAACACGATTTCAATTTTTCCTGTCTCTGATGGACACCTTCCTTAGGTCAACTTCAAGAAAAGTAGAAGTTTTATGTCACTTACAGCTCAATAATAAACTATTCCAAGATTTTCCTAGAATTTAACATGTTCTGCCAATCCAAACCATCAAGCAGCCTGTCAACGTTCTAAATAAAGACAGTGGTTTAAGGTGCAATTTAAGTGATCAGTAAAGCACTACCACTAATCTTACTAATCCTAGAAAATGGAAGAGTGCATTGCATTTATCTCACTGTCCACCTAAAATATTGACAGTTAACAGTTCAACATAGCAGCATGCACAAAGAAACACAAATCCAGGCTGTGGCCTTTGAGGGATTTCACTTGCACTGACGAGATTCTTTCTCTCAGTTTTGTAGTCTTTTCCAACACAAACAAATGGATTTACCTGGATATTGTATCAAACCATGATTTCACTTTACATGAGTGAGACCATAGACTTAAACAGTACATCAAAACAAGCCAAAGTTTGCACTTTCATGAATGGTTCTCACTTGCTCTCAAAACCAGAATTCAAATCCTGATCAAACTGATTTAGAATTCTGGTTTGCAAGGCTTGTTATCAAAGGAAAGAAATCTCAGCACAAAAGAGGAAGACACCATTCAGTCTGAGTTACTCATGCAATATCAAGAAGTATACCATCTCAAAAGTCATATACAGTTTTTACATTTTCTAGGAAAGGTGTATCCATAAATCTTAATTCTCTCATGAAAGATTACCTGGGAAATATGATTGATTGATGACTCCATTCTCCGGAGCTGGGATGCCTGGATATCCAGTAGTTGGAGCACATTGTTGGCCAGTGCATTGATCTGATAAGCAACACTGGCTAAAGATTGGGTTGTATAAGCTTTGGTCTCTTCCAATGCTTTCCTCTTGTCTGGAGCCTGAAGGAGTGGGGAGAAATAAAGAGATTATTTAAAAGAAACTCCTTAAAAATTTAGATCACCCAGACCTAAACCTGTGTTGTGCAGTAAAATTAGGTGGAATTAGGAATCTATATCATCTAGAATGAAGAGAATGATCAAGGATCTGCATATAGTCTGGTTTTTCATTCTGTGTTGGTGCTTCAGTAAAGGCTCAGTTGAACACCCCTCATAATTCATCAGAGCAGCACTTTCAAGTTATCCCATATATTTCATTGTGAGTCCCTACTGGAGGGTGATGCATGAAAAGTAGTATTACTGGACAACTCACAGCATTTTCTTAAAATCAAACTAATTAAAAAAAAAAGAATGCAGCAAACACACACACACACACACACACACACAGTTGGATGTCTAAAAGAAGCCTAGAAAAAGCAACCATGTTTCATATGTTAGTTGGCTATCGCCATAGGAAGCACAGAGAGCCCGATGCATGTATATACTTTTCTTAAGCTCTTGCAAAGAAGGAGGAGGAGGAGGAGGGGGGAGGAGGAGGGGGGAGGATACTGTTGGTGTGTAACTCCCACCATCCCTAGCCAGCATAGGTAATGGTAAGGAATGTTGAGACAGAGTCCAACAAAACCTGGAAAGTCATAATTTACCCACCCTTATTTGCAGGTTTTGC
>CAOLHI010003261.1:0-190377 GCA_948474755.1 Ctenosaura bakeri | reverse complement strand
AAGGATAACACAAAAAATCCTTGAGGAAGGGTAATGAATGGTGGGTGGGACTCTTATGTCAGTAGAGAAGTGAATCTGCTACAGGTTTTAGGTTGGACTTTAAAGGAGCTATCTAAGGTGCTGAATCTATTTTGGGCATAGGGTTCGGCTCTTTGAATAGTTCCTTCAAAGTTCAGACTAAAGCCTGGAGCAGATTCACTAGCTCAGTAACATGGATTTACTAGCCTTCGTGGAGAGTCATTATATTTCAAAAGCTGTAGCCTAGCAGAGAAACTGAAGATACAGCCCAAGGATACAAACATGGGTCTCCTCCCTTGCCTTGGTTTTGGAAGTTTGATATTATGCATCTAAGGGAAGGAAGAGGACTGCAGGAGCAACACTCCTCTCCAAGCATGGTCTCATCTTCAATCTGATCTCTACTTCATTTTCATTAAGTGAAAGTTTCTTGATGAGTGAAATTAGGAAAACCTCTCCACAGGGCAAGAGAGGGTGGGATGCTTAGAAGTCCTCCTTCTCCCTAGGAGTCTCCAAACTAAACAGGGCAAAAGCAGGCCTCCTAGCCTGAAAAACCCACAACAACCCATGGATTCTGGCCGTGAAAGCCTTCGACTTTACATAGGACAAAAGCAATTCTTTGCTGTTTGTGTTAAGCTTTACAGATAAATGAAGAATCAAGAAAGTTACCTTCAGTTTTGAAGAGAAGTAATTGTGAAGAAGCATTTTATAAGAAAATGTTTCTCTTAGATTAAAAGAGAGACTATTCTGTCACACAAAGGGATAGCTGATTCTTCTCATCAGATAAAACAAAAGAGCTATAAAATGTGTCACAGGGCACCATCTTGTGGTACAAATGAGCAGTGCTTGACAAAATAACTAGCTAAGATTATTGAAAATCCTGCCTTAATTTTTTAAATTTCTTCTTACTTCTTAGATGCTTGTCTACTTTGAAGCAGAAAAAAACATAATTGGATGAAAGAGTATCTCTAAGCTGTAACAGTGACCTGAATTAGTGATGCTGCAAACTGCTGTCAATTTCCTTATGCTCCAGAAAAACTGGATTAAGTTATGCTGAGTGCTGGCCCTGCTGGCTAGGGCTCCTGGGAATTGTATTTGGAGTGATTCACACCCTAAATTATATTATATTTAAGTGGCTTCAAAGCACTGTTGTTGATTGTTGTCAAGTAGGCTTCAACTTACATTAACCCTATGAATAAGAGATCTCCAGGACACCCTGTTATTAACAACTTTGATGAGATCTTGCAAACCCAGGCTTGTACCTTCCTTGATTGGTTCAATCTACCTGTGTGGTGGTCATCCTCCTGTCCTACTGCTTTATATCTTGTCAAGCATTATTGTCTTTCCAATGAGTCATGCTTTCTTATGATATGCCCAAAGCACAATAACCTCAGTTTAGTCATTTTGGCTTCTAGGGAGAGTTCAGACTTGATTTGCTTTCAGAATCATTTAGTGGTGTTTTTTAGCCACCCATAGCATCCATAGAAATCTCCTCCAACATCACATTTCAAATAAGTTGATTCTTTTCCTCTCAAATTTCTTTAGTCTTCTGAATGCATACTTGGACACAGAAATTGGAAATACCATGGTCTGAATGATTCTGACTCTGGTATTGAATGATACATCTTTGCACTTGAGGATCTTGTCTGATTCCTTCATAGTTGCCCATCCAAGCCCTAGTCTTCTTCTGATTTGTTCACTACAGATTCCCTTTTGATTTATGACTGAGACAAGACTTAGAAAATCTTTATTTCTATGCCTTCATATTACAGATTCTGAGTGATATTTTTGTATTTAAAGTCCTGTCTAAATCTGAGGCCTACAACTGTGGTTTAGTTTGTACATAAATACAACACTGCCTCCATGCTTCTGTTTGAGTAAAAAAGATAATAAGACATAGCTGCTAGTCAAATTTGTCAAACAAAGTGTTTTTTCTTAGATTCATAGAAGAGCCCAATCCCCCAAACTATGCCAACATTTAGTGTTTGGAAAAACATTGTGTTTGTTCCATGTGGTTCACTCACTTTATGCTATGGGTGGATTCCAGTTTGTGGGGTTTCCTTTGTTTCTTCTCATATTAACAGTGCACAATAATGTCACTGTGTAAGCAGGTGCATAGCAGACAAAAATAAATAAATAAAAATAAATCACACACACACCCCAAAAATCACACAAGATTGGCTAATATCACATTAGAGCTCTAGCACCCAGAGAAGATAATGAAGACTTGTAACCCCCCTTTTTGGAAGGAAATCAGCTCATGAAATCCTGGACATAAAATGGAATATTACAGGACTGTTGTCAGGCTTAATCTAAGCTCTTGATCTTTAAGGCTGTGATGATATGTAGTAAACCACAGGAATATGACTTGTTTTCATTGACTGGCATTTTAAAAATTTTAACCTAGCTACTTTGGTAGAAGAATTAAATTCTTTGGCTAACAATGGCCTCAACTAGAAGGGGGGAGGGGAAAGACCCTGGAAATATTGAGATTTTCCAGTTCTTTTTGTTTTGATCTGCATATTCCCAGCTTTGCACCCACAGAATCATGGAATACTACTAGGCAAAGTGAGGTTTATTTCTTTAAATGAATACTATCCCAATTCCAGTTTAAAATATAGTGTCCAGGCTATCTTATAATCTGTAGGTAAAATAAAATACAACAGTTGCAAAAATGATTATGCAAGTTCAAAAAGATCAGCAGAACATTAGCTCTGTAGAACAAACAACCTTCTTGTAGACATATTACCACAGGCACTGACTGTCCTCCCACTAGAATTCATTTCACCATAAAATATGCTGAGGTGCCTCCTCCTTTCTCTAGCAATGCCTGTATGTTTTCTCCAGCTGCATGGTATGCAGAAATACAACAGGTCAGTTGCATCTGTTCTGCATCTTGCTGCTGGGAAAAGCTTGCATTTGTTCAGTTTCTATTGCCACTACATAACTTGAATGTGCAGCATATCTGCTAGGAAATAGCGGCAGTCCCTCAGGTTTATTTTATGTGATGTTAACAGATCCATATCCGTTCCCCACTAGGGCTGCTTCCTTTGGTTGACTCAGCTTTTCTCCACACTAACAGCAGTCTGACACACAGTGCAAAGCGACCTGTTTCCATGTCTCTGTATTACGCTACGTATTAAGCTTCAGCTGCTAAATTTGTTTCCTCAGTGTCAATATGCAGTGAGATGGAAAGCTCCATCTGTTTCTACTTGTCACAGAGCTGTTAAAACATACTAATTTGCAGTCCATGTAAAAGAGGGCAATGCTGGGGCTACACTAGGATGGAACTCTTCATAATGCCCAGAGCCACAGAACGGTACAATTCACAGTATGGTTTCAACATAGTAGTTGCAGCAAAGCCACATCTGGTAGGATTTCAGCTTCTGTGTCACTCAAAGATAAGGCAGAGCTCATTCAGAAAGAAGGCCCAGGGTTAAATTCCCAGCATCTCCATGTAGTACCATGGAGAGCCATTTCCAGAAATATTGAGCTAAATGGACCAATAGCCAGACTTAGTATAAGACAGCTTTTTGTTTTCTTGTGATCTGTCAACTCCAGAATTATTTTAGCAATATTTGTTTCATACAGGAGGATATTTTTTATTTTATGAGGATTTACTTACTGTGAACCACTTTCAAGAAATGATCATTAGCTTTCTCTCTGATCACTGGTGACTCATTTTCTAAGCAGGAGTGCTGAGTGGCCTTGCAATTAAAGGGTGAGTCATTTCTCATCCCCATGACTTGGTCATGAATTTCTCTCATCTATACTTCAAAGCAAGTCAGCTTGCAATAACATCACACAAATCCATTTATGATAATCATTTGACCCATGGTGGGCAAATTGTGGCCTTCCAAGTGTTGCTGGATTGCAACTCCAAGTGCCAGTCAAATTAGCCAGGATGAGAGCTGTGGTCCAACAATATCTGGTGGACTGTATTTTGCCCACCCTTGCATTAGATCTTTCAGGAGGAAATTCATGTTGGCTTAAAACTTTATGATGCAAAGGAAAGGGACTAAGGCCATATCTGCCCTATATTGTTATGATGTTATTATTCCACATTCAACATTCTGTGGAATTCTGGGCTTTGTAGTTTACTGAGGCCAAAGAGCTCTCTGGCTGAGAATTCTAAATGTTTCTCCCTGCAAACCCCAGGATTCCATTGGATGTTGAAAGTGGAGTAATAGCACTATAACCATGTAAAGCAGAAATGGCCTAAGTGTTCCAGCAACCAAAAGTATTGCTATTGCATGCTTTTTCCTTCATTTCTCCCTAACTATTGTACTCATCAGCTGTGATCTTGGATCAGGAAAAGTAGCTGCAATACTCTCTTGACCACCTATCCTCCTTGTCAAGCCCCTAACATTTCTCAGCTGAAGACCCCTCAACCAGGCCATTCCTGGTCAGTAGACAGTGAGGGGGAAACAGCAGACAAGCATCCAATTATTTTCCTATAGCTGGACACACAGTCATAAGCAGATGCTGGAACTTCTAGGGTCCTCCAGAGGTCCCCCCAGATTATGACATTGCTCTGCAATTCTGGTGATTGTATGGTTGGTAGGAAATTCTGGCCTCTACACTACCAAGAAGTGAGTTGAAATAGTGTAAGTATGACTTGCTTCATCATAATTCACCGACAGGATGTTAACCATTTGTCAACACATCTTTGTGTGATGTTTTTCCCCCACACCTCCATTGCTAACAGTGATTTCTATAAAACTGGGACACAGAAAAGTCTTGTGCAATGTCGCATCATATTTTATGACACATAAGAGCCATGGAAACATTTCCGTGCAGGAAGTCTGAATTATCCCACTGCTCTTTGCAGTCCTCTACAGATGGGATAATTACTGGAAGTCACACCTGATGCCATCTGGTCCTTGATAAAATAACAGGTGGAGGTGTTCCATCTGGTGCTTTGGCTGGAACCAGACTTCACTCCTCATTCCTCTTCCCTGCCACATGGTAAGCAAGAAGAGGAGCAAAACACTCTTTGCCAGCACTTCCAGAAGCTGAACGCACCACCAGTTGACAAGAAAGGAATTCCTCACATTCTTTGACCAGCTGCATGTTAGCAAAAAGATGGGAGAGAGGAAATGGAGGACCCGTCATATTATAAATGGTCTTCTAATACCTGATTATGGCTTCGGTCAATATCATTCTTTTTTATATATAGAAGACAAAATTACTACTGGCATCCTGTTGGGAACTTGCAGTATCATAAACCAACTTACAATTGCACAGTTTAGAACTGTGACATTCCACAATGGGCCTGTTTTCAGGAGGAGAGTGTTGTCATAGGCCATCAGGAACATTACACAAGTGGAGAGAGCAGAGGGGCCACTGAACAACAATCATTATGCACAACAGTATAGCACCTGCAAGACAAGCTGCACACACACAATGACAGCACAAGGAAGAGGCAACGGCTTCTGACAGAGCCAGGGTGGACTGATAATCCAGAACAGAAGATAGTTGAAAGTCATGGGTGTTGTTACTGCAGTTTAGGCCTACTTGGAGATACCCCTAGATATCATTTTGATATCAATAATTTGGCTCTCTTCCACCACCCCTCTCCACATGTTTGTGAGGCCCCCGGACAAGCACAGAACTAGGCTCGGCCACTAATTGCTGAACATTCCATTCTACCCCCAGGCAGGCCAGAAATAGCCAGATCCTTGCTTTAGGAGACCTCTCTGCAAACACCTTCATTATGTATGCACGCTGTTTACAAAGAACTCCCTGCCCCGAGCAGGTAACTTGGCAAACTGAATACTCAACAGCCAAGCACTGAGCATTTGCATACTGTCTACCTCTTTGTCAATTTGGACTTAACTTAATCATGCTAAATTCTGACCTTTCCAAAGCTTTGTCCCACTCCTAAAACGCATTGTTTTCCCCAAGTATGGCATAGCCTGTAGTTACATTTCGCTCTATGAAAACCCCTGATCCCGAGACCTTCCTTGGATCGCTTCCGAGTTCCAGACCACCTTGCTGCCGCTTTGCTTGGCGAGCTTCCCCTCAGCTCCAAGTGGTGAGCTACATCGCACCCCAGCATCGCTCTCTATGTTCTTTCCGGGCTTCAGGAACAGGTTTTGTATCACCCGAATCAACTATCCCTCTGAAAATCCTGCTATCCAACTCAAACCTTTATTTTCCTTAGTTATCTGTGTGCATGTGTTGCTTACATTGTGTGCCTATATTTAATAAAGACCATTCATTTTTTCCAACACGGTTTGCTTCTTGACTTGGCCTGACCCCGTAAGCATTGGGTTACAAGATCCTGTCGTGTTACCCTGCCTCTCGTAGTGCCAACCAGCGCTCTTGACTAATTTTCCCCCATCTTGTTTAATTGTAAGGTTATTTAGGTGTCTATCTCGGGACCCCCAGTAAACAAGGTAACAGTGTCCTGAACTTGGCTGGAGGAAAAGTCCCCACTTTTCACAGTATCCTGCTTACCACCTTCCAAGGTAGCCTATTCTACTGTCAAATAGCTCTTATTGTAAGGAAGTACTTCCTAATGTTTGGTCAACCTCTCCTTTCTGCTCTGTTTAGATCTTCTGGAGCTGTAAGAAAACCAAGCTCACTCCATCTTCTACATGATAGCTCTTAAGCTATTAAAAGTGGCAACCACAGGACATCTCAGTTCTCTTAATTAACATGTATTTTAGACCATCTTCCATTCACTTTCCCATGGTAATTAACACTGTGACACCTTGCTGATTTCAATGCAACATGTAGATATGTTTACATCCAATCGCTAATACCAAGCAGAGTAGATTCATTCCAACCCTAGAATTTACAAGAGATGTTGAATGACCAAATTGTCATTGATCAAATGCATGTATGCTAATAGGATTAATAACTGCATCTGGGCCCAAGACATTCACAACATTTTGTATTTATAATGTCAAAACTTTACCCTAAAGAACAAACTGAGAAAAGGGATGAGAAGCAGACTTTCATCCTATCCTTTTGGCCTGATGTGTTCCCTTCTTCTTAGGATATAGGCAGCACTTGATGATATATGCATTGGTGCTTTAAGATGCATCAGGACACTGAACATTGAAGTGCTGTTCTGTCCTTTAATGTCCCAGGATAAGGGTTCCAATTATTCAGTGTCATTTTATGGATAAACTTCTAATGTACTGTCATTATCTAGCAATTTTCAAAGGAAATAAGTTAATGAGGTCTAAGAAAATGTGGGAGTTTTTACCTTAATTACCTGGTTCATAGATCAGAGTAATTATATTTCAACAGATTTCCATGTATAATCTAAAAGTAATTACTGCAGCTGCCAGCTGTTAAAATATTAAGCTAATTGTACTCAAGAAAAGTTTGAAAACAAGTTTTTGACCTTTTCTGTGTTTAATTTAGATTATATCCCACAGTGTCAGAAAAACCTCAGAGCTGGCAAAACAAATATCTAAACAAATCAATGAAGGACACAGGTGGCTTTTTTCCTTCAAGAAAATAAATAGAAATAGAACTGCTTATTTTTTTAAAAATTTTTTTTTTTAAAAGAAACTAGGCATGTTGTTCAGTCAACTGAGGCTGCAGTTCTAACCCAATTGTCTAAAGAGTAAAGGCCCTTCCGCACTGCACTGTTATAATACTATTATTCCACTTTCAACATCCCGTGGAATTCTGGGGTTTATACTTTACTGAGGCTGAAGATCTTTCTAGCTGAGAATTCTAAATGCCCCTCCCTAAACTTCAAATCCTAGAATTTCATAGGATGTTGAAAATGGAATAATAGTACTATAACTATAGTGTGGAAAGGTCCTAAGTAACATTGATCTTTACAGTATTTACTTTCAAGTAGAGGGTATGGGACAATACAGTAAATGAATTTAATTTTTTTTTTAACCATGTGCAATACTTCCCTCCCCTTTGGGATGAAAATAATAAGTTAAAAAAACGTGAATATTATTTTTACTTGTCACAATTGTGATATTTCTCAAGCTTGGGTTAGAAATACCCCTTCCCAAGCCTGCAGCTGATTATAAACAAAATCCTGCAGCTGATTATAAAAACAAGAAAAGCATTTAAGGGTTTTTGCATTGATCACTGTAACAATGGTACTTGAATTTGGATGGTGTTTTCATGGCTCCACAGATTTTGCATGCTTGCTTGTAAAATGTTTTAGAGCATTATTATTTTTCCTTTGAAGTAGATTGAACTGAACATTTCTTGAGCCTTTTACTCTAAGAAAGGAGTAACAATGGATTTGGGAACTCCTCGTCTAGCAGATACTTAGGCAAACTGTGTTCTAGAGAAAACATCAAAGAAAATATCCAGTGACTGAAGAAGAGCAAACTGAATAGAAAAGGTTGTTCTAGCACAGATTAAATAGAAATGGAGAACACACCTGGGAATTTGATCTATGAATTAGCATGAATCTTCTTGCTATGGCCCGAATGAATGTGCCACAGAAGCTGGATTTCACACATAGGTGGAATTAGATCCAGAATAAATTGGCACATGAGACCTACTGAAGTACATAGGACAAATTATCCATGATTTGACTTTAGTCCCATTGATTTCACTGGGAACTACCTGGAATTAATTTGCAGCTTAATCCTGTATGTTTAATCCTATATGCATCTTCTCATTAACAGGTTAAACATATATAATTTAAAAGAATTAGCTACCTGCAACAGCTATTTGTATTGTGTGCAGAGGTCTCCAGTCTAGGACAAGATCTCTATCTGGAACAACCTTCTCATGCTGGCAGTTTATTTTGCCAAATTATGATATAGTAGAGTAATTTATATCACTATAGGGCAATGTATACTTCAGACGAGGGTCAAGGGGGAGTCCAAATGAGAACACAAATTCAGCTTTCCACACTGACATTCTAATCTAGATGGGAGACTATACACTTATTTAGAGCAAAAGAAGAGAAGAGATAAGTAAAGAAAAGATGGGACTTTGAGTTTTGTACTTGAAGTAACATTTTTCTGTTGCTAACCTTCCCTCTTCTCCATCAGATATTGGTCAGAATCCTGTTGGGGCCTTATGTCTTTGTAAGTAGATGTATGTCTGCAGGAATAAGAATTGTGTCATTATGCAACATCTTTATTGAGTAGAGTGCTGCTGTTACATAGCAGAGTCAGCAAAGTGTGCAATGCAGATTGGTGCATAATGTGCACTGATGTGCATCAGGCACTCTTGCTGGTGTCTCATTACGCACCTTTGCAATTCAGTAGCAGGGCTTCTTAGCACCTGTGCTCTGGAGCTAGGTATACATAAAGTTATGTATCATAACAGCTCATATAGGATTCTGAGGCATGCATTTAACTATGCACACATTTTGGTATGTAAAACTACTTTTACACATTGTACAAAAAGAATAGATCTTATTTGTATTCTCTGCTAGACCCTGGATGGATTAGGTTAGTGAGCATGGGACTGGTTTTTGTTCAGCTTCTGCTGCCAAATTGATTACCCTCCTTGACAAATCCATTACTATCTCTCACATTTTCCAACACTGGACCTCAGAATAAAGCCAATAGAGTTTTATGAGGCCTGCTCCCTGGCAGTTGTATAAAGGACTGCAGTCTTAGTTTAGATCTAGCCCTCAGGCCTTACAAAGTTCCATCTACCATATTAGCTATCCCAACCATAACTCCAAAGATAGCTTTGATCATATTTGCAGGTGTGGGAATGGGAAGCATTGGGAATCAAATCCAGCCCTTTCACCCAATCACCTTTGAAGATATGTGGTGCTTTCAATTTTCTGTTTAGGACAGGTTCCAGGCATTAGATGCTTGTAGCATCATGAAAAAGACAGTTGTTTGTATATCTCAGATCCAGTTAGGGAAATGTAAGCAGAAACCCCGCCTCTGTAATAGAAACATCTCTGAGTGAACAAAAGCTTCTTCCTCCTCCTCCTCCTCCTCCTCCTCCTCTTCTTCTTCTTCTTCCTCTTCTTCTTCCTCTTCCTCTTCTTCTTCTTCTTCTTCAGTATATGCAAAGAGAGAACAAAGGTGAGAAAGAGGCAATGAGGATGAGAGAAAGAGAGAGTTTCCAGTCTTGATTTCAATCTTTCTTCACAAGCTTTCTATACTTTTAGCAGTGAAATGAGGCAAAACGAAAAAATCAACCGGTTTCCCTGCTGTAGCCTAGGAAAGGAAACACATGCTATTTTCAGCTTATCACCTTGCCACTCAGAGCACAAGGATATGAATTACTTCTGTGGTTGATGACCACATGCAATAGAAGTCAAGGCCTTTTTTTTTTAACCTTTTAAAAAACGCCCTTCAATAGATATGTTTTAGCACAGTGACTAATCAATTTTGTAGGACATTTGCAGTGCAACCTTATGCACGGCTCTTCAGAACTATGCCCTACTAGTTAGATGCCTAATTTGAGATAAATGTATGTAAGTAGGACTAATACTACTACTGTGTCAGGTCACTAGTTCTCTAAGCTCCCTGCCATGAAAATAATAACATGTTGAACGTGTATTCTTTGCTAACTGTTACTTTGTATTTAACTGTTGCACAAATGGGACTACTTTGTATCCAGGCTTAAGTACTGCTAATTGCTGCTTCATTGTAACCCACAGGCCACTGGCTGTTACACTGTGTTTTATGGTAGAGTAGAGCAGGAAATCAAAACTAAGGCTGGCAGTGCTGAAATGTTATGAGAACAAAGAGAAGAGAAGGTTAAGAGGGGACATGATAGCCATGTTTAAATATTTGAAGGGATGCCATGTAGAGGAAGGAGAGGGCTTGTTTTCTGCTGCTCCAGAGACCAGGACAAGGAGCAATGGATTAAAGGGGCAGGAAAGGAGATTCCACCTGAACCTCAGGAAGAACCTCCTGACAGTCAGGGCTGTCTGGCAGTGGAATATGCTGCCTCGGAGTGTAGTGGAGTCTCCTTCTTTGGAGGTTTTTAAGCAGAGGCTAGATGGCCATCTGTCGGGAGTGCTTTGAGGGTGTTCCTGCATGGCAGGGGGTTGGACTGGATGGTCCGTGTGGTCTCTTCCAACTCTAGATTTCTATGATTCTATGATTCTATGATTCTGTGAAAGTACTGTGAAGACAGGGATAGAGAAATATGCACAAGAGTGCATGTGGTCAAGGGTGGTTGTGGCATGCACCAGCCTGGAAAAATAAAGAGGGGATAGACATATGAAGAGATTTATGGCTGGGGCCAATGAATGCTTTGCAAGCCTAAACTTGCATTGATAAACTATAAAAGATGCATGTTCTATGTACCTTCCAGTTTCAGCAACTTCTGTGGAAGTGTGCTATACTGCACATTCTTATCCATACAAAATAAACTTCTGTCTACCTCAGAGTGGTTTTTGTGGAGTGTGACTTATCTACTACATGATACATTGTGGCCTATGAATGGGATGGCTGCACTTCCTCATTCTCTTTCTGAGAGCTCAGGAATTACAACTTCCAGAATTCCCTAGACAACACAGCCACTTTTTTTCTAGATAAAACTGCCTCAATAAGTGTGGCTCCAGCACCTGATAAGATGGAGACTTTATTATTCTATATTCTTTGGCTGTTCCTTTTAACATATTCAATTAGGATTAATGCATTTTAATCTTGATACTTCTGCTTGCACAACAATATCCTTTTCATCATTGCTAGAATATTCTACCATCTTAGTTGGGCAGCCATCTTCGAACTAAACAATATGGGAAGTAGCACAACCCTTTCTGACCAAATTTGATCATTTCAATTTTGAAGGATTCTGAAAAATAAAATGAACAAAAAGCTAATTAGTTTCCAGAAATGGTCAAGATGGCTATGGGGTTGGGAAACTGATGCATCAAGACCATTGTCCTTGTTTTTTTGAAATTATTGTTCTTTTTATTATATATGTACTGTAACTTAGATAAAGTGTAATTTTCTGTTACTTTCTTAACTATTTTCTATACTTTCTACTAAAATTACCTTTCTGGATTTCACCATCTCTCCAAATGCAGATTTCTGTATCTCCCTGACCTCTGCTATAACATTTTCTTAGAGCACGCAGATATGGAAGTGTTCAGGAGACTGCTACTTTGGCCCTTTCCACATGTGGAGGGGGGAAACGGTCAAAAACGCCCGAAAACAGAGCTTACCAGCAGCCGGGCAAGTCCGTCACCATGCGGAGCAGCGTGAGTTTGCTGCTCCACAGTCCTACGGCATCCCAAATGGCAGCTTCCGGTTGGTGGAGGCTCTCCACCAACCGGAGAAGCTCACGAGCCGGAAGCCCACCCACTTGCGCGTGCCTGCAAATCTGCTTCGGAGCCAGGCGACGGAGCGGCACGGGGTTGGGTGCTCCGTGCTTTTTAAAAACCTCTAAAAAGAGGTTTTTCAAAAACACGCCACGTGACCAGTTCCGGTCACTCCTGCGTGGATTGAGGTGTGGAACTACAAAAAGTAGTCCACCCCAGTCCACGCTATGGTGCAGAAGACCTCCATTGGAGGTCGCTCTGCACCATTTTAAAATGCTAATGTGGAAATGGCTTCTGACACAAATATTTGTACTAGGAATCTTTGGGCTGGTATCCTGTTTAGTGTTTATGATGTCATAAACTATACTTAAAACTTCATAAATTTTCATATCCACATTTACAATTGCAACAATTTGCAGAGACTGCAAATTCACCCCATAACCCACCTTAGAAGTCAGGCAGCCACATTAGTCAAAGGAGTTCTGTAGCACTGGTGAGTGGGGCACTGAAAGATGATTAACCTAGCTGCTTCCCACCAGTGAGCCAGAGTGAACACATAAATAGGATAGGAGGGAACCCCCTCTCCTTGTTACACTGAGCTTGCTGGCAGAAAGGAGCTGGATGTGTCATTTAGCACTCCATTCACCCATGCCACAGAGCTCCTTTCACTGGTGTGGCTTTCAAGATGGGTTTAAGCGGGTTGGATTGGGAGATGGATCATTGCTATATCATCATAGCTATGTGTCCCATGAAGGATCTCAGTCATTGTACTTTTTAAAGAAAAATCAGAACAGACAATTCAAAAGGATTTACCATTGAAATATGGGTTTCAATTGCTGAAAATCTCTACAATCAACTGTTTAATAATTTATTTATTTGTTAAATGTATATTCTGATGTCCCACTAAAAATAGCACTCAGAGTGGCAAACAATAATACATATTAAAACAGGATCTCAGTTGAAATACAGAACAAATAATGTAAAATACAATAAAAACACATCACTAAGAGAAAATAAAGAGCAGCCAACCAGGTCTTAAAAATAATCTTACACAAATTGCTCTCATAGGGGAAATTAGTGGATCAACACTGACTCAATCATCATGATCAAAGGCATAGTGGTAAAATGATGTCATACTTTCCAACATTTCACAAATGAAAACCAGGATGTATGGCCAAACAATGTCAAAGAATGGCCAAGATGGGAAAAGTTATTAACAAGGAAGAACACACAAACTAGGGCCCTTTTCGCACAGGCTTTCCCGAGCGAAATAGCCCCGTGAGCCGTGCGGGAGTGGGAGCGCTGCTCCACACGACGCACTCCCACTTCCGGTGCTCTCACGGGGCTGCAGCAGCGCGAGCGCGGGGTTTGATTTTCGCTTCCAAGCGAAAATCACCCCGCGCTCGCGCAACGCTCCCGGCGCCCACCCGCACTTACCTGTTGTGCGGTGCGTCGGAGAGGCGGCCAGGTAGGGCTTCTTTCCCTCCGCTCCTGCGGAAGGAAGGGGTGGGGCGGGGCGCTTGCGTGACGGATGCAATGGCATCCTGCTTCGCGCGGGTGGGGGGCTGCTCGCGACAGCCTCCCGCTTCGCGCGCACGCGCGCGGGGGGTGAGTGGGCGCGACTGTCGCTCGCTCCTGGTGCGCGCGGGGGGCGGCGGAGAGGCTCCTGCTTCTCGCGCAAGCGGGGGAGGATGGACGCGCGAGCCGTCTCCGCCTCCGGGACGCTGCCGCTTCCCCGCTTGTTCCTTCGCCTGCGGAAGGAACGAGCGGGGAACCAGCGGGCTCTCGGAAGAGGCTTTTCGCGCAAGCCGCCCACCCCAGCTCACGCAAAAAGCCTCAGTGCGAAAAGGGCCTAGGATAGACTGCAGCAGTTTGCTTTTTCCTGAGTTTACAAGGAAGGACAAGATTCCAGCCCCTTCTCTTCTTTCCCCGCTGCTGACCTGAGTTCAAACTGCTTTTGCACTTTGAACTTAGACCATTTCCACACTACACTGTTATAGTGCTATTATTCCACTTTCAATATCCCATGGAATTCTGGAGTTTGTAGATTACTGAGGCCGAAGAGCTCTCTGGCTGAGAATTCTAAGTGCCCCTCCCTAAATTGCAAACCCCAGGATTCCCTGGGATATTGAAAGTGGAAGAACAGCACTCTAACAATGGAGTGTGGAAATAGCCCCAGTCTGAAGAAACTGAAATAAGCTGAAGAGGGATGGGGAGGGGAAATGGAAGAAGGAAAGAGGAATTGGGACATCTTAAAAGCAGGTGAAAAGTAGGATGACAGTGGATTAACTGGGACTGTTGGAGAGGATGTGATCTCTCACAATAATTCCCTTGCTTGGTCTCTACCTCATATTCACCTTCCAGGCCTTTCCAAGATATTAGCAGATTCAGTCAAATGTTTTCATTTAAAATAATTGCTTTCTTCCTTTATGCACTTCACTTCCAGCCATGTTTTTAATGGGAACTAAAGGGTAGTTAGGAGATTTTGAAGGTCAGAAAGCAGTGAGAATGTCCTTTCTTTATCGGCTGATCTAAGAGAACTGTGTTTCTGCCTCCCACACTGAAAACGATAATTTATGGGATGGTTTCATAATCCAGGACTCTGATAGCAATCTCCTGAGAGACAGCAAAGGGCTTTGGCTTTCATGTGTTGCTAAAGCCTTCAAACAACAGGGCTAATAAAGTGCAGCTTGCTCTCTGTTGACAGAGATTTTTAAAGGGCAGGTGGATAAAGTTTGAAGGGCCTGGTGCTTGAAGAGCAAATGTCATAATTAGAAAGAGAGCCCACAGGCAAACGTAGTAATTTGAAGGTTCCACTCTGCCTAGCTACTGTTAGGGAGAGAAATGTGAAGAATTTTAAAGAGAAACTATCCCTTTTTAACAGGAATCTGCTTCTCCAGACTTTGGTTACAGAGTAGAACAACCCACACAGACCCAATTGCCGGAGTTAAATGAAATTTCTGGAACTGCTGGCTCTGAGCATCTGGCTTCACTTCCCACTTGACTTCTCCACATCTTAGTTAGAGAACCAGCCTTCTCCCTGATGTCAGCTACCCCTTGGATGGTTACATGAAAACATCCTGAGCCTTTAAACCTATGTCAGGTTAAAGAAACCAACTAATGTTACCAGAACAGTATAGCATTCTAACAGAGAGGATTGTAAAAAGAAGACATATTTAGTAATTTTTCTGTATTTATAAGCCTTACATAATATGAGGCCTTAAAGTAAAACTGGCCTGCCCCCTCTATGCCTGAAACAAATGCAAGAAAGAGAAAAGTAGAAGAAAGTCTGACTGAGATGGACTGTTTCCATGAAAGAAAAAAAATGCTGCCATTGGGTAAGCTGCATGGAGTTGGCATACTCATTAGGCAGAATGAGGCTGGGGCAGACTCTTAAAATCTAGGCCTTCCCCTCTGTTGACAAACAGAGCAGTTTGTGTCCTGTATCTCCTTCATTAGTCTGCTGCCCTTGGATGAAGTGGAAGATATTATCCCATTAGTAAATGAACTGTCCTGATTTGTCCAGCTGTCCTGATTTATCAGGGATTAATCCTCTGTAATCCCACTTTTCCATCCATTTTAAAATGTCCCAGTTTTTCTCTCACCCTTCCCCTTTTGTCATCAGCTTACTTCAATTGCTGCAATTTCAGTTTAAAGTGTAAAAGTAGCTTGTACTCAATTCAGCAGTGGGGAGAAAAGAGGATAGCATTTTGCCTTTCCTGTTAGGCTCAGGTAAAAGCAAACTGTTACAGTCTCTTGTAGCTTGCCTGTTCTTCCTCATTAATAGAGTTTGCCATCTTAACCACATTCTGATGTTGCTTGGCCACATGTGTTCTGGGTTTCATCTGTAGGAGTATGAAAGAATTGCTTTGATTGATAATACGTTTAAATGTGGTGACAGTTAAAGCTCTAAACTGCTTAGAACCTCAATAATTGAGTTTCTTGAATGTGTCTTCAAGTTCTTTCCAACTTATGGTGACTCTAAGGAGAAACCTGTCATGGTGTTTTCTGGGGCCAAGAGTGTGTGATGTGCCCAAGGTCACCCAGTGGACTTCCATGGCTGAGCAGGGAACAGAACTCTGGTATCCAGGGTCAAAGTCCAATCTTCATGCCCACCTGAGGACTGAGGTCTTGTGTGACCATGTGGGAGAAGGCCTTCTCAATTATGGCACTGCTATGCTAGAATGCCTACCCTTGAAGGCCTAGCTAGCACCATTCCCTGATTTATGTAGGAAACACGTGCCTTTGGGGCCTTATCAAAATATTTCTGCACAGTATTTTGAACTGTTTTAACCTTCTTAAACTGTTTTTAACACATCATCTTGTTTAATATGTTCTTAGTCTATTTAATTTGTTAATATTGATTTTACTTCTTTTCCACTCTGACATGTCATGATATAGTACAGGATATACATATTTGATTAGATAAGTAGCAGTAAACTTCAATGACAGTTTAGTTTGCTTCTGTTCATGGAAGGTGAGTAGCAGTGAATTTGAATGTTGGAATATGGGAAAGGTGAGTGAGTGTTTCAGAGAGTCAAGGACAACCAAAGGATGGAATCTCTTTGAAGGAAAACTAAGGGAAGATTGAATGGCAAGAGGCAAGAACTATACAACACCAGGTGCTGCAGAATCACAGACTGTTTTGAAACAATTCATTTTCTCATCTATATATCAGCATAGCCAACTGGTTCAGATAGAATAGTAAATCCCTAGTGTAACAGGGACAAGCCAAATGTAAGGCATGCCATGTTCTTCTCTGTCTAGCCATCTTGGTATAAATCCAATAAATAAATAAAATTCATCTTTATGATGGTATAGTTACACCACTGGAACCAACAGGTTCTTTGTCTGTGTGATGAACAATTTCCTGTTGTTTAATTCCAATTAGAGCAGGCCAGGTCAATCAGTTGCTGAATGGTGACTCAACATGTGGTAAACTTAATGCATTCAATTAGTCTGCTGTCAAGAGCTGAAACAGAATTTAGACTGATGTATGTCAAACTAGAGAGTATTTCACAAGCCTGAAGACAGAGTACAGACACCTGCACAATTATAGTTCTATGATTCCATTTTAACTGCTAGGGTTGCGTCCTATGGAATCCTGGGGTTTGTGGTTTGTTGAGGCACTAGAGGAGCTCAGAGCTTTCCAAATGCCTCCAGTGCCAGGGCTGTCTTAAGGTTTCCATAGGCCCTAGGCACTTTTGTATTCAATTCCCCACCTCGCCTCAACATACCACTAGGGATGGAAATATAAAATACCTTTATTTTGTAATTTTGTTTTCCTTCCCAATTCCTATATATATATATATATTTTTGTTAGTCCTATTTTCATAGGCCCTAAAATTGTCATAGGCCCTAGGCACTGTGGCTGTCAATGTTGCCATGGCACTATTAATTGAGCGGTGTGAAAGGGCCCCTGCTCTATGAAACCAACAGTAAAAGAATGGACGTCAACATGCTCCATCTAGTCTGGATGATTATTTTTAAAAATTGCAGTGATATCATTGTAGTCTAGAAAAAAAGTTGCACATTATCTGTAATTTACATTTATAACTAAGGCAGTCACATTTTCTGTCCCTCTTTACTAGTGGGTTGCTTTATTATTATATGCACTGTGTGATTTTTATTTTAGGAACACTTCCAGTAGCTTTTTCATCTGTATCATCAGAGTTGGATCCAGCCTTTGGTTTCTTGTCTGCCCTGTACTTGACAATCGCACTCCTTGATGAATCTAAAAATAAAGGAGGAGACATAATGGCAATTAGTAAGACAGGACGAGTATCCTTCTCATTGGCCTTAGGACTACTGTATTAATGAAGGCCACAATCTAGGGAAGGATACAATTAGCTGTGTAGACTCTATAGGAGTGCTGATATTTTCCAAAAAAAGCAGACCCTTCTATTACACAGCAAGCTGCTGTTTGAAACTCAGGGAACTTTTAAAAAGCAGAACATCAATGCATACTTGGGTATATTCCCTATTGGAGCTTTGCAATGTTACGTTTTGCACAATAACTCCCAGAATCCCCCACCCAAGGTACCTCTTTTTGGATTCTATGGATCCAATTATAGCTGAATATTGCAAACACAATTCCAGTTTAAGTCCCAATATATTTTTAGCAATAATACAACAAGTTGCATATTAAATTTAACACACATGCACTATCCCAAAAGCTCTATACATCCAATGAAGTGGCAGTGCAGAATGTGATTGCAAATTTCTTCTGTCTTTTCTGCTGAGCAGTATTGCAAGATTTGTCTTCAACCTTAAAGCCTTAAATAAAAGATATAGGTCAAAATGACTAACAGAAATTCTACTAAAGATTATGTCCTTTTGTTCCCTCCTAAATACACTATTGAAAATTCTGCTACCTTATTCAATGTGAAAAGAGTCTACTCCTTAGCCCTGCAACTGAAGCTCCTCTATAGTTTTTCTTCTTTTTCTGAATAAAACTAATAAGTATAGCCCCTTCTTTGGAGTTTCCTCATTAATTGGCCATAGGGATTAGTATTAGGATGGGAGACTGCCAAAAAATGCCAGCTGTTGTAGGCTATATTTTAGAAGAAGGCAATGACAAGCACATCTGAGTATTACTTGCCAATGAAAACCATATGAAATTCATGTAATCACCATAAAATCAACAGGTATTTGAAGGCATGTGCACACGCACGTGCACAAGCATGCGCGTGCGCGCACACACACACACACACAGTTACTGACCATGGTGGCTAGAGGATTTGTGGTCCAAAAGGTAACTTTTCCAAGCCCTGCTCAGACTACCATGTCACCCTCGTGCACTGAACAAAATGAATGTGACGTGTGTGTGTGTGTGTGTGTTATTCATTTCACATCTGTTTGAGAGAGTGTAAATAACTAAGCCCCTCAGAAATCAAATGCTACATGATGGTATGCATTATGCAACTGACATCCATATGAGACCTAGAGATTTCTTAAAGTATTTTTATAGTCTAATTTTGCAATGGCAGATAGACGCTTCAGAGGAGTGCATTGTGCATTATTCACAGCCAGGTGCTCAGGCTCTGGCCTCTTGCCTCTGAGCCATATAATTGTGAAATACTGCTACCCTTTATATTTCCATCTTCTTGTGAAGGAAGTAAGACTTGGCTGTTTATTTATTGATGAATAAACAGCAATGCAGATACTCTGTACAAAACTGAGGAGGATTAAGAAGTATGCTTATGATCTGCAGTGATTTTTTTAGTTCACCGGCACCTCAATAAACAATCCATTTGAAACCAATGCACTTGAACACAGAGATCAACCTTGTGACATGAAAATCAAGAGGACGGGCACTTAGACTAAGAATGCGTATACTGGACCAATGCAGAATTTTCTCCTGGAGCACTAGTGCTGCATGTTCAGCCTAGGTGACCTTTCACTGTGGGGTTGCACAGCTTGTCTAATGTTCTATGGGGCTTTCCAGATTCACAGTTTCAATGCTACTCAGGAAAGCAGTTCATAAAAGTGTCAAGGTTCTGCGAGGTCAGATCTGCAAGTACACTCCTGGAAGGGCCAGAGGGAAGCTCATATTCCAGGTCATGCTGAGGAAAGGGTCAGAACAGCTAAAGGTCAGAGGGAAGCAGTCTCAGGTGCAAAGTCAGGTAGGCAAAAGTCAGAAGTCTGGAGCAGCAAACAGCAGGTGTCAAGGGCAGATTTGTAAGCAAGGCCAGATTCTGAAAGGCAGCAGCCACAGGAAGACTGAGACGAGACAAAAGATGACATATCTGTTGGATGTATACTTGAGCAGCAAGTTGCTTTGACATGAAAACAAGCCTGAAAACTCAGTGATAAAAAACCATCCTGTCCCCTGCTGGTTCTCCAGGTGTGCCAGGACTGATGAGCTGTTCTATCGTTCTCTGGTGAATACTTAGGGTAATGTGTGGCACACTAAATATTTTTGGACTCTATAGACTCTATAGCCAATACAGCTAACATCTGTCCAACAGCATCCAGAGGACAACACAGTCAATGGTCCTGACTTAGGTTGTGCCTAGCACAGCACAGATTGGGCCAACAGCATTCAGCTCTCCAAAAGCCATCTTAGAGTGAGAGTGCATCCCAATGCTGTGCCAGACTCTGTGGTTTGATAAATCCAGTATTTGGTGCAGGACTTAGCATATAATCTGTACATGCAACAGGGTACCAGGATGACTCTTGATGTCAGTTATGACATTCCACACTATACCTAGAAATTTCTGGTCATTCACAGGCTAGACACATGAATGTCAGTGCAAGCAGACTCTGTTCATGTGATCCATACACTACCTCCCCCCACCCCCACCCCAAGTGGTACACTATGTTATATTCAGTGTTATTTTCACCCAGGCTGAATAATAAGTGTGTGGGTATGTGCACATGCACACATGTGTGTGTTCACATGGACTGATGACTAAATATAATAGAAATGCTTCTGCTATGAATCCATTTAATCATTCTAAGGGCCTGGGCCTTGCTCTCTGGGCCTGCACCCTCTTCTCTGGTTCCTAGGGGAAGGGGAGGGAATCTCAGGGTAAGAGTACTGCTTTGAAAAGAATACGCATTACTGGGTGCCGCTGGCTTACTCGTACCCACTAATTGCAGATTGCTTTGGAGTGGCTGCTTAAGATTTTCCAAGAAATCCACAAGCTCCCCCCTCCAAGTTTCTCAACTATAGCCATCACCAGGGCTCAGCAAGACACAACAGTCACCGTGGAAGAATATTGAGCTGCCTCAGGAGTCACCGAATGTAGTATACTGGATTGCTGCGTTGTGACTTTTCCTACCTCCTCTATTCTTCCTTCTCCTACCTTAAATGGTTGAAGCCATAATAAAAGTTTCTTTCTTGGTTTGAGGCACACCCAAGTTGCACCATACTTAGCAAGCAGCTGAGTATGGATGCCTTTCTTCTTCAGCTTTGCTGAAGCAATTGATTTCTTTCTCTTTTAATTTTTTATTTCATCTCTCTCTTTCTCTCCCTCATTCCCCATAAGCTATCTAAACATTTTCTCCTACCCTTTTCCCCTGTGCTCTTTTCCTCATTCTTAAAAATGCTCCTTCCAACCATCTTCTCTCTTATTTTTCTTATTCTCTACTCCCTTTCTTTTTCATGTGGTTGGCCTCTCCTCCTTCTGCCTACAGCTCTTGGCTAAATATCTTCTCCCCTATCTTGTTCTTTGTCTTCCATCCTCCACTCACAATGCCTGGCTAAACACCTTGTCCTTCCCTTTGCTCTTCCTTTCCTTCTCTATCTACATTTATTTGCCCTTATCTTCCCCTTCATTCCCTATTCCTCCTCTCTCTCTCTCATTCTTTTTCTCCTTTTTTCCTCCCTGATTCCCCTAGCTTTATTTGCCCATTAATCCTCATCTCTTTCTCTCTCTTTCAGATCCTGCTTCTTTTGCCCCCCTCCCATCCCTCTTTCTCCTCTCATCCTTCTTCCCCTTCTATTCCACTTCTAACTATACTTATCAGGTCTCCCTCTCATTTCATTACAAGAAAGAAAGAAAGAGAAAACGGGGCAGTGGGTAATGAAAAAGTTTGTTTTGCTTAGAAATTGTCTTTGGTTGGACTACAACCTACCTATATTAAAATTAGGGTTCAGAAAAGTATTAAAACTATAGCTGGAAAAACTTTAGTGCTTCTTGGCCACCCAAGCATTACTTGGGAAATATTCTCTGCTTAGACTCCAATTAGTTCTTAAAAGCAATTCTTGTGGACGTGTTAGAAAAAGAAAAAAAGAACAGGAATAAAATTGGGATATTTTCTGCTCAATGAGGAGCTTGGAAAAGTTAGTTTCCAAACAGAGAGTCATTTTCTCATTTATTAGACTTGGTGTTTTTATTTGAATAACATGATCTGAGCAACTGTGACTGACGCTTAATGTGTTAGTCTTAATCACATCATCAGGGGCCTGCCCCCTGTGATCTCGCCAGTGTCCTCACAGTTTCTTCCTGTGATCTCACCAGTGTCCAGTAACATCACCAGAGTAAAGCCTTGTGACATCACCAGAGGCCAACCCCAGGTTTCAGGTTTTGGTCCTGTACTCTTGTGCCTGGGATGTTCCTGACCTGTCAATCCTAGTTGTTAATAACATTGAATATTAATACTGTAGTTTGAAACTGAGTTAAATGCAAAGCTGCTACTGAACATTTGGAGATATTTACCTTGTGATAGACACATAAGTGAAAATAAAAGGGAGTTGCTGTCTTTGTTAAAAAAAAAAATTAATTCACTACTTACAACTGAGATCATGTTAAAATGTGAGTCTACATATGTAGGCCCTAAAGTAAAGTATGTGTCTTCAACTTGACTGTTGACTGATGACAACCCTATGAACTCTTTAGTATTTCCTTAGGCAAAGAATGCTCAGAAGTGGTGCTTTGCCATTGCCTTTCTCTGGTGTTCCCTGGTGGTCTCCCTTCCAAGTACTATACAGGCCTGATCCTGTTTAGTTTTCAGGATCAGACAGGATCTAGTGCCTTCAAGGTATTCATGTTTGCACAATATGAGTATGCAGAATGTCTGCAAAGTTCAGCTGGCTGACATCATCTTACCTTTTAGTAATGTAGGTGTCCCAGCCACATCCTTCTTGTTCTTCTGCTGCTCCAAATCACTTTGACAATTGATCTGTAATCCCAGAGGAGGAGCAACTTGGTTTGAGAGTCGCTTTTTGGTGGCATCTGCAGACAGACTCTGAAATTGACACCAGACAGCAAAATACATTTATCCATAGACTGTTAGTAAAAGCATGTTTCTTAACAAATCACTTAGAAAGCACAATGGTTATACTTTATTTATGATGAATTTGATTGACCTCTGTTTATCAGAGAACTATAAATCATGTTTTTGAAAAACACATGTAGGAATTTATCACAGTAGTTTTATCACTAACTATGTCTGGCAACTCAAGGAAGTCCTTATTTGGTAGATGGGAGATACACACACACACACACACTCACGTACGTCAGAAGTGACACAGTACAGGTATTTTGCTTCCTTTGGTGGAGAAACATACAGAATCACATTTACCCAGGTTAGGACGCACAATATCCAAAATCAGCAAAGTTGTTTGGCCACACAGGGCAGATAATCCTCCATCTTTTGCAGTACAAACCAATAGTAAAAATCAATAAAATCAATTCTCATGATTATAGCCAAAATCATGTTACAGCCTCAGATATGCTTATGTGTTTGTGCTGCATGTGCATGTTGCCTAAATACATAGAGATGGAGGCCATTTCTACCCTACACAGTTATATTGCTATTATTCCACTTTCACTATCCTGTGGAATCCTGAAGTTTGCAGCTTAGGGAGGAGCATTTAGAATTCTCAGCCAAAGAGCTCTTCGGCCTCAGTAAACTACAAACTCCAGAATTCCACAGGAAGTTGAAAGTGGAATCATAGCACAAGAACAGTGTAGGGTGGAAATGGCTAGAGAGGAAGAGGAAGACGTGCAGGATAGATACATACATACACAGATACACAAACACACACATCACAAGAACCAGTAGAGACAGCACAGAAGCCATAGTACTGTTATCTTGAAAATGTGATGGCCCAATCCATCAACATTTTATTAAGAACAGTGAAACCTTTTTGCTGCCATTAAGATTTAGTTAGATTCCAGAGCTCATGACCTAGCATTTCTGACCCACAAAGGTCCCACCAGGCTCCATCACCAAGCCATCAAGTCCTGTCCCCATTTTGCTGTCTTGTGCCCTATGTCCATAGTAGATGAATGGTCTTGCAGAGATAAACAAGTGCTGCTGATGCAATTCTACCACCACATCCAGCATCCCATTGTGCAAGTGTATACTATTCACATAATCATTAATCACTCCAAAAAAGGAAGTCAGAATAAGAAGCTGGATTTTGTCCTCTTCCATCTTATAGATCAGAATGGCACAATTCCACCACCTGGAGTGTTCATGCCTACCTCAACTCGGGGGTGGGCAAAGAGAAGCCCTGTGACCTTGTGGCCCCATGTTATCTTAGCAGCCCTTGACTTCCTTGGGCTGTCCTTTCACTGGTGAAAACAAGGGTGGGTTGCTTCTTCTGGAAGCCTTCAGGATTAGCAATTTTCCTTTCCAATTATTAGCGGACCTCCTGTGTGACCCCCCCCCAACATAGTCACAACAGCAGAAAATTGGCCCCCAAACTTACTGAGTTTCACACCATCGGTCCTATTGAACATAGGGACAAGTGAATGTCTACTTGACTGTACTTGATAAAGATGCCAGATATAATTTATCTGCAATTTTGCTGTGGTTGTGTATATTCTGATCTTCTGAGTGAAGGGACTCTTCCAAATATTTGCTGTTGTGTTCCTTGGTCCCTAACAGTATTATGACACACCCACAGGCTTCTCACAAGCCGTTTGATCCATCCTTTGGGAATCTCTGTTCTATATCACTAAGAACAAGAGTTAAACCTTCAAAGTCAATGTAACCCTCTTCTACTTTAGATTTGTTTTGCTCTTTTAGATGGCTTCTCCCTCTCCTCAATAATCAACACAGTGTGTGACCAATTTCTCACTCTGAATTGTCCTTAAATAACCTACAAAGAAAGCTTTATTTAATAGACATACCAAGTGGGAAATTTCTCAGCTCTGAAAAATGTGTACAAACATTGTGATAATATTATGGGTCAAGGCAAAACTTTATTCTTTTGAAGTCTCTATCACCAAAGGTATTCAGAGGGCAAAGAAAATAACATCTAGAATGTCAATATTTAAAATTTCAAAAATTAGATTGTCAATTTAACTTTAAATAAAGTTTAGGCCGTTTTAATTATTAATAATAAAAAAAGGGTTAATTAATTAAAAGGGTAATTAGGAATCCAGTCAAACTCAATAGTCCAACTGAGTAAAGGTTATTAAAAGAAGAGTGAAATAGGCTTGTGAAGGAAAGCAGTGAGCATGCACAACAATATAGGATGGTTGGGATTTGTAGTCATTTGTTGTACAGGGCTGCAGTGCAATAAAGGACACCACAATGAAATAAAGCTAAAGAATTGTGCCAAAGCACTTTAAACCCAACATCTATATCTTTACTTTATACACCCCTCTAACATCACTAAATCAGTAGAAGACAAAACACAAAGCTATAAAAATAAGGTTTCCCTTGACTGTTTAGTAGCTCAGGAACTTGGAGATGATACATTAAATAAGACAGAACATTTTAGTGGAAGCTAAGGCAAGGATCAGAAGCAGCACACACACAGACAGCATTTGGAAAGCTCCCAAGACACATCTATCTGCAGAAGTCAGAAATAGATAAATAGAGATGCAGACAGACAGCATCAGCCAATAGAAGACAGTATATATTTTGCTAGGGACTAAAGTAGTCATGCTCAGCCAATAGAAGACGGTATATATTTTGCTAGGGACTAAAGTAGTCATGCTCAACTGGCAATACTTTACTACCAGAAAGATACAGAAATAATTTCACAATTATTATTTATTATTGACCTGTTCATACTTCCATTTCCATATCATCCTGTAAGTATAAATGGCCATCTCCTACTGATTATACCAACCTCAGATTATCCATTTGACAAGTTTTGGCACATGGTAGCATGAGTAGGATGTTGTCCTATAGGGCCCTTTCCAACTTTCTGATTCTATGAGTCCTAATCCCCCATTTCACATGATCACAGAAAGTGTCACTAATGTGTTCCCTCTTGCCAGTAATATTTATATTCAGTACTTACTACAATTCTCAATGACTGTGTATGTACTTATTCGCAACAGTACTATTCCAATAACTGGGTCCATAACACTTACCATATTTGATAAGTATAATAACAAAATGTTGGTAAGCCTATACATGCCATTGTTGGCAAAAGTTTTGTTTTGTTTTGTTTTTTTCCATCATTCTGGGATCCAATACCCTGATAGAATGGTTAGTGGCATGTAAGATATGATAGACTGAGAAGCCCTAAACTAGAAAACTGGCCACAAGACACTGTGCAGTATTTTTCTTTGTGTTTTGGCTTTTTTATATATTTTGCCAATGCAAGTGGCATGTCCTAACTAAGGTACTAATTTGGAATATGTCTACTCTTTTGAGTGATATCCATATTGCTTGTTGTTATGTGTCTTCATGTCAACTTCATCTTATATCATGGCTCTCTCTCTCTCTCTCTCTCTCTCTCTCTTTTTTTGAAAGATTTATTCAAACATTTACCATTCCCTTCCTTGCCCAAGGTCACCCAATGGGATTTCAATGGTTGAGTGGGGATCTGAATCCTGGGGCCTTTCTGTACCACACTGTTATAGTGCTATCATTCCACTTTCAACATTCTATGGAATCCTGGGGTTTGCAGTTTAGGGAGGGGCATTTAAAATTCTCAGCCAGAGAGCTCTATGGCCTCAATAAACTACAAACCCCAGAATTCCACAGGATGTTGAAAGTGGAATAATAGCACTATAACAGTGTAGGGTAGAAAGGCCCTGAGTCTTTCATAGTCCCAGTCCGACACTCAAACCACTACCACACTGGCTCCCAATATCCATATTATATTATTATTATTTATTATTATTATTTATTTGTATCCCGCCTCTCCATATGGATCGAGGCGGCGAACAACTTACAAATGTCCAAGATGTTTGGTCATGCAAATAACTTTTGTTTGTAAACATTCTTGGAATATAAGTCTGTATTGAGTTCTGCAAAGTCGTCATGGAAAACCTAGAACATTACTTACTCCCATACAGTCAAACTGTAATACATGTGGAAATGGGAGAGGATTTTTTTAAAAAAATCCTAAAATCTCCATTAAGGCCACAGTTTACCTTAATTTATGTTTAGCCAATCATTCTGATTCCCTCTTTTCAATTAGTAATCTTCATTAAGGATAGATATTCCTTGAGAGCAAGCAGCTATATTAACTTATATATTGCATCACTAATATTAAGCAAACCAGCAGATCCCTGGATTTGTTCTATAACAGTAGTAATAAACCAAAAGATCTTTAACAAGAAATAACACAATAAATTATTGCAGAGCTCATCATATTTTGCATGCCCAGAGCCAACACAATTGTTCACAGAATTAATAGTTGTAGTTATATATGTCAAACTGTACTAACAATCTGAGAGGTTCTGCACATAAAGAAGGCCAAATCAATCTTATAGAATATTGCAGAGAGCAGAAACAGTTAACTTATTTGTTATACAACAATGAGACTAGCTTCCCCAAAGGCTCACGTGCCTTGCCTCTCTGCAGCATAATCACAAGCATGTGTTTTCACTTATGCTTTCATTATAGGAATGGTTTCCTCCTAGGAAACTGTTTGGCAACTGCATAAACAGAATACTTAGTTAGATAGATCTTCGATATGATCAAGCATAACTCTCCTTCTGTTCCTATGCTCTAATTGAAATTTGCCATGTCATGAGAATCCAACTAACCATAGTTGATGAAGCTGGCTTGTTTCAACTAATCTTAACCATGGTTTGTCCAAGTTTGGCTAAGCTACTAAATTGTAATTAAGTGGAAAATGAAAGTAGAAGTTTCAGATCTCATAACTACAGCAAGAGAAGACTAGAAGAAGAAGAGGAATGTGTAAACCCAAAGGTAGGTAAGAGTATTTATTTATTACTGAAATACTACATTTCAGCTGACAAAGTTTCTAGTAGAACCCACTCACACAAATATTGTATTTGTTGGCGTATAAGACTCACTTACCCCCCCCAATACTGTTTGAAAATGAGATGCATCTTATACACTGGTGTGTCTTATACGTAGGCAAATAGTATTTGCCTGTGTATAAACAGGGTGAGTCTTATAGGCCAGCAAATACGGTACATGTTACTATATTTGAAGAACTGGAAAGTTAATTAGCATATATTTTACAAAGTCTAGTTGTAACCATTAAATCAACAATATAATGCATATTTTTGTTGTCCTTCTTGTTGCTGCTGTGTGCCTTCAAGTCATTTCCAACTTATGGCAACCCCAAGGAAAACCTGTTGCAGAGTTTTCTGGGGCGAAGACTGGGTGACGTCCCCAAGGTCACCCAGTGGGTTTCCACTGCTGAGCAAGGAATCAAACGTGATCTACAGGGTCATAGTCCAACACTCATACCACTACACCAGGCATATTTACTAGCTTCTCATTAAAATACTGAGAATATTTACAGAGATGAATATCTGCAAATGATATAATATTATAAAAAATAGGTGGACACACAAGATTAAGGAATGAGTTTTGTGGGGTGAGGGTGTTAACAGCCACTATACTGCTTTGCAGAAAAGTAAGGAAGGAGACAGAATGGTTTGATGAAACTGCACAATCCTAGACAGAAATGTTACATTGTTATATGGCTGCAAATTACTCTAGTGAAAAGAACGGCCCATTTATTGGAATAATCAGTACTGGACATTGCTCTACCACTTTTGAAGTACATTTATTATAGTTACCCATGCTACAAGATACAGATCATAAACCTTAAATTGCTGTCTTTAAAGAGATATTGGAGAGCTCTGTGGAGTTTTCAGAAGCTGAGGATAACAACTCAGTGATCTTCTCATTAACTATCACCCATTATCAGTGTATCCAGTATCCACTTAGCTGCTGCATATAAAAAACATAAAAAGCTATCTTATACCAAGTCAGAATGTTGCTTGAGTGTCCACGCTAGTTTCAGACAGGAATCTTTACTGTGAAATGCAAGGGATGTGGCACTGAGCTACGCTTCCTCCCAATAGCCTTTTCTATAGAAAATGCACACAAGTAGCACCCATAACCCTGTTCTGCCACTGTAGATGCACTGATGCATGATCACTGTTAGAAAGCAGATAATTTGTTCTATCAATCTTGGGGGGAAACCCCAACAGGTTGTAATTAGAAATGGTGGAGGAGATATTTAATCAGCATAACTTTGAGCATCATTTTTGCTACTAAATCTTTCAAACTATCACAGAGTGTGATAACTGAAGCCCCTGTCAGAGCTGCTGATGACGAACAGCAGCTGTTGGTCCCTGTGGCTCTGGCTGGAGATGAGTCCTGTAGCTCAAGAGCTCCCCCTGCTGCCATGGACCAAGCAGGCTTGGACGTTCCTCTGCCTGCTCCTTTAGGGCAACAGGGATCCGATTCTGAAGATGGCTTGGAGCCTGTGCCAGTCAGCCCACAAACAAGGCAGAGACTCAAGAGAGCCCAGCAAAGGGAAGCTTCCTTGATTAAGTTCAAGAAGCAGTGACTAGCCACACCTGTGTCTTGGGCTATATAACTGCCTGCCTGGAAGCTTTCCTTTGCTTGTGGCAAACTTCTTTCAAGTCCTTCTCTTTCCTGTTCCTTGCTCCCAGCACCCGGTTCCTGTTACCTTGAATGGATCTCTTGATCCTTGGCTTTTGGAACTCTGACTATGGCTTTCACTTGACACTCTGATAAATGAACTCCCTCGTGTAAAGTGCTTCCTTGTCTCCTCCCAGCTGGACTCTGCTGGCTCTCACACTCCCTTCTCTGGGCTGGCTTGCTGCCCAGGTCTCTGACCTTGACACAGAGTAAAATCAGAGGAGTGCTCAGAATCTAGACCAAAAGTATGGAGAACAAACCATATGAGGAAAGAGCTAGGTGTGTTCAGCTTGGTGAAGAGAAGACTGAGAAGTGACATGATTATACTCTTTAAATACCTCAAGGACAGTCATAGAGATGAAGCTTTGTTCTCTGTTGTCCCCAAAACAGGACCATCTCTAATTATTTAAAGTTACAGGAGGCTCAATTTCAATTGATTAGAAGGAACTTCTTGATAAGAAGAGCAATTTAGCAATGAAACAACTTGCCTAGAGAGGTGGTGGGGTCTCCTTTTCTGGATGTCTTCAAAAAGAGGCAAGACAGCCAAATGCTGGGGATGCTTTAGCTGGAGGTTTGCTCTTGATGGACCATGAGGCCCCTTCCAACTTTATGATTCTATATTTATAACAAGGTCAGACATGATCTAGAGCCCAGAAGTCTGCAGCATCTGACTTTGGTTCTTTCTGGGCTAGACTATGAAGGGACAGCTGCCATTTTGAGCAACCAGATGTAATGTTGTGTTCTTTCTGTCTACCGTTAAGGCTGTCTGGAAGGTGGCTTCTTGTTGTTTCAGAATGCCCTTCCCATATTGAAGAAAGCAGAGTCATGGGGCATTAAAAACATTTGGAGGGCTATTTTTCTGTAGTAAAAAAAGCAACTTTTTTGGCTAAAAATAAAAATTGAGGTGCTGGATGGGAATCAGTGGGAATCCAATGTGCTGCATTTTACAACCACTCAAAGGAGTACACCAACTTGTGGATTGCACAATTCCTCCCATGGCATATAGAATTCATACTCCAGACAGACATATCAACATTCACATATGAGAAGATACATCTTGTTGTTCCATTGCCTGCTACCATCCATGAAAAGAGAGGCATGGAACCTTTTGCAAACATGGGACTGAATTCAAAGTTAAGAGGGGTTTAGAGGCCAGTTTCTAGGAAAGGTTCGATGGAACTAAAGACATGAAGAAGGGGCAAGCAAAGTGGGCAGTATCAGATGTAATTCTTATAATGTGGATATTTTCCAACCAAGCACAGCTCAAAACACATGCCTGCTCAAAGCACAGCATGGTGCAACAGAATTCAGTCCCATGCAGATCAGTACTCAATCCCATCACACAAAGTCCCAGGGTTTCAATAGCTTCTTGAGGTCAATATTCCATCTTGCTGATCACCAATGGCAGAAAACATCAGAAGGTGCTTGTCGCCAATGAGCTGCATCTGAACCAGAGGCAGATATTTCTTATATCTGCCTTAAAATAAATGTATCTGTGGTAGAAAAAAACATTATATGTGTTTCTTCAATGAGAGAGGCAAAAGATCTCTTTGATTCACACATGGCACTATGCTTTTGCCCAAAGCATCTGTTTGCTATAAATTAGATGCCTGAAAAACCACTGATGTCTCCATGATTTTTACATTTAATGTCAGAAAAGGTTGAGGATGTGTGAGAATTTACAAGGAAATACGAATAACACAACAGCAAGACAAGACTGACTTGTTTCTCTCTGAAAACATAATTATCTTTTGATTGTTCCTCATTTATGCCACAATGGCCTTCCTGCTTAACCTATCAACAAGCTGAGTTATATTGCACACACCAAAGTAACAGCTTGCAAGAGCACTACATAACATTAGCATTATATGCACTGACAGGGGCCGTAGTTTTTGTGACCAGGAATTTTAAACTCTCCCCTCCAATGTGCAGCGCCTGACCTAGAACATTAAGCCTTCGTTTTCTAGTCCGTTGGGCAGTGTGAAAATGAAATTATAGGTAACTAAAAGTCATCAGTGTGGCCACTGACAATAAAAGGAATCTTCATGCAGGCTTATTAACATACAAGACAGCAGTAGTACTTTAGTTTTATTTTCCTGAAGAATCTGGAAGGTACAATAAAATGTATATGAATATTTTCAGTACCGAATGCCTATTAGTCATGCCTAAGGAGAAGGTTCAACAAAAGTCCAAGGTGATAATCTCATAGAAAGCAACCAAGTCGTGACAACACACCAGAGCCACATTAGTCTGGAAAGCAAATAATATGCTGCAGTGTAAACCTCTTACTTTTTCGTTTCTGAAGACATCAGCAAACATGTTGGGGCAGGGATGGGAATGAAGGGGCATATTGACTGTGGTTGTCATTATACAAATATAACATTCAATGTGGCACAGTTTTTCATTAGCTGACCATGAACATAGTCTTGAGGATCTCTTTCTTTTTCAATCACCAACAGCTCAGACTGCATCACTGAAGTGTGGTGGCAGGGTTGTCACAAAGTGCATTGCTTTACACTTATTGACATGGAGACTCACTTCCCATTTTAGTGGACTTTCCCCCAGATTAGAGTAATCCATTTGCAGTTCTTCTTTGTTTATTAGTTTTAACTGCCCTGATTAATTATGTGACACTAGCAAACTTGGCCACTTTGCTACTCAGCCCTGACTACAGATCATAGACAATTAAGTTGGAAATCAATGGCTGAAATACAGATCCATAGAGTACTCCACTCTTTACATCATTCCATGATGAAGACTGACTATTTAGAGACTGACAAGACTGACCAGGGATGGAATTTTTTTAAAAAAACATTTGAAAATGTTTGAAGAAACATGGTTCCTGAGAATCAAGAAACACTAGAGAAAAGAATCCTGCAGAGATGAGAATCCTCACAGTTCAGGACTTCATCTACACAAAAATTATACATGGTTGTTTTTGCATAGAAAAATGCAATTTTCTACATAGGGAACCATCTTGTTTGCATAGAAAATAATATTTCTGTACAGAAATGAAATATTATTTTCTGTTCAGAAAATGATGTTTCCTGTTTCCTGCATAGAAAAAGCTATTTTCTGGCAAAAAAAAAAAAAGTGAATTTTGTGCAGAGTTAAATCCTGCATTCCAAATAGTCTTTGAAAACTGCAGTTCTTGAAGACTTTCTTGCAGCAAGAAGAAAATTGCTAAAATATTTTTGCTTTCTTTAGGAAGAAAATTAGTGAAAAATCACACTCTCAATTCTTACTCTGTGCTTTCTCTTCTTTAACAAAGCCACCAATCCATAAGAAGCTCTTTCCTCTTATTACAGAACTTTCCAAACTTTTCATGTTGGTGCTACACTTTTTAGACATGCATCATTTCATGACACAGTAATTCAGTAAGTAATTCAATAAGTGGAGGCAGCCTCTCCACCTTAGCCTGGCCCACCCTGCTGCTCTTGTTGGGGTCTTCCTCAGCCCAGGGCAGCTGCAGAAGTGTGGGGGAAGGCAACCCCTCCACCCGAGCCCGGCCCACTGCTGCCACTCTCACCAAGGTCTTCCTCGGCCTGGGTAGCTGCAGCAGTGGCGGGAGAGGCAGCCCCACCACCTGGGCCTAGCCTGCCACGGCAGAGGGGAAAGGCAGCCCCTCCACCCATTATGTTTGCATGACACACCCACACACTGCAGCCAACACACTAACGTGTTGCAACACACAGTTTGAAAAGCTCTCTCTTATTGCATGACTCTCACAGATGCTCAGACTTCATATTACCTGCAGTATACATTTGAGCTGATCTTCTCTTACTGTGGGCCTGAGTGTTCTGGAGAGACTTGACTTTCTTTTTTTTAAAAGATATTTATATATATGAACTTGTTTTATGGCTGGTATTTTACTGTAATTTTTTGAAGGCAGTCGTAATTCCCTATATTAGCACAACTCTGACTTTTGTGCACTTTGTTTACACCAGAATTTAAGCACATCTAAACTATAAATTATACCTTTATTGTAATTTTAAAAAAATAACATGAACCTAATGGTTTACTTTGTCATATGTGAAGATAAACAGATGGAGCACTACTCTGTTCTTTCTTTGTCAAAAAACATTATCTTTGTGGCAATGAAAAGGAAACCACTAGATGTCTCTGTTTCCTGTTTTATACTCTACCTTTGAAAATTAGCACAGCCAAGATATTCCATTTTAAACTCTTCATTTCAAGGGTCCATAACTCAGACTAAAAATTCACTGCAGGCAAAGAGTTGTCGTAAAAAGATCCAATCGAAGTGAGGTATTTTTTTCTCTCCTCCTGCTCCTCTCTTCTGCTGAAGACTTGAAAATATGTGGGTCTGCATAGCAGCAGGCCAGATTCAAATTTGTCTCCAGGCTTTGGTAGATGAAATAGCAGATAAATTACAAAAAAGAAATAATCAACCCTAATCCTATCTGAATAGAAAATATAATAAGAAGGAAAAGAGAAGGAATCACTGGTCACTAAATACCACATTAAAATACAGATTTTGTGTGTTAAGTTAGCTTTTTATACCTTGTTGATGAACGTGCTGTTTGTATGCATAAGCTACAATAATTGGGTTGAACTAGGAAGCTGTGATGAAGAGAAGATGGTAGGAGAGGTGAATTATTTCTGATTAGAGGAGGTATATGAAAAAAATTACAAAGGAAAGAAAACAGGGGATAAAAAAACAGCCCAAGTGGTGTCAAGGTTGGTATCAGTGTTGTAGTTTGGACCTGTTGCTTTATATAAGGCTAGTGGTCAACATATCACCTCTGTTACCAAAGTTACAAACCAACAGTTGGCACTGCCATGGGAACACGCATGTCCCACATTTTGCCAATATCTTCATGATTCACTTGGAACAATTTTTTCTCAGCTTCTGTCCACAGAATCCTATTCTTTGTCTGAGATTTACTGGTAACTTCTTCATTAGCTGGACACATAGAAGAGACACACTGCAACGTTCCATCAAAATGTCAACAATTTCCACCCCACAATCAACATGCACCTACCCCAGTTCCAAAACAAGTTCGCTCTCTAGACATGACTGTACCATTACATAGTGAACATATAAGCAATGATTAAACTAGAAACCCAAGACACATACATACATGTTTCCATCCTCCATCGCACCACAGAATCCATTGTCTGCACCCAAGCTCTATGATATAACGACAGAAATTCATAACCTGAAGACTTTAGGCTTTTCCTCAAATTACAATACAAACCCAGTGCAAAACTAAATCAAACAAACAAACAAAGATCAATAGGCCTAGAATGATGCCCAGAAACATACTTCCATAGGAGAAACCCAGAGGGGATAACAACAAAAACCACCTGATGTTAACTGTAGTTCCCCCTAAATACACTCATATGTATCAGCAGTGATCTATAATCTGCACAGGCCTTGGATGATAGGCTGCCCAACCTTAAAAGATGATTCACAAGCAATGGCAAATCTTGGAACAGGGAGGCAGATACAGGAATCAACTTCGTAGTAGACTCAGGTGTCAACTATGCCTCTTCTGGAAACACTATTACAGAACAAAATGGCATCAATAACATCAGAAATAGATACACCTGCTTATTCTCCAATGTCAAATAAACCATCATGGCTAGCAATGGCCTACTTAATTTTCATACGACAGACAGGCCAGTCTCTGAAGAAAACAATAAACTGATACATATCTGACAAAATAGCAATATCCACAAACTAGTGGGAAGGAAACTTCAGTTTCCCAGGACACTTTGCCTGTGACCTCAAAGTGTCTGTCCTTGATAAAAAAGAATTCTAAAGACTCTAATGAGAAACAGTTGAAAAAGAATTCCTCAGGACATTCATCTGTACTTCTTGTGGCCTGAAGAGGGACAAATACCGTACTTTTTATTTCACTATGTGTGTTGATTAGGTCATAAATGCAAGGACATTTCTGCCACTGCTATTGTTTGCTAATGGTTAAAGTTTGGGTAAGTACATCTGCTTGTCCTTTTTGTACTTCTATTCCTCTTGCCCTAGTGATTATAATCCATCACCTGCAGGAATTCTCCAGAAGATTTAACTCTGTCTCTTGAGACCTGAATGGGATAATGACTATGTATGTCTTAAGCAGCTTGTCTATGACAGGATGTCTTTGCTACGGTCCAACTAATGTTAATGATCTCTGATACTCATACTTCTCACCTATTAAATACATTAGCCACCTACTGCCCACCCAAGCATGTGTATATATAATCTGCCAATTGGATTATGGCCAAACCTGTCTTTAAAGGCTACATTTCAGCTGCTCATTGAAGTGTGTTGTCCTTGTGCACATTGGAGACCATTGAGAGGGTACTAGTCTAAGCACCACCACTTTTTTTCCCCAACAGACAGTTTGGTATGTATACTTTCCTCCACAGATGAAACATGAGACGTGTGATATTCATATAATAATGCCAATATGGTGTAATTTGACAATTCTTACCACTGCAGTGTACAATAAGCACAGGCTCCCCACATGTATCTCACAGGTTAGAGATCAGACCACTGTCAGAAAACAGAATTGGTTGAAAAGTGGAACATGTGTGTTATACTTAGGGAGCATGAAGAACTTAAACAGAGGCTCACTGGGGGCCAACTGTGCATACACTTCTTGCAAAATCTCTCAGCTGTCTTGCTGCCTCTTCCCCCCCCCGCCGGCTTATTTTGTAAGCAGCGTCCAAGCAGTCCTAGGTGAGCCTCCATAGGCAGAAAGAACTGATGAAAGAGCAGAGCCTCCATTGAATTAATGGAACTTAATTTGGAAGCATCAAAAGAGTGAGTTGTCAGATAACAGGGAATCAAAAGGTGGAGACTTTCTGTACCAGGTTTCTTACAAGTTTGAAACATGCTCCTTGTAAGAGATACTATATATAATATGTCTAGACTATGTGAAGTCTATGATAAGAGATACGAGCCTAGTCACCAAAATGTTAATAGAAGTAATATACCTAGACATTAGAATGTCTATAGAAACAATGTATCTACCCTGGAAATGTTTATGTGATTTAATGGTCCTCCAAAATAATGAATACATGTATAACTGATTGTGTTTCATTATAGATACCATATAAGATATAAAGCTGCATGTTTGTTCTGCCAATATAAATTCCCTGAAATTCCAATGCTTAAGAGATACATAAGGGGAGGAGTGTTGATGCCAATCAGTATTGCCCAGACAGCGGGATTGGCATCAATCATCCAAGAGTGGGAAGCCCAGGTCCTGAAGAGGTGAACTAAAGGGAACTCCAGATAGATACAGGTTAGCTGACACAGCAAAGAACTTTCAGTCCCTGAGATAAGAGACAGGGGTGAAGGATCCATGCCTGTTTCAGCTACCTGCAGACTGTTGGCAGTTTCTGGCAACACACTAAAATTAAAAACAGAAGCAGCCACACATTTACAAGAAATAATAGATTCCAACGTGAGGAATGCATTTCTAACACTTCCTAGGGACTTTGCTCCAAAGTATTATGTCCTGAACTAGGATCTGCACTCTGATAAGACAAACTGATAGAGTAAGAAACAAGCACAATAAAACAATATTGTTTTTTGAGGATGGAGCATAATGGGCTTCAGATAAACCTTTTAGCTAAGTTTCTTTTGCTGTTCTTTTCTAAATTTAATGGAAAAACTCACTAATATTCTTATCTTGATAAATTTATTTTGTAGGCCCTGAAAACTAAACGAATCTGGCTGAATTTCTGTGGGTTTTTATCTGATTGTTCAACAAAAATAAAGCCAAAAATATTCAGCAAACATAACTGCACAGTCCCTTTGGAAGGGCTTCTGCTTATTTTATGAAGCCTACATTTTTCCTTAAAAATGTAATTTTCAGGAGGTTTTAACCCTTTCCTAAATTTCTTCCCTTATTTTCCCCGTTTTTAATGTAATCTTAAAGGGGAAAAAAACACAGAAAAATTCAAAAGCAGTTATAACAAGAACATAGTTTGTCCACTACTCCCTAATGAATCATATATTTTCTTTTCATAATTATCAAATGATATTTACAAACAGTACAAGAATACCATTGTAAAGGAACTATAATCTACCCAATTAGTTTCATTCTGCCACCACCACCACCCGCCATTTTAGCTCTCTGCTAAACATGGATCTCTGGGAGGCTGATTTGATGCTGTCTGAAAACTCTCTGGCTTATATGAAACTGCTCTGCATATCACAGACCAAATGCATAGTGCTCCTGTGGTTATCAAAGGGATTTTAAACATTATATGATCAAAGGAAAGTGGCTTTGATTAGTAAGGAGTTAGTTAACCCAACATCTAATTGGTCAAGTCCAAAGGTATGTGCTGTACCCTCAGATGCACACAGACTAGTTCAGCATACAAATAAACTTAATTTTCTTAGTGGGAGACAGCAAATCCATCCATTCACAAACCCATACAATGCTGCTGCTGCTATTTATTTCTTACCCACCTCTCTCTAGGGATTGAGGCAGAATAACAAAAAATTAAACACATAACATAGTTAAAGGAGAATATAAAATTGTTAAAAGAGCATATAAAACTGATACATGTTAAAACTGCCAGTACAAACTTTAAAATTCATAATTGAGGAATCATCTGGATAGGCCTGCCAGAAGAGACTGGGCTTCAGTGCTGTTTCAAACTTGGACAGCGTATTCAGCTGTCAATTTTCCCCTAGCAGGTCATTCCACAGTCTAGGGGCTGCTGAAGAAAACGTCCTATGGATGACAGCTGCCAGTCTAGGGCTAGCTGACAGAAGTAAATGTCCCTGCTCCCAAAGGACCTGAGTGTACAGGACAGATTATATGGGAGAAAGAGGAGCAATGAATAGAGGAATCCAAAGCCCCTGAGAATTCTATTCATAGAAAAGAATTTTAAAGGTTCTTTGTGCATGAAGAGGATCTTCACATGGGAGACTATTTCTCTAGATCAGGAAAACGGAAAGTTCAGGCTGCGGCTGCATGTGCCCCTTAAAGCCATTTTGTAGCAACCAGGGCTCTCCAACCTTTTGAAAAAACATTTGGAAAACATTTCCTCCACGTCCCAAACAATTCCATCATCATCATCATTGTTGTTGTTGTCGTCGTCATTACTATTTTGGAGAGGGGTAGGCTGCTATAGGCCCAGAAGAAGTCTTTTTTCTAACAGGAGGTGACTCAGAAATTAACCTTCTTATAACTTCTGGTTTAAACAAGGCATCCTCTGGGTCTGAAATGTTGCAAAGGGAGCAAAACTCCCCTATACCCCTGGAGTCAAACCTCTGACAATTGTCCACCCTTCCTCCAGATGGAACTCTTACTACTACAGAAAGGGCTGTTTTCTCCTCTGTGGTGATCAATGGGAACACCTTGTTTGCCCAAAAGAAAAGGAGGAGAAGCCCTTAGCTAAAGCAGCAAATAATGAAGGAAGGCTCTAAAAGAGAGGTAAAAATTATTGTTTTACTTATTTGTAGATGTACTCCTAGTGATCATCAAATGTCTACATGTCTGATGGTTTTGTCTAGATGGAACCATTACACATTAAAGCAAGTCCATGAATTATTTCTTTGTGCTTTGGTGACAGAAGGTGGGTGGCTAAGTGTCATGTTTCAAGCTCAGATGACAATTTCCCTCATCACATTAGAAATTTAGGGGGACATACTCTTCCAAGTTCTTTCTTACTTGTAGATCAAAGTGAATTGATGAGCAACTAAAAAGTCAGTGTCAATCACTTCCAGGTTTTCTATAGCACAAAATAAAGATAAAGTAAGAGAAAATAAACTAAATAGTCTCTCTGTTCCCAGGCTTTTATACCCTAATTTTTTCTTTGTATGGTTGCCTGTCTTTTGCTTCTTCTAATACAAAGAGCAAATGGTAAGCAGAGTCACTCAAGCTATTGAGCATGTTTGCTTTGATAATGAGAAACATGTCCTACATGTTTTATTACATATTTTTTCTGGCTGACTGATACATAACTGCACCATGTTTTACATTTTTGTGATCACTCTTCCTTGCTTACTTATAAAGAGAAATGGCACTGAATAACTGGCAAAGATAATCAAGTGTCTGACTCACTTTATTTTAATGGAAGCATAACTAAGCGTAACTTAGTCCCTGTAATGACACTGTCTTTTTCTATAAATTATAGCCTTACCTGAAGACACTTTCAAGTTCTATGGACATTTCTAGAGAGAGGGATCCTTGCACTAGCAATTTGAAGATGCTGTGCAATTATTCTGTTTTTATTTCCCACACAGACTCTGATGATAGAGCTCTGTCACTGTAGCTGTATCTAACAATTTGACCACCCATAAGCCAGTGATGTAGATTCAGATTGATTGACTCAGACTCAAGTCAGACTTAAGTCACTTCAGTGACTCAACTTGGACTCAACTTGGCAATCAATGATGCACTGACTTGACTCAACTCATGACTTGGATATTTTTAGTGACTGACTTGCTGCCCTTTGTTTAGTAACGTAACACATTCATCCAAAAACCTTACAACTTTGAACAACACTTCCATCCCTTGCTGCCTACTGGTCATATGATGACCAGTCTCAAGCCCAAAGTGTGGTGAATTTCTCCGAGGGGAACAGCAAATGGGTTAGGCAACAGGCTTGAGGCAACCGGTCTGATTGGTCTGATCGACAACTGGTCCTCACTGCATATCAAAGGAGCCTTCTAAAACTTTTCCTAAGAGTAGAAGGCAAGACTCACCTCCAGAGCATAGGGCATGTTTCTCAGAGGGGAACAGCAAGCATATTAGGCAGTGAGCTTGGGGAGAAAGGATCTTTCCTTCAAAAGCTTTTGAAACTTCAGAAATGGGGAGTAAGAAGGATCCTATTCCACACTTCTGAAAAATCCTCCAGCTTCAGAAATGGGAAGTAAGAAGGATCCTATTCCCCACTTGTGAAAGTGCAGACTCTTTTATGCCCATTGGCACAAAAACCTCCAGCTTCAGGAAGGGGGGGTAGGAAGGATCCAGTCCCCACTTCCAAAACAGCAGATGTGCAAAATTGTAAATGTGGAGGACTGGTTCTACTTAAATTATTAAAATTGACTTTATTTGACTCTGTCCAGAAGTTCTGGAATTTAGGTTGGGGTATAAAGTTGGCTCCTACACTTGAGACTTGACTTGAAAGCATCTTGCAAGGACTTGAGACTCGAGACTTGAAGACAGAGACTTGGAGTAAAAGACTTAAATGCATCACTGCCAAAAGCTACTTTAGAATCTAGGCAGCTGTACCAACCAAAGGAGATCCTGGAAGCTGGAGAGTGAGGCACTGAGCAATGATATGTCCAGCTCCCTCTCACCTGCAAGGCATGGTGCAAAATGCAGCAGCAGGTATCCTGCAACAACTGTTTTTTTGTACTACACCCTTCTGATAGAGGAGACTGGGCACTTGCTTGTTCATTGCTGAGCTTACTAGCACCTCAGATGTCCTTCGGTTAGTGTAACCGCCTGGCTTCTATGATGGCTTTTGGAGTGCAATTGCAGTCACAGCAACGACGACACAAACATAAATGTAAATTGCAATATTTACACTGCTGTAAGTCTAGCATGCAACATCATAAATACTGAACAGGATGCCAACCACAATATGTAACTCAAAAAAACTTACAGGTCAATAGGGATTTCACTTGATAAAATGAAATCGCTTGATTTCATTTTATAGTATCTTTATGGAAATCTGGAAAGTAAGTGTTTGCAACTAGATGTGTAAGAGGAACAAAACCCAGTTACCCTCTTTAAAACATAGATTTGAAAGATGAAAAACAGTAGAGTCATGCTTATTTTTGCTATTCAGGAAGCAGATCTCCTCTTCCTTCTGTACTGTTTTATAACAATCTTTTCAACCACAGGAATAATTTGTCTCATAGTAGTTACTAAGGAAAAAACAATCTGTGTTTCTCTGGTTTTGTGCATGCATGAAGCCTAAAGGCCGCAGGTTGCTTATCTCTGCACTATTAGTAGGAAGTTCTACATTTATCTGTTACCTTGGATGCAGCAGCTTCATGCAACAGGGAAACACTGAGACAGAAAGTAAAAGTAAGCCATCCCACTTCTTCCCAAGAGGCATTCCAGGGTAATATAGAAGTGGAGGAATTACCACAAGTCTCCCAAGGGAAAATTTCCAAACTGTCACTCACATCAGCCACTGATGCCTTTTCCCCTCTGCATATTACCCAGAAGCATGGGGTATGTGACCTGCTGTCATATCCTTCAGTGATTCTATATGTATTCAAACTCTTGTACCATGTACTAATTTCTACTATATTGTTTTGACATGAGAAAACTGCAGTGGGGGGGGGGATGAATGGTCATTTCAGCTGATATCCTTGTATTCCATAGGGTTGGAAGAACACACACTGAAAAGGCTACAGGCTTTTCATGTGCCTTCTAAATAAATTCATTCTAGCCAACGGAATCAATTCATGAACGATGAATTAGAAAAGAGGATGGATATCTCTGGGGGGAAAAACTTTTAAGTTTTAGAAAATAGCAACCTCAGGAGAGAAACATAACAGAAACACAGCCATTTCTCTTCTTTGCTAAGGGACAGTCTCTCCCCTCTAGAATCATTTTCACAAAGATTACATCTCCTCACCAGCTGTTTTTTGCCCAGCTTTGGAAAAGTTACCTATTCAGCTGCAATTTACATACCCTCCAACTGTCCTGATTTGGCAAGGATAGTCCCACTTAATTCTCAATTGCCCCATTTTTTCAGCTGTTTCAAAATTGTGTCCGTTTCTGTCTGCTCTTCCCACTTTGTCCTGAGCTTACTTCAGTTCCTGCAAACTGAGTTTGAAGCAGAAGTTCAACAGTAGCAGCAATAAATCAAGGTGGATAATAAGAGCAACAAAATATCACCCCTAGTTATAAGGTCAAGCTGAAAAGCAAAGAGCAGACTAGTCATAGAGTCATAGAACCATAGAGTTGGAAGAGACCACAGGGGCCACCCAGTTCAACCCCCTGCCATGGAAGAACACACATCAAAGCACTCCTGACAGATGGCCATCAAGTCTCTGATTAAAAACCTCCAAAGAAGGAGATTCTGCCACACTCTGACGCAGCATATTCCACTGCCAAATAACTCTGACCATCAGCAAATTCTTCCTGAGGTTTAAGTGCAATCTCTTTTCCTGTAGTTTGAATCCATTGCTCCTTGTCCTAGTCTGGAGTAGCGGAAAACAAGCCTGCTACCTCCTCAACATGACATCCCTTCAAATATTTAAACATGGCTATCATGTCCCCTCTTAACCTTCTCTTCTGCAGACTAAACATACCTAGCTCCCTAAGCTGCTCCTCATAGGGCATGGCTTCCAGACCCTTCACCATTTTGGTCACCCTCCTCTGGACACGCTCCAGCTTGTTGATATTCTTCTTGGAATGAGGTGCCCAGAACTGGACACAGTACTCCAGATGAGATCTAACCAAAGCAGAATAGAATGGTACCATTACCTCCCTTGATCTAGACACCATACTCCTATTGATGCAACCAAGAATCATGCTGGCTTTCTTGGCTGCTACATTACACTGCTGACTCATGTTCAGCTTGCGGTCCACCAAGATTCCTAGATCCCTTTCACATGTACTTTTATCCAGTCACATGTCCCCTATCCTATATCTGTGCATTCCATTTCTTCTGTCTAAGTGTAGGACTTTACATTTCTCTCTGTTGAAATTCATTTTGTTAGCTTTGGCCCAGTTTTCTAATCTGTTACGGTCATTTTAAATTTTGATCCTGTCCTCTGGCATGTTAGCAACCCCTCCCAATTTGATGTCATCGGAAAATTTGATCAGCATACCCTCTACTCCTTCATTCAAGTCATTGATGAAGATGTTGAATAGCACTGGGCCCAGGACAGAACCCTGTGGTACCCAGGGTTTCTCCAGGATGAAAAGCAGCCATTGGTGAGCACCTTTTTGGTTTGGTTGGTAAATCAATTACAAATCCACCTAACAGTAGCACTATCCAGCCCACATTTTACTAGCTTCATTGCAAGAATGTCATGGGGAACTATGTCAAAGGTCTTACTGAAATCAAGATATGCTATGCCCACAACAATTCCTTCATCTATCACGCTTGTAACTTTATCATAAAAAGAGATAAGATTAGTCTGGCATGACTTGTTTTTAAAAAACCCATGTTGACTTTTAGTGATTATGGCATTGCTTTCTAAGTAATTACAAATTGACTGTTTAGTGATCTGCTCTAGGATCTTTCCTGGTATTGATGGCAGGCTGACTGGGCGATAATTATTTGGGTCCTCTTTCCCCCCCTTTTAAAGATGGAGACAACATTTGCCCTCCTCCAGTCTGCCGAGACTTCTCCTGTTCTCCAAGAGTTCTCAAAGATTATTGCCAGTGGTTCTGAAATTACTTCTGCCAGTTCTTTTAATATCCTTGGATATAATTCATCTGGTCCTGGAGACTTGAATTCATCTAGTGTATTCTGTGTTGCGTTTCTCCCACTTCCCCACCTTCTCCCCACCCCCTCAGGTTCAATACTTCTTTTCTTTTGGGAGAGAACTGAGGCAAAGAAAGTGCTGTTTAGTTCTGCCTTTTCTCTTCCTCCTGTTAGTAATTGGCGATCTTCTCCATGCAGCAACCCTATCATTTCCCTGTTCTTCCTTTTGCTGCAGACATATCTTAAAAAGCCCTTTTTATTGTTTTTAATCTCTCTAGCAAGCCTGAGTTCATTCTGTGCTTTAGCTTTTCTGACCTTCTCCTTACATATCTTGGCTATCCTGGTTATTTGAATAGGGTAAGCAGGACTAGATTTTTCTGCTAAATGACTGTCATCTCAGTTCAGTCCTGCTAGTAGACAGAATTTATCAGTTCTAAGAGGATGTCTTCTACTTCAAGCTGAAGTTACTGAATCAAGAGGCCCTAATGAATGAGGTGGAGATCCTACAAGCTGAAGTCTATCAATCCATAATCTAAGCAGAGGGTCTTAACTTGAACCCTGATTACAGTATAATCATATGTTCACTAAGCCTTGTATCTTCAACCATAGATATTATTGTGTACAAAAGATAAGTGTATATACAGAAATATGCATGTTTAATAGGAATTTCTGTACACTTTCCAGTTGTTTCATGGAGGTCTACATGCACTTGTGTCTCATTGACACCTTCAGGTGAATGTGGTCATGGTTTCAAACTAGGCAGTGTCATCTCCTTCTGTTTCTTTTCCATGTATTGAACAAAAGTGTGCCAAGGACAAGTTAAGAAGCTTCTGTATCTTGTTCTATTGATTTAATGAGACTGACTGTCTTACACTGTTCTCAGTGACTAGAAGACTATGCTCAGTTTCAAAGGATGTCACAAATTAGTCTTTCAGACAACATTATTACACAGACACCAGTGAAAGAAGAAAGTGGAGCTAATCAGGCTACACACTTTTACTAATGCCTATATAATAATGCATATTGTGTCAGCAATCTTTTGTGTGTGTGTGTGTGTGTATGTGTGTGTTTGAATTTCTTATTGCCTAATCCTTCCCATGCTTTGCTAAGCAACATATTAATCTAACTGGTCCATTAAAATCATTAAGTGGAAATTATTGTTACTTTTTAGAGTTGGAACTATAAACATGTTTATATCTCTTACTGCATAATAAGAAAAATTCAGCCCTCAGTTGATTTCACTTTATGTTGACTATTAATAACACAGAGCATCATTGAGAGCAATAGATTATAAGATTATTCTAGCATTGCACTCACTTGCCTAGAATTATATTGGCACAAAAACAAATGGCCAGCTCTGATAAAATCCTTTTTTATTTTCATCAATATTCTCAGTCCATAATACTGACGGAAGAGGAACATGGTCAGCATGTATAACATGTGGTGGTAAAAGAAGCATAGAGCTCTTTAGAAACAACAAACATTATTCACATCTGCCTCAAGACTCAAAGCAAACCTCAAAAACACACCAGGCCGCAGAATCTGCCTACGTACTGCTCCATCCACCTTTTTAAAATCCAGGACCCACTTTTAACTTAAAATAGCAACATAGTGTCCGCTTTCTCTCTATTGTTTCTGTTGTCCTCCTTTCTTTCCTAATTCTGTTTCTCTTGGAAAGAAAGTCATGAACAAAACAAAACAAAAAAAAGATAAATAAAAAGTGAACATTGCAGCTACCCATCTTTATGTTATGTCTTGAGTCTTTTGGACATTCCACACAATCGCTGTCACCCAGAGCTAGTAAGAGCACTGCCTCATAGCAACAGAGATATCTAGCAACATACATGGCAATAGGTTGCCCATAACTTATCTGTACATCCATCTTGAGTCAAGCTGAGGAAAACTAACAGACTGAGCTTAATTTGTTAGTATAGCCTTCCCCACCTAGTGTCTTCCAGGTGCATAGCACTAGATCTCCTTATCCTCAAATAGCATGGCCAACACATCTGGAGGGCACCAGGTTGGAAAGGCTGTCTTACTGGATCAGGGAATACGAAACTCTATCTTGGATCCTAGCAAAACAAGCTGAATTTAAATATATTTTCTTTTGTCTACTGACATAACTATCCACTTTAAAATCACAAATCTCCTCTTTTCTTTAGTATTGGTGACTTTTGACACCTCAGATTCATTCCCTAAAATGCTTCCTTCCAATATGCCCTGCACTTATTTCTATTAATTTCCATTACTTAATTCTGTTTCTAAAATTTCAATTAATTTTCTCTCCCTGCCTGTAAAAATCTAGATTTGGGCAACAAGAAGTCCAAAATTTTCACTTAGAAAACTCTGTAAGTGTACAAAGTTTGAAATAAATAGTCTCCTAAGCAAATTAGATACAAGAGAGGGAAAAGGTCTAGAGAAATTCAGAAGCAACAACAACTGTCTTATCAGTTTAATTCTTGAAATGCCTTCATTGCTTCGGCAGCACATGTGGACAGAAATGTGATAAATATGTTAATGGCAGATGTTGATGGTTCAGTTTGTAAAACCACAAAGCCAGATAGAAATTACTATTTGTTTTTCTAAATTAAAAAATTTAAAATCTAATCATGACATGGAAGCAAGGGTAACCTAGCTGAAGAGTTAGGCACAATGCACTTAAACTCACAGAAGCTGGCCATAGAAGACTTCAGAAAACTGAAGATGGCATGATAAGAGTATAATTTCTTGCAGTGGGTCCCCCAGTCATGCCTATTGAGGAAATCTTTGTGGCGCCTCTAAAGTCAGCAAAACCTGCCTGACTAGAGATGACAGTCACTATGGACAAAAGAAATCTCACTTTGTCTCAGATGCCATGTACAAACAACATCACCCTTTGCTGCAGCTTGTACTAAAGTGGTGCCCATCTTGCTGGTGTCTCTTGATACAACTCTCCACATGATTCAGACTGTTCTTCTTGCTCCAGCTTATAATCAGTGATATGGACTCAAGTTGGACTTAAGTCACTTCAGTGACTTGACTCGGACTCAACTTGGCAATAAATGATGCACTGACACAACTCGACTCAAGACTTGCATATTTTTAGTGACTGACTTGCTGCCCTTGGCATAATACATTTACTGGGAAACCTTACGACACTGAACAATGCTTCTATCTCTTTTTCTACTGGTCACATGACGATCTATCTCAAGCCAAAGTGTGGGCAAATTTTCTGGCGGGGAACAGCAAACGGGCAAGGCAATGGGCTTGAGGAGGAAGGATCCTTCCTTCTAAACCTTTTGAAGCTTGAGTAATGGGGAGTAAGAAGGAAACTATTCCCCACTTCTGAAAAATCCTTCAGCTTCAGAAATGAGAAGTAAAAAGGATTGTATTCCCCATTTGCAAAGCAGCAGACTCTTTTATGCTCATTGCCATAAAAGTCTCCACCTTCAGGAAGGAGGAGTAAGAAGGATCCTATTTCCCACTTCCAAAGCTTCAGATGGTAAAATTGCAAATGTGGAGGGCTGACTTGTTAAATTGTTAAAACTGAGTTTATTCAACTCTGCCCAAAAATTCTGGAATAGAGATTGGGGTATAAATTTAGATCCCAGACTTGAGACCTGACTTGAAAGTATTTTCAAGGACTTGAGACTTGACTTGAGACTTGAAGGTAGAGATTTGAGACTTAGAGTAAAAGACTTAAATACATCACTGCTTATAACACCCTTTTGCTTACAACAGGGTTGGTTCTGCCATAAGGCTGGATGAAGCAGCCTACTGAGACAGCAAACACTGTGGCTGGAAGCAGGTGCAAAATGGTTGAGGACAGAGCTGTGCTTGCAAACAGTTTGCGCTATGCCCTTAAATTAGGCTGATACTTCAGGTTGTCTTGTCTTTCAGCCTTTTTGCACCTTACCTTCATCGCGGCAGTGGGGGGTGGCGCTTGCGTGAGCAGCCATTTGCGCGAGCTGCTCACAGCAGCCCTTCTGCCTCCCGCAGCTGTTTGCCGGTTGCGCAAGCGTCGTGCAAATGCCCCGCCCCTTCCTTCCGCAGCGCAGTCTGGGAGCTGTAGGCTGCGCTGGGGGAGGAAGCGTGACCGGCCCGGCTCGTTCGATGCACTGCATGCAGGTAAGTGTGCGAGGGCCCTGGGAGCATTGTGCAACCACGCAGTATTTTTGGCTTTGAGCCGAGAATAAGAAAATGTGCGCGTCCCACTTTAGGCTCGTGAGCGTCGTGTGAATGGGAGTGCGTCGCACAGACCGACGTTCCCATTCATGCGACGCTCAAGGGGCCTTCGTGCTACAGAAACTGTGTGCGAAAAGGGCCTAAGTCTCAGGAAACATGTCTCAGGTAGCCATGACCTCAAAACTGGAGAATCACTTTTCTTCCTGATGAGTTTTTTGTGGGTGGCTTTTCCTTATCCTATGGCACAAGATGATGAGTAAAAATTATTGAGCTGTGTTGAAGCCGTCATTATAGAAAACAGCCAGCAAAAAAGGATAGTATTGTGAATATACTCAGAGTTTGAAGACTTTTAAAAAATAGGTTACAGTTATAATTCCAAAGCCCAAACAAGAGTTGGTTACAGTACTGTCATAACTGCATTTTAAAAGGTGTCTTTTGCATTCCTGTAATAACAACAATAGCTTCTACTTCCTTAAAAAAAATGCTATAAGCCATTAGCCTGTAGGAATATAATTCTTCACTGATTTTCTTCTTGAAGGAAGAAGTAATTTTAGCAATTTTCTTCTTGCTGAAGGAAAGTCTTTCAAAGTCATACAGTTTCTGAACTCTATTCACAAACTGAGACTCATTCAGCATAAAATTTGCATGTGGTTGTTTTCCATAGAAAACAACATTTTCTGTGTAGAGAAAGCTGTTTCCTACACAGAAAATTGTGAAATTGTAAGAAAGGTAACTAAAAGTTACATTTACATGACAAAAGGAATGAACTTATTCCTCACTGGTTTATAATACTTTTACCACTGGAGAAAAGGAATTAATTACAAAATAAATAGTTGTTTTCAACTAGTTACTTCCAAGGTTTGAATGTGCCTTCCTGATCCATCATCAAGTCATCATGCCGCAGTGATTATTTTATGCCACAACAAATAAATCGTACAAGGTCTTTTCTTTTTCCTCAGTCTCAGGGAACAACATAACATGTCTACCCGTTTTTCCTCCTCTCAGCTATACTCACTTGTACTAGTTCAATCATTTTCCTGTTGAATGCACAATTTCTTTCCAGTACTAAGACACATGTATTCCTCTTTGTTTTAATACCTCCCTTGTGCCTTTCTGACAGGTAGAGTCTTTCATCCAAAAGGTGGGCTGCGGTGGAGTCTTTTATACCTAGTTTTAAAGGAACATCCAAACTACATTTTATACATCTTTACAATCCCCTGCTGTTTCAAAGAGAATCTTCTGACTTCTATGCCAGGAAGTATTTTACTGCTCTGGATTTGCCTAGAAGCTAGGAGATAATTTTAATGCCGTTTGGAAGTCATCTACAGTTTCCCTGATATGTGCCATCTGAAAATATAGGCACCATCCATATGAATGTGTACAATATTTATAAATATCTTTTAGCAGTCAATTCTGAAAAATTGCAGTAATAGCTATCCACTCCCCACACTTCCTGAAGTACCAATAGGGCTGCTGATTTTCATGTCAGTGGACTAGTGAATCTACTCCAGGTTTCAGTGGAATCTTAAAGGAACTATCTAAAGTGTTGAATCTATTTGCAGGCTATGAGCTTGGATAGCACTTTTAAATTGTGGTCTAAAACCTGGAGCAAATTCCTTTCTGCACTGACATGGAAGCCCCACAACAGTAAGTTCCAGGCCAGCATGAATAGATCTGGAGATCCCAAAAGCTCCTCTCAGTTTACTGCTTATGTGACTGATCCTACTAAAGCAGGAGTGAGCAAGTTGGGTGGGCCAAACATTCACAGAAAACACCCATCAATGGCCAAACAAGGGCCACAAATGATTGGGAATTTTGTTAAAGAAACACAAACAAAACCTTTAAAAAAAAAATCTAGAAGTGGAAGGAAGCCAATTCAAACTTTTGTTTTTTGGAAGTGAGGGGTAGATGGGAGTTACATCCTATTATCTATTAAAACCTTTGCACTTCGGGCAATCCAGCAGCTCAAAAATGATTTTTATCCATTTTTTTCCTAGCACAGGGACATCAAAGAATGTAAAAATGGCATGGAAAGTGAGCCACAAGCTGCAATTTAACCATGCTGTACTAAAACTGTATATTTCCTTGCCATGGGTTTTTAAGTCATTCTTTCCTGTTTTTCTCTTGCACCATCTCTGTTTACACACACACACACCCCACTACCCTGTGTTTCTTCCATCCACCAACAACACACCTTAGCTGAGGAAAGCAAATATGATCTTCCAAATATTCAGAGGTAAGGTATAACATGTTGGTAAGGGACAGCAAGCAGCAACAACAGCAGATCTTTTGGGACATCAGACTAACACATTGTCATTCCTGAACAAGGGGCTACTAGCTCAGATACATGACATTCCAGGAAAGCCTATACCATAAGAAATGTGTTAGTTTTTAAGGTGCCAGAAAACCTGTTTGTTGTCCTTGCAATTTCTGATACCATCTTCCGCTGAAAACATTCAAGTGAGATATACAGCCATTTCTCAACCATTAGCTCCTGTTGTGGAGACATCTATCAGGCATTCTGGGTCATAAACTGGCAATCTTCCTGACAAAAGGAATGACAGGAGCAGCTGCCCAGCAGCCATAGCAATATTATGAACCAAATAGCTGTCACAAAAAAGAAAGCCATCTGATATAAGACATTTCCCTGGAGAGTGAGTACATTTTCTAATTTTAGCTACACTCGTAGCTTTCTTAGGATGACATGTTCTACCCGACCCCTTCACTTACCTAATTCCTGTCTCAGGTTTATGTGATAAAGCATTTCAAAGGGAAAACCTGCCTCAACTCTGAATATTTCATTACCTGATTGCCAGTATTGGTTTATAACTTGTGTATTCCAAGTAATTCAAATCACTACATCACGGTGTTCTTCAATACAGTAAGCCCTCCACATTCATAAGGTTTCAGGGCACAGAACCCTCACAAAAATAGAAAAGCTGCAAATAATACCCCCCTGTGATTTCCCTCCCATTCCCCTCTGAAGCTTCCCCCTTCCCATTCCTTTGTCTGTGGCCCAGGTGTTGGGTGGGAAGATTAAAAAGAAAACCTAAAAGGCTTGCTGATACTTTCCCTTCAGACAGAGAAGAGGGGAGTTCTGAAGTTCTAATTACTTCTGGCAGCCATCTTGAGAAAGGAGCACCTGACCAATCAGCAGCCAATACACAGCAGAATGTGCAACCACATAGCAAAGAGTGTCATGGGCTTCCAGGACCTAGACTCAGACTCAGAGTCTGAGGCAGCAGAACCTGCTCTGAGCCCTGACACACAGTGTTGCAGCAGAACCTGCAGTGCAGACAGTACAACCCCTGACCAAGGGAGAGAAGTGTCAGCCCCAGCAGGGAGCCCTGCTCACGCTGACACAGAGAATGATCTAGCTGTACCTACCTTCACCCAGTGTAGACATCAAAATGGTCTCCTGTGTCGCTCCCAGCGAAGTTATGCCAAGCACCAATTAATCAGGTACCAGCTGTGCTGACCTTGGAGCCTAGAAGAACTGAGCCTTTTCCCTCTAACTTTTGTCAGCAATCATCTGACCATTTCTGCCATGCATGCTTCTGTTTGCTGCGCTCACCTGTGTTTCTGCCTTTGACTTGTGTTTGTTTTGCCTGCCTCTGATTTATAGACATTGTTGGGATCATTATTGCTTCTCATTTGCAAAGCTGTTTCCGTGCTTAAGTAAACTGACCACTTAAGTTACTGCTGAGTTTCTGACCTGTGTTTGTTATCAGCTTCTCCTGGCTGCCAGCCCAGACCAATCCTGGACACAGAGACCATGCCTTCAGCAGTGGAAGGGGGACTTTGTTCACCCAAAAGGAAAAAAAACCTCCTTTTTAAATGCAGGCCTCACAAGCCTGGTGTGAGGAATGAAGGGACTGGAGAAGGAAAATGGGGAGAGGAGGCAAGCACAAAGGTCAAACATTTGAATGCAGAGGGACAACTGTATTATTTACCTACTTAATGTAAATGAGTAAGAGAGAACCCATATGGTATTGTTACACCCCAGAGTAACCCTAAGAAAGGGCCCCTGAAATTGACATGACTTCCCTCATATTGGATGTTGGTTAGCAAAGGTCAGTCACAGTTAAAAACAACCTTGGTGTTGAATGGGAAATCCTTAACACTATACTGTCTCCCTCTGCTGAATGGGAACATAGACAACGTCCTTTAGGCTAAAAGACTGATCTATTGTTCCGAGTCACGTATCTCTAGGCAGACAATAGACTCGCTTCTGGACCCTGTCACACCCCAAGCTATGCTGATGAACTGTGCATAGCCAAACAAACAAAACCTATCAATTTGGAATTTTAAACCTATCAATCCCCTGGACATTTCCAGGAAAAACAATACCGAGGAGGGGTCGTGATATTTGCCTAACATTATATTCCGCAATCATCACCTATTAACGCCACTTTGCTAGCCAATACTTGGCCTGAGGACAGAAATTGGCTATAAAAATCCCCACTTTTTGAGCCTCTTCAGAGTGCCTCCCAGACCAGACAAGGGCCCGTTTCGCTGCTATTGAGGTGTCCCACTCAAGTCTCTCAGACGCTGCTGAGACCTAAACGCAACTCGCGTCTCTTACCCTCTGTGAACCTCCGCTGCGACCAGCCTTCCAGCCCCGGGATCCAGCCTCCCCTTGGTGCTTTACACTGAGGCTTCGCTGATCTTCTCACTCTCCAGGAAGCCTAGACTAAGGTCCGTATGCCCTCTCTCCCAAATGCCTCTTATTTCCAACTTCATTTCTGTGTGATTGTGGGATTATGTGTGTTCTGAACTCTGCTAGTTTTAATAAAACTTACTTTAGATTGTTTCTCTGACTCCTGCATGGTTCTGACCCCGTAGACATAGGGTTAAAGGTCCCCTGCCCTCACCTCTCACAAGCCTTGAGTTTCTCTGTTAATTCCCCTAGTTTGAAGCCTGTTTGGGTGTCCTCGAGATAACCCCAATTTTCAGGGCAACAGTATAGTCCTTAGAATGCTGGACGAGGGCTTTTGTGAGAGCAGGGTTCAAATCCCCATTCAGTCATGGAAACTCACTGAGTGACCTTGGACAAGTCCTACTCTCTCAGCCTAAGATGAGAGCAATGGCAGGCCTCCTCTGAATAAATTTTTTGACACAAAAACCCTGTGACAGAGTCACCATAAGCTGGAATTCACCAGAAGGCATATAACAACAAGTGTAGCAGAAAGGAACCACTCGCTGTTAAGTCACAATGGCACAGAACAGCCCATAGAAACAGCTTCCTAATATAAATATAGCTTAGCAAACTCATAAGGGAGAACAGGTAGAAGCACATGAAGTTTACAGAGATTCTTTTCTGAAATGTAATACAGTAGAGGCAGGATGGACTGTAGGTGCCAGGATGCTGGGTATAAGAGAATTGTCAGTACAGAATCAAAGTGATGCAAGTTTCCTGCAGGGAATTAATAACAGATGTAAAAAGAGCTGATAACAGAATGAATGTGACTGAAACAGGCTTAAATGAACATTTAGATAATGTTAACTGATGCAGCTAACAGTCTCAAGACATTTGACAAACTCAAGTTAATTTGAATAGCAAAATGAAAAGGATGCCTGGAAGCGATACAAAAGAGTACTATTGGAAAAGAAAAAAATACTTAGAAGAGAGATCTTGAGGAGAATGCAATAAATGGCTCTATACGATAGACTTTGCCAACATAGTGGTCTCCAGAGATCTGCAAGAAACTAGCTCAAAGAAGCATTTTGGAAGGATGTCCTTCTGATTTGGCTAAAGTCCAAGTAAAGAGAAGCCCCTTCAGACCAGGTTGGTTCTCCCTCGGGCAACATGAGCTTCTTCCTGAAACTAACAGAATTAAACCTTGACCCAGCTGCACAGAATGTTCATTCACAGCTCTGCATAGATTGGACATCAACAACAAAGGCACATGTTAGGCATCCATAGGGCAGACATAGACAATGTCTGTGTACATGTAGCCTCTCCCACCTGCATTTCTTTTTATCACTGTAGTGTGCGTGTTTTATTTATCTATTTATTCCATTTATAGCTGGCATTTCTCCCAGTATGGGACCCAAGGCAGTTCAAAGCACAGGTTAAAACAAAATACAGCTAAAAAATATTACATTTTTTTTTAAAAAGCAATTAAATAAGCTATTCTATTTAAATTAGTAGAACCGTATTAAAACATTTAAAAAGCATAGCAAGGAGGATAAAAGTACAGCACTGCCACCACACCATTAAAAGTCCTTCTGAAACAACTAGTAAACAGTCAAAGGTCAGTCTAAATAAAAATGATTTTCCCTGTGAGTAGAAAGAAAGCCATTTAGTCTCCTGTTAGAGAGAATTCTACAGCCTAGGTGCAACCACCAAGAAGATCCTTTCATGTGTCCTCATCAAAAGTGCCTGTGATGGCCATGTAACCAAGAGAAAGCCTTCTTTCAGGAAAGTTTCCTTTGATTTTATTGCTGTTATTAGGATATAGGAAGAAACTGAATAAAGTGAAAAGATACATGCTGGTAGAAAAGGTTATTCCCTCCCTTCTTCACACTGTGTTCCCATCGTGCCTTCCCAAGGGGAAATAAGTATACCTATGCTAGCATTACTACTGGTGGGGTCTCCCAAATCAGACAAGTATTCTTCTGACAAGCCAGATTACATGTGCCAAACATCTCAATGCAGTGAGAGGAAGCTACTGGGTAGCAGCAATAGTGAGTGGTGAGATCAGCAAAAGATCTCCCAGAAACAATGGCAGTGGCACTTCAGCAAACTCTTGTTAGTACAGCACAGAAGGAGGCACTGGTAAACCACTTCTGAATGTCTTTTATCATCCATAACAAAGCAAAGGATAGTGCTGGAAGATGAGATTCCCAGGTTGGAAGTACTCAACAAGTTACTGGGGCAAAGCACAGGAAAAGGATGAACAGTGCTATAACTGGACTCAAGACAAAAAAGCATTCAGCTGCTGACATACATGTATTTAAAAGGAAAGTCTAAAACTGCAAAATACAAGCAAAGGGAACATGGAATGATAGGAGCTGGAATTAGGAGCTAGAAATTGTAAAAAAATAGAATATATAAATACTGCATGATTTAGAGTGAATGAGATAAAGTTTATGGGAACAGGATATTTTTAATCAGATGAATATGTTGTGTTTTACAGTGGAAGTGATAATCTAGGAAGAAATGGGGTGGTATTCATAATGAGGCAGATGTAGCAAAAACAGTCAGGGGATATGACCAAGTATCAATTAGACTTCATGGTAACCTTATCAAGATAGCCATAATCCAAGTTTATGCTCCCAGTAGAAGAATTTGAAAGCTTCCATGTTGGTGTCCAGGAGTAACTTGATTATACAACAGAACAGAACATGTAGAAATTATAGGTGATTGGAACGCAGAAGTAGAAAACAAAGCAGAAGCAAAAATTGTAGGAGAATTTGGCCTAGGACCAAGAAATGCAGCAGGATTATTTAATTTTATGAGGCCAACTGTTTTTTCATTGCAAATTGATGTTTCAGGCAACTAACAGGCAAGTTTATGTGGGGACATCACAGGACAGCCATTATAGTTATTTAAATAGACTACATAATTGAAAGAAGATTATGGAGAAACTCCATTCTGTCAGCAAAAATAAGACCAGGAGCAGGTAGTGACACAGCCGATGGCATGTTAATATCAAAAAATTAAAGTAAACGTAAAGAAGAACATTAATTTAGCCCAAAAATATAATTTGAAGAACATATCCATCAGATATAAGCACCATGTAAAACACAGATTGAGACTAACTGACAGGGGAACTTGAATAACTCTGGACTGAAACTAGGGATATTATCAGGAAAGAATATATCTATAGCCAAAAAGAAAGAAAAGTCTCATTCAAACAGTTAGGGACAAAACTAACAAATGATAGAAAGAGAGTCAGAATCATGAAACTATTCAGTGACTTGCACGTAGGGACAAAGAGAACTATTATACTAACTCAAGGAATTATAAGAAAATTACAAAAACAAGAGACTGCTTCCACAAATTTCAATAAATCAAAGGAAAATTTAAGCCAAGACTGTTTATAGTGGGATGCTATATGACTTCATTATACAATTAGGAAAAAATAAAAAGATGATGGAAGGAATACAATGAAGAGTTATAAATCTTCTGCTTTCTAACATGGTAGGTCCAATGACAGAATCATTTTTCTGTCATTCTTTCACTTCTTTTACATAGTGCCTGTTGCATGAACAGAGGTTGTCAAGATCCAAAGAGAAAAGTAAATACTTCTAATGTGTGTAGCCAGAATATTCAGAGGACACACTACTCAGGTCAAGGAGCTGAAGGACAAAATGGTCTGATCCATATACTTCCTTTCTGAGACCAACTATTGCACATTCAGATACAAGAATACCTCTGGATGTGCTGCTGTAGCCCTGATTCCTCACAAGTGGAAGAATTTCTGAACTCGATGCATGCCTCTTTGGGCAACTCAGTGGGAATAATGCTAAGTTCTAACAGCATACGACAGCCAGTTGGGATGTACTGTTCCCTTAAGTATTCTTCTTCTTTACAGTTGCATTTAAAACAACAACAACAATAATAATAACAATAATAATAACTTGCATTTTATCTGTCAGTTCAGTAAAGATGGGTAGCATGGTTGTTGGGCTCTGGTCACTTATTTTTAAGATACATACTTAACATCAGTGCAGTGGTTTGACTGTTAGGCTTGGACAACCCCTTTGGCCAGACACTACCTCTCAGCCAAACTAGCCTCCCAAATACTTGGTGAAGTGTGACGAGAGGAGTTACTACGGCTGAAATCTAACTGCTAGAGACAACTAGAGTAGAACCATTGAATCAATCAAGATCAGGATCATCAACAGCCCCCATCTACAGTCCTTGCTTGTTTAGCATGCACTATAGGCAGAGTCTACAAACTGTTTTCAGGAACAAAGAGTTTGTACATACAATACTTAGGGTCTGTTCACACATTTTATTGACTGTCTCACTCAACCCCAATTCCGACCCAGACAAACTCTCCTTACTAAGCTATTTGACAGTACTGCTTTATGTAGATGCAAAGAGATATAGGACAGTTCAGGGAACCTCAGGACATACATGCATGCATCATGTTTGTTCATGCATCGATAGAATGTGCATAGGGTTACAGTTCCACCTCTCCTCCTGTTTATTGGCTATGCCATGCTGTCAAGACTGGCCTAAGACATTTTGTTGCCTAAGGCAAAGAATAAATTGGCTTCCCTATCCCTTTTGTGTAGAGAAACTGACCAGTTCAAGAAACTCAGGACGAGCATCAATGCAGTTTTTGCTAAAACAAGGAACAACGGGCACTCAGGAGGAATAGTTGTGGGGGCTATCCCTGTTGCTGTCCCATCATCTGCTGCCTACAGTCATTGCTTCACTCTGCCTAATGGTAGAACAGGTCCTGCATGTTATCTGGAGATGGATAAGAACATCTGAGAGAAAGAGAGAGGGGACTGGCATAAATGCTGGTGCAGAAGAAATACAGCGGATCACTGGCCTAATTGTAGCAGTAAAATAACATATTTTGTATTCAGGCACGAGCAGTTGATGTAAATTCAGAAATATCTTCCATTTAAGGTCATCTGCTTCTACTGAAAAGGTTTCCTGTGACAGGAAGCTCTGTCTTCTCCACAAAAATGGAGTGATTGGGTGGGGGGAAGAGAAAGGAAGCTGCCATGCTGGGGAGGTTATTCAGACTGATTAAGAATGAAAGCCAGAAATCTTTGACAAAAGGAAATGTCAAGGTGTTAAGTAAGGCAATGTCCTTGATATAAACCTATGAATATAGACATTTACAGACCATCTAGCTTTTGAGTTCTTGTCTCAAATCTGATTGATTGTATGACTCATTAAAATTGTAAATACTTTGTGGTTCAAAACAAACATTAGGAGCCATACACACTTAAAAATAATGCTTGGCATCCTGCTAGTGAGTTAATGAGCATAAATTCAACATATATTGTTGCAACCACTTTTTGGTCATTGCAGAGATTAGAATTCTTTACCAGCTATGCAACAACCAAAATCCTCGCAACCAAAATCACCTTTTAAGCAATATAGTTTCTCTGGTCATTTTCATGTCACTGGAGAGTGGGCAGATCAGTGAAGAAGTGTCAGCTATTTTTCTGTAGCTGGACAGACTGCAAGGAGATCATCTTCAGGGTTCTCTGAAAACCCTTGGAGAAGCCTGCAGATGCCTGTGGCAGTACATCCAGATACAAGAAAATAGCTGGACACATCTCTGCTGTTTCCCACTATCTCATTTTCCAATGAAAGTGGGTGGATGCATCACTTAAAAGGTGGGTTTTGTGGGCATAGCACCAGGAAATGCAGCTATGTCCCAACTGTACATTTCCCAATGCAAGATTCCAACCATTGTAAAGTTGTTACTGCCGTTTTCTAGCCCGGACTTGTGGGATGTCAGATATCATTTTGATATCAATAATTTGGCTTTCCTGTACCATCCCTCTCCACGTGTCTGTGAGGTCCACCGGACAAGCTCACAGTCAGGCTCGGCCCCTAATTGCTGCAATATTCCAAACAATACAGGCAAGCCAGAAATAGCCGTCTCACTGCTTTAGGAGACCTCAAAGGCAAGTACTCTATTATGTATGCACGCTGCTTACAAAGAACTCCCTGCCCCGAGCAGGCAACTTGACAAGCTAGATACTCAAATGTCAAGCACTGCGCATCTGCATACTGGCTACTCTGTTGTCAATTCGGACCTAACTTAATCATGTTAAATTCTGACCTTTCGGAGGCTTTGTCTCCAGCCCTCAACTCATTGTTTTTCCCTAAGTTCGGACTAGCCTATGGTCATATTTTCCCTATAAAAACCCCTGACTTGGAGAGCTTCTTTGGATCGCTCCGGACTTCCATCCCGCCTTGCTGCTGCTTTGTTTGGTGAGCTCTCCCCTCAGTCCCATGTACTGAGACTACGCACCTTTGAACTTTCGCAGTGATCTACCCGGGCTTCAGGACAGGTGTAGTATCACCCGAATCAACAATCCCCCTCAAAAATCCCTCTACACCACTCCAACCTTTATTTCTATAGTTATCTGTGTGAGTGTGCTGCATACACTGTTTGATTGTATTTTAATAAAGATCACATCTATTATTTCAATCCTGTTTGCTCCTTGACTTGGCCTGACCCTGTAGACATTGGGTAAAAGATTCCGCTGCGTTGCCCTGCCTCTCGCATTGCTAGCTTGTGTTCTTTGACTAATTTCCCCAACTTGTTTAATTGTGAGCGCATTTAGGTGTCCCTCATGGGACCCCCAGTAAACAGGGTAACAGAGTGACCAGCTTTGATGACTAGAATGTTTAGATGTTCCTGATAGGTCTGAGCAAGTCTTCATTCTTTATCACTCTCTCAAAATCTTTCAGGCATCCCTAAATTTGCCAACATATTGTTGAATGTGGCTGTGGCTGTGTCTATGCCGGAAACCTGGCACTGAGCTTTACCTCTGGACACCAGGGGAAAAAAAGAGAGAGGAGAGATTGAGAGAGATTGAGAGAAAGAGAAGGAGATGGGGAGGGAGGGAAGGAGGGAGGGAGGGAGAAGTCTTTCAGCCTTAGAAGTTCAAGAAAAGAAACTGTAACACCTATACAACCAATGGAAACAAAGATTATAGAGTATTATAGAGCTGAACATGAGTCAGCAGTGTGATGCGGCAGCCAAGAAAGCCAATGCAATTCTCGGCTGCATCAATAGGAGTATGGTGTCTAGATCGAGGGAGGTACTGGTACCACTCTACTCTGCTTTGGTTAGACCTCATCTTGAATACTGTGTCCAGTTCTGGGCACCCCAATTCAAGAAGGATATTGACAAGCTGGAGCAAGACCAGAGGAGGGCGACCAAAATGGTGAGAGGCCTGGAAGCCATGCCCTATGAGGATAGACTTAGAGAGCTGGGTATGTTTAGTCTGCAGAAGAGAAGGTTGAGAGGGGACATGATAGCCATGTTTAAATATTTGAAGGGATGCCATGTAGAGGAAGGAGAGGGCTTGTTTTCTGCTGCTCCAAAGACCAGGACAAGGAGCAATGGATTCAAGCTGCAGGAAAGGAGATTCCACCTGAACCTCAGGAAGAACTTCCTGACGGTCAGGGCTGTCTGGCAGTGGAATGTCCTGCCTTGGAGTGTGGTGGAGTCTCCTTCCTTGGAGGTTTTTAAGCAGAGGCTGGATGGCCATCAGTCAGGAGTGCTTTGAGGGTGTTCCTGCATGGCAGGGGGTTGGACTGGATGGCCTGTGTGGTCTCTTCTAACTCTACATTTCTATGATTCTATGATTCTATTTAAGAATGCAAGGGTGTAAACAAGAGCTAGTGTGGTGTAGTAGTTTGAGCCTTGGACTGTGATTCTGAAGACCAGGGTTTGAATTCCTGCTCAGCCATGAAACCTATTGGGCGATCTTGGGTAAGTCAAGCAGGCAAAGGCAAACCATCTCTCAACAAATATTGCCAAGATAACCCTGTGATAGGTTTGCCTTAGGGTCACCATAAGTCAGAAACTACTTGAAGGCATATAACAAAAACAATGGTATAAACAAGATGAATGTATCACAAACAATACCGAAAAACAACTATAAAGATTGTTGAAATTATACTCTATGAAACAAACAGAAAAACAATATATACACTGAATGAAAGTTACACCAAAAAGGTCAAAATGAATGGGTCATAGCCAAAAATGTATAGCACCACATCTTGTTTATATCAGCCACTATCTTTGGAGCCTATTAAAAGGTAACTTCCCTTCCCTTGGTTACGTCATGATCCACATGTTTACAGAACAGCGGTGGTGCAGCCAAACTGTTCTCAAGCAGTTGTATTTGGCTCCTGTCTTAAAATGATGTGACTTATGGCTTATCCAGATAAGAAAAAAAAAATCCCTGGAAGTATCAAGACTTTCTGGTTCTTTTTGTTTTGATTTTACTTGTATATTGATAGTTTGTATCCAAAATCTTCTTGAAATATTCTAGGGTTCCCTCACCCACCCTCCCTTCCTCCTACTGTCACCCCTAAACTCAGGCAACATTTCAGAAATTGCCTTTCACCAGTATCCACTGAGAGCTTTTTAATTATTATTCAGGAGTTATAGAAGTGTTAAGGTGCTTTAGCAATATTATACTAGCTAAGCATTAGGATCGTTTTCTTTTATTGCTAGCATTCCTCTTCCCTTTGCTCGATCTCTGCTGAGTCAGATGTCCAGGGGAACACTTGCTATGCTTCTTGGTGGTGGCCATCTTAGCTAGCTTTTGCACAACAAAAACACATTACCATAAAGAGGTACACTTCATTTCTGGAAATATTGGATTCATTTAAACTGACCTGGAGAGTGGAAGTAAAAAGTCCTTTTAAGTGCTGGCAGTTCCCTGGGAATACTTAAGAATATGGAAAATGTCATGTAGGTCTCCCCACCCCACCTCAAAAATTAGAAATCAGGAAGAAAATCAGGGATTTTCTGTTGTTGTTGTTTTTTCTCAGTGTGCCTGACTGGGCCTTTACTTTATATGAGGGTTTATGATCTGGTAAAGTACCCCACCTACAGTGCAACTCCATGTGTGCAACTCCATGTGTGCTTACTAGTGGTTTGAGTATTGAACTAGGACATTGGAAGACAATGGTTTGAATCTGTACTCAGTCATGGAAACCCACTAGGAAAACTTGGGCAAGTCACACTCTTTCACCTTCAGAAGAAATAAAGGGCAAATCGCCTCTGAACAAATCCTGGCAAGAAAACTTCATGATAGGTTTTCCTTTGGGTAGCCATAAGTTAGAAATTACTTGAAGGCACACAGCAACAAGAACAAAGTCTCAATGAACTCAATAGATCTTAATCCCTAGCAAGCATGCTTAGCACTGTAGTAAGCATAAGCATTTTTTTAAAATAAAAAAGCATAACCATATTTTTTGTATTAACAGTTTTCTTTAATAATTGAAATATAGTGTATAGTCTCCACCTCCACAACAGTATCTTTTTAAAATAATCCTTAGATTGGTTTTAGAGGAGGAGATTGAAATTGGCAGAGGACACAAATAGCATTTTTGTGTTTCCCATTAGGGTTGGTTTTATGTAATATCTTTACTATTGTGGGATGTAGGGGAGTATAAGAAGAGTCTCAACACTCTTTGCATCTGAATAGACCATAGATCCCACTAATCCATATACATGCATGCACACACAGAGACACCAGTCATTCAGAACTCTCCCCAGGCTCTAGCACCAGCTTTATCAGTTACCAAATTTGCACTAGTGCTAGATCTCCACCCTAAACTTGTATCCTCCCAAGACAATCAGAAAAACACACACATGGGCACTGGGCATGCTGGGACTGAAGATATCAAAACATGTTCCAATCCACCTGCAACTGGAGCTGTTGCCATCATGCCGTTGGGCTCCTTTGCTTCTAAGCTGCCCTAATTTGCAATCACTTCCAACTTCCGATACCCAAAAGCAGAACAGAGGTACTGCTGTGCCCATGCTCTTCCTCCTCTTTCTCTCTCAGATAGCTCTGCAGAAAGGGAATTGTCCAAACCCTGTGCAGATGATCTGCTTCCAAGAGCTTCCACCACATTGCAAGTTCTACCGCATGCATTCCTCTCACCTCCAGTATTCCTGGCTTTGGTGCTTCTGCAACACATTCTTTCTATTCTAGAACCAGTTGGAGAAAAGAATGGGAAGAGCAGGGTGGGTACATGAAGCAAGCCACTGTATTATCATTCAATCAGAGTAGTGACTACACATTTTGCTCCCTATCTTGGTTTCCTATGGAAACTGACTTTTTTTAGAAGAAAAAAAATTGAAAACTTAGAATCTGATACATTCTGTGGTGCAAATAGGCAACAGTATGCCTTCATCCTGGATAAAAATCAGCTTACTGGGTAATATGACAACTCTATTTTGAAGAGCATATGCAGTCACAGAACTGGGATAGCTGCCCACCTCTTCCTTAAACCAATGCCACACTGAGACAGAAAACCGGTATCAAAAATCAGAACTACAATGGTAACTAAATGATCAGTGGATTAAAAACTAGCATGTTTTTTAGGGTTTCCATGACTGGATTCTTTGGTGTTTAAGAACCATTACAGTCTTGAAAAATACGAGTTCAGTAACTGTGTAAACACACACATACATATACACACAGCAGCAGCAGTAACATTAATAAATTGAAATAAAGCACTGGTAAATTAGATGCTTTGAGCCTATGTGTCCCTAATTTATTTTCACTGCCTAACTGTGCACATGACTGCACAATACTGTTATTCATTTTGTTGCCATTATGAGACAATAACAGGTTTTGTAATTTTTCTAGTAACTTCAACAGCAACACTTAGTTGTAACAAACATAGAAGCTCCATGTGCTCCAGTGAGTTCAGTTGCATGGAAAAATCATGGAGTAATTATTTCAGTGATAGCTTTTTGTCAGCATCTAAATAGCTGCTTTTGTCATGGAGTGGCACCGCATTTTGTTCAGCCTTATTTCAAATACCAGCTGCAATTTTAGCTATTTCTATAGACTCCTTGGAAGTTAAATTCATCTCTGTGGAGACAGTTGCTGTACAGCATAGGCATCGCTTAATTCCCACTTAGGCTCTCAAAATAACTCAGAGGGGAATCTGTTCTGTCTTTCTGTATGGATGTCAAAACTCTCACTTTGGCTAAATAGATGTGGGATGCATGCTTTAAAGTAACCATAATGTGCCCGTTACCGCACAGAGCTCTGACACCACTGTATAAATCCATTGACAATCCAATCTCTTTTAAGATTAAAAGAGAGAGAGAGAATCTGAGTCTGCTGAATTCTTTGGAGCTCTCATAGTTCAGGGGTATGATGAAATAGCACCCGGGAAGCTCTCACATCTGTTAAAAGAAGCCTTTTTTGAGCTGTTGCTTTGCTATTGTCATTCATTCATTCATTCATTCATTCATTCATTTATTGGGGTGATTTGGAGGATAAATCTGGGTGCATGACTACCCAAAAGGATGACTGTTTCCTCTTTTCTGTTCCTGTTTACTTAAAACAAGAAAACCCTTTCTAAATACATGAACAGTAATAATCCTACGGGTGGCTTTAGTTGCCACTAGCTGACAGCTTGATCCTCTTCCTAAACTTGTTCTGCTACAATGCAAGCAAAGGTCTGTGCCAGTATAGCTTTAGGAGCAGAGGAGGAGGAGGAGGAGAGTCCTCCTGGCTCAGATCAAAGGCCTCTCTTGTACAGCATCCTGTTTTTCTCTGGCAGCCAAGCAATGTCGTATGAGAAGCCCAAGAACAAGACACAAGGGAGGACGTAACTGTCAGCTTTTACTGCTCCCCAGCCAACTTTTACTCAAAGGCATTTTTAAAAATCTAATCCCTTAAACACACACACACACACACACACACACACACAAAACAAAACAAACAAAACCCACCCTGACCCCAAGAAGTAGGACAAAGCTGTACACGTTCTCGCTCATTTGCTTTTGAAAGCACTTATTATTTCCTTGCTGGGCTCTTTCTGCCCCCACCACTGCTGCTTCATGAGAATATTAAAGGAAAGGTGAAGCAGACAGTATCATGGCCTCTGAGTGAGAAATAAGGCCCCAGTGCAAAGCCCGCACTCTCTTTCATATCTCTCTGCTTTTAAATTTCCAATCTTACTGGGCATTATGTAACACGGAGAGTATTTTTTACACCGGGGTAGACAACACGCAATGTTTCAAATATTCCTGGAATTTAGTTCCCGTCATTCTCTCCCCACTGATTATATAGTACAATAACATCTAGAAGCCAATAATGCCCAAATCTGCATTAGAACTTCGCAGTCAGTCTAACAGAAGCCAAAATTAAGGATACAGCCAAGAGATTATGAAGTTGACAGTGTGCGTGTGCACGCACAGAGGCTAGCAATTCTGATTAAAGAGCAAAGTCATTGATGGGTGAAATAAACATCCAAGGCTTTATTTTAAGAATTATGTTAAAGATAGGAACACCATATAGGGCCATTTCCGCACTCGCTTGTTATAGCGCTTATGATTCCACTTTCAGCATCCTATGGAATCCTGGGGTTTGCAGTTTTGGGAGAGGCCAACTGGGGAAAGTGGAATCATAGCACTATAACAGGCTAGTGCAGAAGTGTGCAATGCTAACACTGAACTAAGCTAGTTTCGCTTTTAGTATAAGTGAAAGAAAAGTGGGGAGGGGAGAGAAGAGAGAGAGAGGGGTCCTTAAGAGTATCAGATTACATTTCAGAGATATCGGGATAGGTGTATAATGGACAATGAGACTTTGGGTCACTGGAAACAACTTAACCTGATCACAAACCGTTCTCTCTAAGGCGTCTTTAAATGTTGAACTTTGTTGCATTTCCAAAAGAAGCTAGATTTGCCCCTCCCAACTGGAATGCCTAAAAGGAGTGGAAGATGACATCTTTGTACATGCAGACCAGAAAGTTCCAGGACTTCAAGCCTGAGAGCTTGGCTGACCATCACCACTGGTTTAAGTATTTCATCTCATCTTGTTATGCTTGGCACTATGAATGGGAAGGCCCACAACTTGAGGATGGAGTGACAAAAAATAGATTTTTGGAATATTTTCCTTTAGAATAATGCATAAAATGTTTGTGGTAAGGTGTGCATACATCACTCCACCCAAATTATTGTTAAAAATTATATGACGTTAACCTTTTTATGCAAGAGAATGCACAGTCTCTGATCACAACAGTTCCTGGTCTTAGTATTCTTTTGTCAGCTTGCTTGCTCTTTTCTTTCTTTGTTTCTTTTCTTCTAAAATGGGAAAGAATGCTTTATGTCTGCTTGACACTTGGAAAGACTAGAGGAAACAAATGTTGATGTCATTGAATACCGAAGTCAGGATTGTCCGTGCATTGTATTTCTGATTTCTCTGTAGGATTGTGAAACCTGGACAGTTTAAAAAAAAGCTAGTAGGTAGGAAACCCACTCATTTGAAATGTGGTGGTGGAGGAGAGTTCTGCAAATCCCATGGACTGCTAAAAAGATAAATAAATGGATCCAACAGCAAGCCTGAATTCTCCTTAGATAGTAAGATGACTAAAGTGAGACTGTTGTTGTACCCCCAGCATACCCAAAAACCATGTCCTGAGGAACCTAATTATTTTATATCAAAAATAGTGAGTCATAGAGATACTGGAAGGATGTAGGCAGGAGATTTCTGTTTTCTGTCATACATTCTGGAGTGATCTGGCAAATTGGCTCATGGAAACTTGAAAGGATGGTCAGCATCCATCAGGAAGACAATAAACAATACAAATGGCCTGGAATCTGACACCTAAGGCATGCTTGCATCTCGGGAGAGATACTATCTTACAGGAAACAACAAGGATGTTTTGGTTGTATTTTCTTAGAACTAAAAAGGAAATACTCCATCTTAATAAAAAGTCGGAACATCTGGCTTTCCCAAGGGCATGGGATGTACAACCAGACATTTTCTGATTCTTGTTGGAGTTGTAGTTTTGAGAGCGTAGAGTAAGGAGATTCTCTCAAATCTGCAAAACAATGAAGTTTGTAAGCTCCCCGCAGCCCCTCAAGGCGTAGCTAAGATCGTTTCTTCCAGCTGAAGACTTCTGGATTGGTATCAAACCCTTTATGTCTCCTTTTCTCTCTTTCCTAATTTTCCTCTTTTTCTAACTTTCTATATAGTCTTGTATGCTTGCAGTGTGTGTGAAGCTTAGTGATTGTATGAAATTTAACTTTCTATAGTCTTGTATATTTGTTACAGTGAGTGCAGCTGAGTTATTGTAGGGACTTTACATCTGTGTTAATAAAATACGTACATTTGAACAATTTGTGTGGTTTTTGACTGGGCCTGACCCCGTAAAATTGGGTTAAAGATCCTGAATTGCCCTATCTTCTCTGCATGGCTAAAGGAGTTGCTCAGAGCTCATTTTTCCCCACAAGAGACAATTTTGACAGCTTTTAGGGAATCCTCTTAACGGAGTCCTGAGAAACCAGGGTAACACTGTCATACTTTGGACATATTATGAGAAGGCCTGACTTATTAGAAAAGGCAATAATACTTGCTAAGGTAGAAGGCAATAGGAAAAGAGGAAGACTACATTACAGATGGATAGACTCCATCAAGAGAGCCACAGCTCTGAGTCTGCAAGGTCTGAGCAGCTGAAAATAAAGTGACCTGGATGTCTCTCATTCAAAGGACCACTATAAATTGAAGCTGATTTCAAAAAGATTGCAGCAAGAAAGATCAGATTCTCATTATTTTCTGACTGAACTGTACCCATATATTCCAAACATAATAACCTTATGTCACACAAAATTATATAAGTGTATCATGTTATATATATAATACATTTTATGTTCCTAAGGAAACAAATGATTTTTCAATCTGTAAAGGAGGCTAATGTAAGAGGTTTTTAATTTTTTCCCCAAAAATGTCCTCTCCCTGCAATACAGACAAACAGATAAAATTTAGGATTTTTCCTCCCAAGTGTACAACATTTCTGGAAATGTTACATTTCCACTTGATACTGAGAATATTATGTCCTACCACCATTTAGGTCACCATAGGACTGTGATTGATATTTTGGAGATATTTTAAACAGGTTTTTTAAAAAAAGCATTATACTGTGTATATATCATTTTCTGTTAACTGTAATGTGGAGGATGCATATTAACAATGAAGCGCTGACAGAGAAAAACATACTGTGTACCTTGTTTCAGTGAAATGGTTGCAAACAAACTTTAATTTTAATGAAATTGAAGTATGATTCTTGAAAGCAGGCGCCACTTAGAATACAGAGATTCTAAAGCAAATAGATAATTAAGAAAGGGATTTATGGAGCACTCATCTTCACCACTGTTAAACATGTTGAATTCCAAGATAATGTCACTGTTGGTGAACTCTTTTGTTGTGTCAAAGCTAACTTTAATTGCTTCATTTACACTCAGGGAAAACATCGCACTTCTGCTATGGTTTTGATTTATTTGTGTTGAAAGACTGCATGCTAATTATACCAGGAGGTCAATACAAGTTTCCCTTGAATATAAAAGATTAATGTTTCTGTTATTGTTTGTACTCTACCCAAGGAGGGAAGTGATGAGGGAGAGATTTAAAGATCCCACATGCCAAAATTTCTGTGCACTTCTGTGGCACTGGAATGATGTTCTCTCTTCCTAGGTGTTGTTATCAGAACAGATTCTGTAATTTTGTACCTTTGATCTTTGTTTTCAGTCACAGATATGTTGTCCAAGGGTTTTTTTTCTTATGTTGTTTTGCAGTTATTATTTTCTATACTCTTTGTATAATTTTATTTTTTAATTTAAAAAGGGTCTCATTTGAAACCAAAGCAAAGCAAAGCAAGCAAGTAACCTGGGGAATGTGTAACCTTTCTGAGATATTGGTGGGCTTTAAAACCCATCTGTCTTAGTACAAATCACAGCCAATGGTGAGGGTTCACAGGAACTGTAGTTCAGCAATATTTGGATAGTCAGACATTCCCTGTTCCCTTACCTTCTCCTTAATTCATCTGAGGAACAGGTTGCCCTTCAGGGGTCATTGTCAGGATACCCTCCATATTATAGTAATAGGATATGGAGTAGGTTTTAAGATAGAATGTCCAGAAACAAACAGATCCAAATTCTAGAAGGAGAGAAAATTCCAAAAGTGCCAGTCTTTTTGTGTGTGTGAAAACTAAGGATTAGCTGTAGATTTATGCTGTAAGAAGCTACTATGCCATGTAAGCAATTGCAAAACCACTCATTTGCCACATTCAATGAAATACATTTTTTACCATACCTCAGCAAAATTCTAGAGAAGTACAGTTTGGTCAAATCTGACCATGGAAGTGGATGCTATGTTTCTTACAAACTTGCATGTTTGGGGAAATACTGTGCAGAACATGGAGAGTTACTTTTTAAAAGTAGTGCATTATGCAGTCCACTTAGTTACATAAATGCTGAAAAATTCTGTTCAAAATGCTGGTATCAGCACTCTTTAAAGGTAACAAAGGAATAACTAGAAAATTATGTTGTATATGTTTCCATGTTACTTTTGATATGGAAGTTTGTATCATGATCACACACAAAAATTACCTTATTATAGATAAGATATAGATAATTACTTGCATATTATGCCCAGGCTCTATGCAAGTAAGCATGGAGTAAAAGATCTTCTGTTTGAGATCCTATATTAAATTTCCCCCAGTTTCATTGACGTAGTTCTGAACATTATCAGAAACACTGAAAAGAATATTGACAAGTGACTCTGAAGCTTTAATTCATAAGTTGTCCCACACATGCCTCCTTATATAACATTTAGAAACGGGTTTTATAACTTAACCTATACTAAACTACACACATTGAAGATTTTGTAAACCCAGAGAAAAAGTATGTTGCTAGTGCGCTCCCTATAATTTTTTTTTGTTTTGCTTTTAATTTTCATATACAGTTACTGCCTTTTAAATTAACTATTGTCTACATCCACAGATTTAATTTTCTCCTAATTTCATGGTTATTCTCAGAACATACCGTAATTCTTTAATAGTGTGCTCTTGTTGGAAATGTAGTTGTGATTCTACACAAATACTAGAGCTTTTCGTTATAAAACACTAAGAAAATTTTAAAAAAACAAAACCAGGATTGAAATTGTTAAGAGCATTTATGCATTTAAAATATTTATAAGCTAGGGCTGGATTCCCAGTTATAATAGCCCTAAGTATATTTCACATTTGTTATCAATGCAAATCTAAAACTTCATACGTATAATATTCTGTAATACTGTAATATGTTTCCTCAATTTAATTATATAGATTTAATAACCTTATCACCACAAATTAACTGCATTCATGTCATCTGTTGTGTGAGCTGTGATGCTTTGGGGAAATTCAGCAATAGGACACATGTTTTCCATGCAGAAGATCCATGGTACATTCTATGCATGTCATTTCCAGTTAAATTGGGTAGGAGGAGGAATGGGAGGGACCTCTTCTTGAACCCTGGGATTTCAGTAGACAATACAGGATTAAAGGGACCAATAGCTGTTTATGGATGTAACAAAGATGTACCATTTTTTCCTACCTTCCTAGGTCGTGGTGTGACACAAACACTATGAACTGATACAGGGAGCAAAGATGTCTTGGATTCTTCTGCAGTGTGGGCTTTAGGAGGTCGGGGTGGTGGGGCTGTGGTTTGATTCTCATATGTTCTCATCATGCAATACTGTTCTTCTGTAATCTCTTCCACAACAGACTTTACTGGGAAACATACCATATCTTCTACATGTTTTCCCAGCAACTGGAAGGACATACTTAAGCGATGTACAGGAACTTCCCATATTTCAGTGGGATTGTTGAGGGTGCTGATTAAGAAGAAAGAATCTATGATTTCTTCTTCAAGCTGCAGGCATGGAACATCTGCTAATATATCCTCCTGGACTGAAAGATCCCTTATGGATACTTTGACATTAAATGGAAGGGAGAAGTCTTTGCAAAGTTCTAAAAGTTCATACTGCCTTTTATCATGGACACGTTCAACAAAGCTCCCTTCCATGCACATTGGAAGTAGTACATTCTTGTAGGTTTTATTTGGCAACAAAATTTGTTCACAGGCTAAACCTTCCTCTACTGTCTTCCTTTCAGGATCAGCTGTTCCACTTGTCTGGAGTTGTGGAATTAAAAACTCATCTCCAACAGAAACAGAACACAGCTCTTCATGAGGAGACACAAATGCTTTGGTGGCTGATACATGAAGCTTCTCCTTCATACTCCGTGCTATTTCTAGGTCATAGGCAGTTGGAAATTCCCGGGGCCTTCTTTTGAACTTCCCTTTGTAGCTGGTAGGAATTAAAAAGTGTCTTTTATAGGAATCTTTCTTGAACTCAGATGCTAAGATTCTTTTTGCCTGACACTTTTTGTAAATGACTATTTCTCTACCAGGACACAACAAATTACATGAGTACTTGTTTCCAGCAGAGCTTTCAATTACTGCAACAACAATAGGAAATTCATCACATGTCCTTTCCAAAATATCTTTCATTAATAATGGTTGAAGGAAACTGTTAATATCGTAGCATTCTGTTACATCTTTAACTTCAACATCTAAATCAGAAAGGAAGTAAACAATCCCGTTTTGAACTGGAAAAGAAAAAAGAAATACTATCATCAGGCCAATTGATAATGATATAAGCAGGCAGTAGTAAATATAAATGCTTCCTACAGATACATTTAACCATTGAAAAGCTGCTGATAGAGTCATTTACTTATTTAAGAACATTATTATGACGTATTTCATTTTAAAAAAATCTGAAGCAGGTCACAGAAATAGGGGACAATTCCTTTAACTGCCAAAATGTTCAATTTTCTTTTATCTATAATTTTAAATACTATGCACACATACGCACAAACCACATTACACGTATTGTAATGCTACATGTTGAAAAATGCTACAGCATTTCTGTTTCTATCAAATAACACAACAACAACAAAAACTGTGGTTTCAGTTGTGATAGGTGAACTAGGAAAAAATTCAAAGAGAATGACAAAATATCCTCATGAAACTGGTATAAATAGGATCATAATAGCACAATTTGGAAAAGTGACATTTTTTGGATCATGCCACATTATCCAACAATACTTCACTGATTCCTAGGTAGTATCTGAATCACTTATGGTCGAAAACTCCAACCAATCACACCTGGCAGACTGTGAAACTGATGATGATGACAATGATGATGACGGTGGTGGTGGTCGTGATATACTGGCTTAGGTTGCAATCTCTGGACCCAAGTGATTTATTTCGTTCGTTTGTGTGAGGGCAGAGAGATTAGTTTGCCACTGGAGAGGAGGGCCTGACCTTACAAGCTTCTTTGCTCTGAGAATTCTAGTCTTGGACAGCGTAAAAGGGAGCGGGTCTGGGGATTATGCCTGGTTCTGACAGGAGACACTGCAGATCTGCAGGCTCTGAATGTCTCTTCTGCCCCCACAATATCTCCGAAGAGAAGTAAAGGACTGCCATGGAGCTGGCACAGTTTCCTTCCCTCCCATCAAATTCAGTGAACTGGAAACAGTGGTCATTTCTGACCTACACTTTTATAGTGCTATTATTCCACTTCCAACATCTTGTGGAATTCTGGGGTTTGTAGTTTATGAGGCCAAAGAGCTCTTTGGCTGAGAATTCTAATGCCCCTCCCTCAACTGTAAACCCCAGGATTGCATAGGATGTTGAAAGTGGACTAATAGCACTATAACAGTGTAGTGGGGAAATGGCCACTGTTTCTGGGGAAAACACGTAGGCTGGAAATAGAAAAGAACAAAAACAAAAAGAAAACAACAAAAGCCCTTTTCCTCTCCTTTCCATTTTGCCATGTGGTTTCTATGCCTTGTCTCTACCGCATCAGTAGAATTGGTTTGCCCAAGCATCCAAAAGCATTATTTCCTTCATCCTTTCAACAACTTGTTAAGAAAGTCACTGTTATTATAGTTCTATTGCAGGTAGTGATAACTGAGCAATAAGCCCTAATCATTTGTTTAAAATCTGTGCATAGAAAACATATGAGAAGGGGGAGTGTGTCAGTCTTGGCTGCTCTGCCATCATTTCCATCACCTATACCTGTGGAAGGTGGTAAGTCAGAAGAAGCAAAGACCCTCTGCAATTCAAGAAGGATCTCCACGTGAATGGAAGCTTTGAAAAAGAAATCAGGATTTCAACCCACAGAGAAACCCTTCACAGACAGTAGATGCACCTCACTTATAAAACATTGCTTTCTGTAACACACCCAGGAACAGGGTAGCTAGTGCACATGGATTTCTGATACTCAACTATGGCTGCAGAAACTTGCATTGAGTAAACAGTGTTTATCAAAGGGAAAAATGCTCTTGAGTGATATATGTATTCCATATGCATCAGTAGAAGTACACCATTATGTTAGTGATGCCACTTGAAGCAAGGTAGTTGGGACTGATAAGATTAAAGAGTTGCAGCAAACACCTATTTTTGATGAGCTATGCAGGAAGTTATGCACTTGAGTTGATGTTGCTGCTGTGCATATAAGTAAAAATTGATTAGCCCCCTCAGCAGTAACTATTTTATTTGTAATAGAGTGTATGCTATGTCTGATGCCATTGTCTCATATTTATAGTGTTTCAAAGGAAGTGTGGAAATCTATTGTTCACAGTTCACAAAGCAACTCGCTCATCATGTGAAAGTAAGTTGCTTCTAAATAGAACACTGTAGAAGATATTTGGAAAATATTCAGTGCAATTTATATGTTGAATGCATGGCGAAACACATGGAGATGACTGGAAATAGAAAAACTACTGAAGCATACATTTGCACACAGAGCTATAAAACAACATTTTGTTATTGCTCTTATAAAACCATATGGGGCATTTTATCTGAAAAACAGATGAAATTTGAATGTAAGGCCTATGGCCTGCTATTTCTAACCTGAGTGGAAAAGAACATAGCTCTAAGGCCAGAATTACTTATTTCTAGAATATACATGAATATATCTTGAGTCTGTCTCATCCTGAGTTTGTGCTCGGGTGTGGGTGAGTGTCATTCCATGTTCTGGGCTATGTTGTAGGATATTTCCACATGGACATCTTATAAGATCAAATTATATCCCCTATTGTAGGAGCTACTTTGTCTTTCCATACTTAATGAAAACATGAAAAAGCTGTGGGAAAATATGGAAAAATGATGATGTCTGGATTCTTCCTCACATCCTCCCCCCATACATTCCATGTAATTGGACAATAAATCCTCATCTAGGATTATCCATTGTTATAATAAATGTTGCTGTTCTTTTGTTAAGATCTTGAAACATCTACATGATTCCTGACTCCAAAGATTCCAGAACTTCTGAAAACTGATCTAGCTGTATGTGCAAAGAAGTCCCTTGAATGCACATATCAAGAGGAATATTTTAGGCATGACTGAAGTGGCAATGGCATACTTAATTCTTTCCAGACCTCCAGACCAAGGTAAACATATTTTGAACTTACACCTTTGTGCATTTTCTCTCTCTGTCTTCCTATCTCCCTTCCTCTTCCACACATAGAGAATGGAACAAAAATAGCATGAAGGGTAAGACAATGTTTAACAGGGTGACATCACAGTGCCTGACACATTATGGAGTAGAGAATTACTCTTGTGATTGCCATTTGTGGGAATAACAGGTTTTTAACATAACTTGTACCTACAGCCTGCAAAGAAAGAAAAACAGAGGTGTATCTGTATGTTTACCTTTAAGTCACCTATTAAGTTATGGTGATTGCATGGATTTCATAGATTTTTCTTAGGAAAGGAATATTCAGAAGTGGTTTTGCCATTGCCTTCCTCTGAGATAGAGCCTAAAAACCCTAGTATTCTTGAATGTCTCCCATCCAAATACTAAATAGGTCTATCTCTGCTTAGCTTCCAAGATCAGATAGGATCTAGTAGCTTCAGGGCATTTGGGCCTTCCTTATCAACCATCACTATTTTGTCACATGAGAACGTCCTTTAGCCATTAACATAGAAATGAGTTTCGAAGTACATTTATACCAAATAATAAAGGTTCCTTTCTTCATTTTTTAAATCTTTAGCTACATCTCCAAAACCTCCTCTTATTTCCATAGGGAAGCAAATCTCATATTTTGAGAGATACAGTTCTAGCATACCCTGCAGCTCATAGCTTATATACATAAGAATTCAGAAGGGCAAGGAATGTAGGAGCAGGTTACACAGGGGGAAAATGCATACACAAAAAAACCTAACATTTGGCAGAAAGAGAGACAACTCTTTCTGAAGGCATGAGAATGTCTCTTGAACTCCTTGAAATACATATATTTTAAAAAAATCCTACCTATATTTACTTCAGATATTATATAAAATAGAAGTATAAAAATAGACTTCTTTTACTGTATGCTCACAGAGGATTTGTCCCCATTTGGTTAAGTGTTATGAAGAAGCAGAGAAAAATGTTCCATTCACTACTTCCAGTGAAATCTTATCTAACGCTAGCTCATAATACAACACAGAACTGTCATTTTTTAAAAGTATGTCTTAAGGCTACCAAGCGTGAAGCTAGATTTCTTCCCATTTTCTGTATGGAGATTTTGTGTACATATGTGTGTTCATGTAGAATCATTCAGCTGCATGACCTCAACTTCAGTCTACAATTGTAGAATTTAAAGCCAGGACCCAATAGTACCCTTCTGATGTATCCTGCTGCTTATTCCATAATCAGACATCCTCCCTTCCTTTTGCAGCCACTCATGAATTGATGGGTTTACGAAGACCAGTTTCAGTCAGCTTCTCAACAAGTGTTTTGGAACCACTGTAATGGAGAGGAAGAGGAAGACATTCCCAAAACAAGAGGTACACTGCTGGATATAGAAAGACAATATTGGGTCTTGGCTGCTAAAGCAGTCTTATTATCTCATCTGGTGTTTGTAATGGATAAACTAATGCTGGATTCAAGCACAGCATAACAAACCACACTGCTAGAGATTCAAATAAGATTTCCCACAGGTTGTTGTGGGTTTTCCAGGTTTTGAGGCCATGTTCTATTAGTATTTTCTCCTGACATCAGGAGAAAATACTAATAGAATATGGCCTCAAAACCTGGAAAACCCACAACAACCTATGGATTCCAGCCGTGAAAGCCTTTGATTTTACATCTTTGGCCATGTGACTACCAGTTATTCAGACAGTCAGTCTCAAGAATAGGTCTTTCCCCTTAGCTGCTACTTATCTTTAAGTTCATCTGCAGTGGTTGAATCTGAGGTCACTTACCAGAGCTTGGAAAAAATACTTTTAAGAAAAAATGAATATGATATTCTGAAGCTATCCACATCTGGATAGTGATAAAGTCCCAAAGCATGATCTTGCTCTGTTATTCATGAGTTTCAATGTGTTATTGTATTCATTCTTTTAAAAAGTACTTTTCCAAGCCCTGTCATTTATATGCAACCCATGCAGTCTACTATTGAGCTTTAGTTGCTCCCTGAAGTTGCAACTGTGATGGCTCAAGCATTGACCTATCAATCCAAAATGACACCTGTATATTCATCAGTGCTCCTTGCCCCATCCTTTCCTGAGGTTGGCAAACCCTAGGGAATCAGTAGTCTATCTACATTCACATATTTAGAATTTTGGGATTTTGACATTTGACATCTATTTCTGTCACTTCTGAATACCTTGCTAAAACAGGCAGAAATATTTGACAGTGATAATCATTGACTTACACTTCATCATTGCTTGTAGTTCATAAATTGGCGTCAAAACAACACAGTCACCAAAATCCACAGGAAGAAAAGTGGTGGAATCTCCAGTATTGCAATTATTAGTGAACGTCACCCTCCGACTTCTGCTTCTGGGGATTTTCCACTCGGCAATCTGAGTCAGAGTGTAGGTCTGGCTATCGTCGCATTCGTAGAAATCACCTTCTTGTGACAGTGGCAAAAGAAAGGCACACATCTGGGAATCCCTGATTACTCCACAATGTACAGTCAAATTCCCATTGCTGTCTTCCACAGACATGAATATGATCTTCTCGCCTGGTTTGATGGTCATGTTTTCTGTTTGTAACTCTTTAGAGCAATAGAAGCAAGGCTGTTGCTGCTGACTTGGTCCAATCAAAACATTTCTCACAATTTCTTCAATGTTAGCATATGGTGTTTTATCAGCTACTATCCTGCAGAGACCTTCAGAGGAAAATTTTGAATCAAGAAACTATGCAAGCACTGAAAAGTGTACAATATTTTTCTTTTGCATGTATAAATTATTTTATTAGCACCCAAGCTGAATTTACTGGCCCAAATCTAACAGCAGTTTAAAATCAACATCATCAAATAAATCCCTACTAAAGCCACATTCAGATTTCTAACTCTTGCAGATCTCATACAACGCCTGCAAGAATTTAGGAAAACTGCATAAAACTGGGGGGATGTACAGTTGTTTTTTTTAAAAAAAGATCTTTGCATAAAGTGTTGTACAAAACCGCCTGTTTTAATTCACATTTTGTACACACAGAATTATAAATGTCCTGCCATTGTATGTGTTTGTGTATGTATGCTCATATGGAGAGCCTCCATAGATAAAGGAGGCTCTCCTTTTCTGACTGTCATCCTCTAAGCATAGAGAATGATGGAACCAGCAACAGAAGAAGAGACTGGTCTATCGCATGCCTCTCAGTTTAGGGAGGGGCCTTTAGAATTCTCAGCCAGAGAGTGCCTTAGCCTCAGTAAACTACAAAGCCGAGAATTCCACAGGATGTTGAAAGTGGAATACTAACACTATAACAGCATAGTGCAAAATGGCCTATGTAACTATGGCGCTTTCCACATCTTAACTTTTGTTGAATTCATCACATGGGGACCCTGGGGTTGGCTCTCCTGGGAGTGGAGCACGACAGAAGAGCTCCCTCTGCATTGGCTGCCTGCTAGAAGGGAGGAAACACGATGGCTCCACCCCTCCCTTCAAGCATAGCCCAACACTTTCCCAGGCTGCACTGGGGAGGAAGCATAGCCATTGCACTTCCTGACCCTCTGCACAGCAGGTAAGTGCAAAAGGGCGGCGGGAGGGCGGCGCAATCACAGTTCATTGATGGGGAAAACCTGGCAAAGATTTACTCTGCAAATGCAATGGGTGGGCACCGGATCACAATGGGATCGCAACGTTATGCAGAACTGCCGTCACAGTCCTGTCATGATCCTGTCATCATTGTGAGTTGGGAACAGGGTGCATAAAGGGCCTTTGTAACTATGGAATCTTGGGATTTGCAGTTTAAGGAGGGGCAGTTAGAATTCTCAATCAGAGAGGTCTAGTGCCTCAACAAACAAACAACTAACTCCAGGATTCCACAGGATGCAGGCATGGCAATTTAAAGTGGAATCATAGTGCTATAATTATGTGGTACGAAAGGGCCCTCAAGAAGAGGGATGATCCAATTTCTTCCCATTTTAGACTGGACTACTGCTAAAATTCACAGATATGACTTTGTGGAATCACCAAACAGCATGGGGCAATGCTGATATATTAGTGGTTAGCCCAACTATTCACATTAATCACCCTTTAACAGGCAATGTAGTAATTTGCATACCCAGATCTAACATAGACATAGAAAAAACAATGTGGATATGATGGATAGCCATGCTTCTAGAGGCATGAAGTTTGTCTTTAGGCACTGGAGACATTTGGTTATTGAGCTCTAATTGCAAAGTTGAAATATTACAAGATATTGGAGCTTCTGCAACTGCAGTGCCTAAAGGGCATTTTTATTTCCATGTTAATCACACCCATTGGAATTGTTTTGTTAGAACTGTACAGAAAAGAAAAATTAAGTGAATATTACATTTGGATAGGGTTTTCCTCTTCTAGAGGAAGATTCAAGGAGACATTTAGAGAACTGAGCAGCAGGGTTTAATTTAGTGATGCGATTAAGTTGTAACATATGATTCAACAGTGGCAGAACATCCCTATTCAAGAAACTACAGCTGAAACAATATGTTATGGTAAATGCAATGCTGCTATTGAAAGCAATGGTGTATTTCCTGCTCCTCCATATGCACAAAATATAGGGTGTGATGCTATCACCTCTCTATTCTTCTTCATTGGTTTCTCTTTGCTCAGGGAAAAAAAATTGAAATCTGAGTGCGTCATGCATTTTACAGCATTATACATCATATAAAGGGGCAAGAGCTGTGGTTTTTCATGTTGATAATGTATTCTGTGCAAGATGCGGCTCCAGAGGGCCTTTTATGCTACACAGTTATAGCTCTATGATTCCACTATAACTGCCTTGCCTCCATCTTAAGGAATCCTGGGGTTTGTAGTTGGTGAGGCACCAGAGGAGCCCTCCGGCTGAGAATTCTAAGTGCCCCTCCCATGATTCAATAGGGGAATCCATGGCAGTTCCAGGGGAATCATACTGCTGTAGCTATGTAGAGAAAAGGAGCCCAGCTATAAACAACTGGTTTCTAAGGCCATTTCCGCACTATAGTGCTATTATTCCACTTTCAACATCCTGTGGAATCTTGGGGTTTGCAGTTTAGGGAGGGGGATTTAGAATTCTCAGCCAAAGAGTTCTTTCACTTCAGTAAACTACAAACCTCAGAATTCCACTGGATGTTGAAAGTGGAATAATAGCACTATAACAGTGTGGTGCGGAAATGGCCTAAGAATGGTTTATTGTTACTCAGTTTGTGACTGATGCAGAGATGCGGAGGTGGAGGGAAATACCCTGGTTGATCATTTTTTTCCCTTGTGGCTTGTTTTGTAGTGTAAGATATTTTATTATTTTAGTACTAGCGTATATACCCAGCATTGCCTGGGATTTTATTTTCTCATAGGTAATCCTTGTTAGAAAGATTTGAGATCCTGTATCTCTAATTCCCCAAACTGTCTTGTCCAGTACCTGCAACTTTTCCCCATCTTCCCCAATCCAATTTGTATTCAGTTATTAACATAAAGAGGTTGGATTCCTGAGGGAATACACTGCCTTCCTCCTTGCTGCTAGGCTTCATCTCCATAGCAACAGGCCAAGCCCAAGAGCTCTTTGGCTGAGAACTCTAAAGGCCCCTCCCTACACTGCCAACCTCAAGAATCCATAGAAGCTTCTCAGGCAGCCAGTCATATGAGATCTTTGCTTCACAAAGCCAATCACATGAGGTCAGGTCTTTGTCTGACACAGACAAACACACAAATTTTGACTTTTATATATTAGTTTTAGTATGCAGACTTTGGTATGACAGTCAGTGTGGTGTTGCGGTTTGTGACCCTGAAGACGAGGGTTTGATTCCCTGCCCAAATATGGAAACCAACTGGGTGTCCTTGGGCCCATCACACACTCTCAAGCCCCAAAAGACGCCATGATAGATTTGTGTTAGGGTCACCATAAGTCAGAAACAATTTGAAGGCACGCAGCAACTACAACAACAACAACAAAAACAACAACAACAACAACACTATGTATTAGAAAATCAGCCCTGCTGATAAGCCCCTTCAGAGCCAGTACAGCAAATCAGCCAGTTCAAGAAAACTCAATGATTCCTACCTATAGGAAGCTAACTCACATCAGACGTTCAAACATCAATTATGTCCCTAACCAAGTTTAACATATCTATTTTCCATACCTTCTGGCATTTCATAGATGAAAACTGGGACAGATGCAGGCAAGCAACATCAGAGTGTGGTCAAGAAAGCAGAAGTGATTTATGGTGGAAGAACAGACGAGTTAGGCGAAGCTGTACCGGTTTTACCAGTTTTTCCTGAGCCTATTGGTGGGGGCAAGACTCTATCCTCTCCTCTCTTTCCTGCTGAGTTAAGCGATTGCAAACTATTTTTGCACTCTGAAATCAGTTTGTGACAATAGAAATAACCCAAGGACAAAGAGAGGAGGAGAGAGGAACTGGGACATTTTAAATGTACCTGAAAAAGTTAGATGACAGAGGATGACTTGGAACTGTTTCTGTCAAATCAGGATAATTGAAGGGTATGATCTAACATTACCCTATCCCCAAGAGAGGAAACAAAGCTTCCTTCTTTTTTTTGGTCATTTTTCATAACATAGACGTCCAATTCTCTGTCTTCACCGTTTCCTTATTCGTCCCTGTCACACCTTTTATACATCAGAATCTATGGCTTTGACAACCATCTCTTTCCTGGCATCCTAGCCCGTCCCTGATATCCCACTTCTACAATTCCTCACCTTTAACGGGACCAAAATCACAAGCAAGCACTGCACAGGCCATTTTCACACTACACTGTTATTGTGCTATTATTCCACTTTCAACATCCTGTGGAAGTCTGGGGTTTGCAGTTTAGGGAAGGGCATTTAGAATTCTCAGCCAGAGAGTTCTTTGGCCTCCAGTAAACCACAAACCCCAGCGTTCCACTGGATGTTGTAAGTGGAATAATAGCACTGTAACAGTGTAGTGCGGAAATGGCCAAGGTCTCTGCCCACACAGATAAGGCTTCATGACTAAATAATTATCATGTATTTCCACATTAAAGAAAACAAAATCAGACCATCTGAAATCTTTAGCTCAATGAACTGATGAATTTAATTCAATTACAGATTTAGTCAATTAAATGGTGGTAACCAATCTTAATCAGTGGGAGGTTCAACTTGGGTCATGCTTATCTATTTTGCAACAGTAAAGGATATTGTAAATGTATGGGCCATGGAATATGACCCATATGTTTAGTGATTATTGTTTCAATTTTATTCATTTTACTGCTTGCTTTGCTTTCCATTTGTTTTCAGTGGCATTTGCTAAAGAGTTTTGAGTGCTACTTTTTCATAGAAAATGTGGGATGAAAAATGTAGTAATAAATGGTATGTGAAATTGTTTCCTTTTTGGTGCTTCATGGAGAGAAGTTTGCATGTTTTGTTCAATTCATAAAGGAGGCTCAAGGCAGAGTCCTTTCACACTACAGAATTATAATGGTATGATTCCATTTTAACTACCATGGCTGCATCCTCTGGAATCCTGGGGTCTGTAGTCTGTTGAGGCATTAGAGGAGCTCTCTGGCTGAGAATTCTATATGCTTGTTCCCAAACGGCAAATCCCACGATTCCATAGGATGGAACAATGATGGTTAAAGTAGAATCATAGCACTATAATAATGTAGAGCCCCACACTTGTCTTCTTGATAAAGTGCATTCCTCAAGAAAAAGCCTCAGTGACCAAACATCAAGGTAAAAAGAAGTTAAGGAAACTCATGAGGGTCACAAACCAATGTGGGTTTAAGAAAAGAGCAGGGAGGCAAGGGCCACTGATGTTTGTCTGTCAAAAACCCCACCGTAATAAGAATGCTAAACCCAGCTAGAAAAGCAGAAAAATGGCCAGGGATCTTACCGATCTGGAAGCTGTCCTAAAGCAAGGGTTGCCATAGGGCTGTGGGAGGTCCTGCAAGTGTTTTTGTAGGCCTTAAACTTCCCCAGACTTTCCTGGAAGTCTCCAGAGCAGCAATTTACTTTTTAAATAGATTATGCAGTTTAATACTGAAAACTGAAACTAGAAAAAAAACCCTCTTATTTTCAAAACCAGAAGTGGATTTTCACCCACATTTGATTTCGTTTTTTGCTGCTGATAGCATAGTACCTTTACAGACATATATGCTGCAACTACATTTGCCATTGTGGTGTGCCTTTAAGTCATTTCCAACTTATGGTGACCCTAACACGGGGTCTTCTCGGAAAGATTCATTCAGAGGGCGTTTGCCATTGCCTTCCTCTGCAACAGGAAGAGGATGACATTCCCGAGGTCACCCAGTGCGTTTCCTTGGCTGAACAGAAATTTGAATTCTGATCTCCTGGAGTCTTAGTCCAACAACCAAACCACTATACTACACTGACACTCACATTTTGGAATACTACGTACATTTCTAGCTAGCATACTTCAGAAAGAAGACTGTAGAGCTGGAAAAGAAAATAGCAATGAAAATTATCAAGAGGTTGAGCAACTCCCTTATGAGGAAAGCTTATAATGTTTGGGGCTTTTTTTTTTAACTTGGAAGAGTTGTAAGGGGGTTATCATAACAGGGGTGCATAAGGTTATATGTGATATGAGGAAGTAAACAGAAAAATGCTTTTCTTCCTCATGACAGGGGGTTGGACTGGATGGTCCCTATGGTCTCTTCCAACTCTGTGATTCTATGATTAAAACTAGAACCTAGGCATAGTTACCAGGGAAGGCGATAGAGAATGAGGGCATGGCTCTCTTATAAGAATCCTGGCCCCTAAATGCATTTTTCATTCAGTCACCTAATTTGTAGTAACTTAAAACTTCACTTGACGATTTGAAAATACTATTTAGGCATCCAAATCAAAAGGGGCAGGCAAAGGTACCAAGGGAATGTGAACACAGCAAATATAAGAGTTCTGGGGTGAACTATTTTAAATGTCTCATTCTCTGCAATGATAGAAATTTGGGGACAGAAGGAAAATGTCCTTTGGGGAACAGAACTGCCATCTGGAAGGGCAGTGCCCTCATTTTGCTTCTCCTGTAGCTACACCCTTGCTAAAACCTGGGGTGATTGAATGAAACTGAAGAGAAACTGGGAAACTGAGGTGAGATAAAAGGAACTAGATATTGTTAATATTTGGAATGTGCTGCCGCAAGATGGATGTAATGATGACATCTATCTTATACAGTTTTAAAATAGGATTGGACATATTCATGTTGGTCTATATAGGACTATTAGTCATGAGAGCTCAATATTATCTCCAGGATCAGATGTAAGATACTTCAGAATGTCAATCACTCGGGAAAATGAGCAGGGAGATATTGCTGCCCTCATGTCCTACTTTTGGGATTCTGATAGGTATCTAATTTATCATTGTGGGAAAAACTGCTAGACTAGATAGAAAACCTGGGCTGATCCAGAATGGCTCTTCTTATGCTCTTATTGCTAATAATATTGCCATGCTGTACACCCTCACTCCATGATATGATATAATTGACAAATATCATTTAATTGGCATAAAATATAAATTATACACTGTTATGGCAGAACATATGTGAAAGTAGTCAGATGAGATCTCAGGACATGGCCAGGTCATGATCAGGGAAGCTCTGGTGTTAATGAGCTTGCAAATGTCCCTCAACGACTTGACCTTCAGAAACAATAGCACCTGAAACTACCCCAATTGAGCAACTGATTGTCTACAACTGGCTTCCTCTTCCTGCCAGAACTTTCCTTTGTTTCCTCACCTGCACAGCCATTAAGGAGCTATCATGATTCCCATCAGTGTTTTGTCACCTAATGCTAACACCATTAGCCTATTCCAGATACCATTGTCTGCCAGAGAGTCATTAACACCTTCCCCCTCAGGGTGGAAACAGAGTACTTAAACCCCTTGCTCTGAACCAGATAACCTGTAGTACCTTGGACATAAGCTGTCACTCTGCTGCCCTGATTTCCATTCATGTACTACCCTCAGACCCTTAATCTGAGCCACATCACTTCACCCCGTCTCTGTAGGATAGGTAAATATCATCCATTTAGCCTTAACTTCTCACTATCCAATTTTCCCTTCCTTTCCTTCGGTTAGCCTTGTGTGATTGTGAGACTGCCTGGGTCTTGTATGTACTTGTGATATTCCCCCAATAAAACAAAGCATACTTTTAATCTCCAGCTGTTGTCCCTTCATTAGTACTGGCATACATAGGTGTAAAAGATCCTGTAAAGTTACCCACCTCTTGCAGGCCTCCCCTTTGAGCTAATAATTCCTCACTATTTCATGGAGGCACTGGCACTGCAGGTGGACCTCTGAGTCACCCACCTTTGGGGTAACAGTGAGACACACTGCAAAGTGCTTTGCTTATCTTGTTTAATAATCTAAGCAGAAGATATCCACACAATACCTGGACAGTTTAGTGGTAACTCAACTGCAGTTGGGCACTGGCTGGCATCATCATTTTCACTATTAGTTGCAAGGAGTTTGGTTACTTTTAATCCAACAAGTTTAATCAAGTCTCCTGTTGACAAACAGCATTCATGGTCACACTTTTCATACACTGCACCTGAAGGAAAATACAAGATAAATGAAGATGTTTTGCAGATGTTTGCAGATAATTCTTCTATAAAGGTTGCTCCCTGATTATCCTTTCCTACACTCCCATGTTAATATGTAATATATATAGCCAAAAGTCTAGGTGTTTTACCTTTGCTTTAGATGTAAATATTAAGGTCCATCAGAGAAGAAACATTTTGAGACTTGGTAGCCTACTAAGAGCTTGGAAATAATACATTACAAATAACAACATTACAGGTAAAATGTAAATATTTGGGACAACATACTTTTTAATTAATATAATATTTGATAAAATCATTATTTTATGGGAAAAGAGTAGCTTTTACTAATTACTTTTACAATTCTTTCTAGAGGGACTAGAATGTTTTTTAGGATCCCCCCCAATTTTGGTTCATTTTTTTACCATTTTAAATTCATGTACTTTTAAAAAAAAAGAAGAAAAAAAACACAGAAAAACAATGAGCAATGTACAGAGTAACAGGATCATTTCTGTATAAAGAAAGGAAAGATTTAATTGCTAATAATAACAAGTTATGGGGGACATAATGAATTAATTTCATAATGAATCTCTGTATATTTCTGGGCTCCAGATCCATTCAGATGCACAGATCCCAGAGTAAAAACAAACCTCTCTCATTGCATCTGGACTAATCCAACGCATTTTGCTGCCTGAAGAAAAGGACAAAAATCGCATGCACTTACAGAAGCCAATAGGAATATGGGCTGAATCTTACCCGTCCTATACCAGCCTTATGGGCAGATGCCCAGTTTAAGGGGTGTAGGACAAGTCATGTGGCATGCACAGCTCTGTCCTCCAAGAGACAAGAATGATCCCTAGCATTGTCACCTGAGGCAGTTGCTCTGGCTAATGATATTATTTCTACAGTTCACTGTAGCACATTTGTATAGCCCAGAAGCTAGCTAATCAAATAATCTTACTCCAGTTAATTCTGTGAAACTTAGAGAACAGTTTTGTTTCTCCTCCTCCTGATAATTGATAATACCACCTGGAACCTCATTATTTTTCTTTTCAGCTTTCTGGATTTCTGCTTTTAAGACTCGGGCTTTTTCCACATGGGGTTTTTGAAACGGTGCAGCCCGTCCTCCAAGGAGGAGTTCTGCACCTCGGATCGGACTGGGTCGGACCTATTTAAGGTAGACCCGTACCTCAGTCCGGTTCGGAACGATCCCAAGTGGTCCTCCAGCGTACTTTTGAAAGACCTGTTTCTTTCGGTCTTTCAAAAGCACGCAGTGCACCACTGCGAGCCTGCCCCCTTATGCAGATTCGTAGGCTTGCACCAATGCGAGCCTGCAATCTGCCCAGGGGCAGGCTTTAGGCTGGCGAGCTTCAGTGGTTGGTCAAGACCCTCGACCAACCGGAAGCCACCATTTGGGATGCCGGAACAGCGCGTATTGACAAGCACGCACTGACCCGGAGCACCGTGGACCGAACTGGGGAGCCAAAAGGTCCAGTGAGTAGCAGCGCGGGGCCATTCCTTTGCCCAATGTGGAAAAGGCCTCAGTTGTTTGGAATTCTCTTGATTTTGCTTCTCCCATCGTGAACAGGAGAGGAAAATAATGAGAACAACTTGAAGAAGAAATCTTAAATTTTGTGGCCACCATTTTAAATCCAGTTGCTGCTGGCAGTCACATGAATCTGAACATTTTGTGTAGATAATGAAGAAGCACTTTTGCTGACTATAATCACAGCTCAAGGGGGAAAACTAGAAACTGCACACATACATCTCTCCCTATTTCACCTTAAGAATTATTTTTCCCGCAGGGCAGTGGAAAGAAACAACCACACACAGAGAACCTGGCATGACAGCAGAAGAGTAATCTCCAATGTGGAATCAATCTCTTTACTAGTGTTCCAAAGTGCAACTAGAAAGATGAACAAAGAGATCTCTCCATTTCTGCTGGTTGGAGAGATGTAGTAATAGTGGCAGGCAAGTGGAGAAAGGTGTGGGTAATCAAATCCTCACAATTAACTGAAGCACTGCACTTATCACTTCTTATGATGTGGTTATAAGCACTTTTCAACATCAAAGAGTGATCTGTTTCGTATTACATATTCCATATCTGCATCCTGTTGTTTGGCTTCTGTTGCACTTACATGCCTATCTGCTACACTGAGTGATCTAATGATCCTCATATACCGCGCATGACAGGTATCATGTTTCTAGGTCATATTGTTTTGCCTTCCAGTGAAAATGTTTTGGAACTGCATACTCCATGTATACTTTCCCTCTCCCCTCGACTTATCATCTACTGTACCTAAATTGGTTACTTCTCATTAGATAATTCATGATGCTTTGTTAAAATAAAAGTAGAAGGTGTTAGCAGAATTGAACATAATGAAAACCAAAGACTTGTTGTTCCTTGTAAATGCATTGTTTTGTGATTTTTTTCTTTGTTGTTACATTGTGTTTGCATTGTGTGTTGCATTGTTTTTAATTGCAATACTAGGATTGCATAATAATAGCTGATAGTGAACTATGCAGGGATTGCTGTTGGTGAAAGCAAAGAGGGCAATTCCTTTTCCTCCCAGAGAAACTGAACAGGAAAAAAAATCTTAAAAATCATGTACAATAAGTAACATTATCTGTAATGTTTTTAATCTTTGAAAGTTTACAAGGACATACAATATCCACTTTGCATAACTGGTACCTGTTGGTAACTTTCTACTACTTTCTCACATATAGCAAATAGCATTACTTGCAAGTGAAGATCTTCAAATGCTTTCTTGGAGCATCATGAGACCTCCTCTCCCCAAATTTTAAAGCAATTTTCTTATGGTCTTAGATGCCCCCCCACCTCACCCCCACAAATATGTTACAGAAAAGTATTCAGTGATACCTGAAGCTATTACAAATGACTATTCCCAACCTTTTGGAATGCTAATAGTAGGGAATTACAGGGGTGGGTTTCTCCTAGAGAGTTACATAAATTATGTTGTTTTTAAAGAATATCTGTTATGTTTTAGGTTTTAAAAATCCTGCTGTGCTCAAGGCTAAAATGGTAACAAGGAGGGTGCATCATAGGTCATTTTCTAGGACACAGAAATCAGCTAGGGCACAGTAATCCGAAGCCACTTCAAAAGTAATAGCACTGGATGGTGCCGCCTATCATTGGATACATGGCCAAGTTATATTAACATATATGCTTACTCAATAACCCTATTCTACGTGTTTTCACTTTATCCTCTTTTTCCCATTCCTTCATAGTTGCTATTCCTTCCTGTTCCCAAAGCTGGCCTGAAGTTACAAACTTCCTTCCCTTGGGAGGCTAGATTTATTTGTTCTTCCTCCTGCTCCCCATCCTCTGCCCTTTTTGTTTAGGCCAGGCTTTCATTCTTAACTCACCGGACAGAAGGATCTTTTAATACAGCATGCTGTGTTTTTATTGCTGTGTTTAAATGTATTTTAAACTGTTTTAAATTTGAGATTTTAATAGAGTTATTTATTTATTTATATGATGTTTGTTCAATCAAGTTTTAGATGTACTTTGTTTCAATTTGTTATAAGTTGACTTGGCTCCTTTGTTGGGAGAAAAGTGCATATAAAATAAAAAAATAAAGTAAAGTAAAATAAGATAAAAACTAAATGAGCAATATACCGGTAATAATAAAACAGTCGGTATCCAGGCAATCAGCATCCTATTTATACAGGTCCCTTATTCAAGAAATAGCAGGAATCTTGATCTCAGGACTCCAGCTTTATTTCATTTTCCTGTGAATTCATTATCCCTCTAGTTCTTAAAACCTCCTCTAACTCAAGCTAGTAAGGAGGGTAGTTTCCTATTTTCTCTGCCAGCTGATTTTTTGTTTTCCAGGTTGACTTTAGCTTGCCTGTTATAACCTTCTCCTTCCTCAGCTGACACTTTGACCTTGCTTATCATCTTGTTCTGGGTTAAAGGTCTTCACTTCTCTGTCCGAAACACTGACCTCTAAACTGTTAAACCTTTGGGCTGAAACTGACAGGCACATACATATTTCATGATACCATAAAAACAAAGTATAGCTCCCACATGGAAGATAGGTCTGTTCTTTTACTCTGTATCAACACTTATACTAGCATGGATGTACATAAAGTTTTCACTAATTTGGTAAGAGTTTCTTGTGCAATTTTTTAAAAATGGGTTCTCTGTGCTGTGCTTTTCGGTGATATTAGCCTTTGCAGTTTCCTTATTTCATTAAGGCTGTGCTTTGAAGAGGGATGCTCAAGTAGGGTCTTCCTAGATTTTGTCCACAGGGATCGGAAGAGATAAGTTATGTCTGAAAACTTTAAGCTCCCCAGCAGGTAGGTATCCAGCCTCTTTCTGAAGATGTCCAGAGGAGATCCCACCACCTCTTGAGGCAATTGGTTCCACTGTCAAAGTGCTCTTACAGTCATGTAGTTCCTGCTAATGTTTAATTAGAATCTACTCTCCTGTAACTTAAAACTATTAGACCTGGTCCTATCCTCCAAGACAACAGATAACAGCCCTGGGCCCCCCGCTCTGTGACAGTCCTTGAGAGTGCAATCATGTCACTCTTCAGTCTTCTCTTCACCAAGCTGAACAAGCCCAGTTCCTTCAACCTTTCCCCATATGTTGAGTCAGTTATTAATTACATTATGTAACAGAATACAGTGCACCCTCCGTATACTGTTTCAGGAACCTTTGCATTAAAAAAAAGTGCTCTATCCCATTATTGTCAATGGATGCAAAATGTGCACACCCGTGCTTGTGTGGGTGCACACCCAGAGTACCCATTAGGATAATCGGACACAAGGCTTTGTGCAGCATCACATTAATGTCTTCAGAGGTTGCACCAGTACAGGGTGCACCATATGGAAATAAAGAAATTTGTTTTCCCCATCTCTCCAAGATTGTTTGGAAAAGCAAGTATTCTGTCAATATATAAATTTCAGGCAAGACACAAAGTAATATGAATAGTTAGTAATTCAGTCAGTCCGTAATCAAGTCAGTTTCCTGACAGAGTGACTCATCTCTCATAACATGACCCAGTTCTCTCTCTCTTTTATTGTTAAGAAACCTGACATCACAGCCAACTTGTTGGTGTAGATCATGCTGTGCTTTCTACATTCCCATGTACTGCCAAGTATACACATAAAAAAAAACCCTGTATCACCTTGCTTATTGTCATCATGCAAATTTCTTGTGTTTTTCTGTATAAAGAAAGCATAAAATCCATCAAAGACATAAAGGTAATTAAGCAGAAGGACTGATTTCTTTTCTTTCAAGTGAAGAAAGATGTTGCACACCCATCGTAGAGGGAACTTAAATAATGCGGTCTATTTACTAGGATCAAACAATGCCCCTGAAGGTGGGAATTAAAGAACTAGATGTCTTTGAAACCACCTTTTTGAGGCGGCTGCTTTGTTCAGAAAGAACTACATTTATATCCCTTTATAAGCTCTTCCATGATTTTACAAATCCATATTAGCTGCTGCTGTGATCACATCAAAGCAACCAAACAATTGGTTCAATAGTTTTTTGCCTCTGATTTTTCTAAAATGTTAAATAGGGTGCACACGTGTGTGTGTATGTGTGTGTGTGTGTGCACATGTGCAGCTAGGGATGAGAGAAATCTTGCTGTGATTTCCCTCTCATTAAGTATTCAAGTAACTACATTTCAGATAGATAATTTTAGAGCAAACAAACTAAGGGCCTTTCCACCCTACACTGGTATAGTGCTGTGATTCCACTTTCAAAGTCCTATGGAATCCTGGGGTTTGCAGTTTAGGGAGGTGCATTTAGAATTCTCAGCCAGAGAACTCTTTGGCCTCAGCAAATTACAAACCCCAGAATTCCACAAGATGTTGAATGTGGAATAATAGCACTAGAACAGTGTAGTGCAGAAAGGCCCTATGCTACCTACCCTATGTACTGCATTATGAAATAATAGTTGAAGTCAGTATTTTACAAATGGCAACTTCAAATAATAGATATTAAAGTATAATGGTCTAATGTTCTATTCAGTTTGAGGTAAACTATGTTTCTAACACAAATCTTTTCTAAAAAAAACGACAAAGCTAAGATTATTACATTTTTTTTTACATGTGTTAAAATGAAGCCCTGTTACAACCCATATTTATTTAGAAGGAACTTCCACTGAATTATTTACTTTCAGCTAAGATTCAGTGTGGTGTACTGGTCTGAGTGTTAGACTACAGACTATGACTCTGGAGAACAGGACTTCAATTCCTGCTGAGCCATGGAGATCCACCGGGTGACACTGGGCAAGTCACACTCTGTCAGTCTCAAAAGAAGGCAAAGGCAGTCCCCTCTGAACAGATCATGCCAAGCAAACACTGTGAAAGTTTTGCCTTAGGGTAGCCATAGGTCAGAAATGACTTGAAGGCACATAACAACAAAGTGTGTGCTAGATATTTACACAAGTAACACTACAGTTCAGCTGTATAGATATATAAAAGACAATGCCACCCGGTTAAATGCAGGAGATGGCAACCTGTGTGCCAGGAGTCCCCCATCCACTTCATTAAGTTCTAATGTTCAGTGAGAAACCACTTTTAAAAAAATCAAAACAAGCATTTCCTGATCCATTTCTGCACTACACTCTTATAGCGCGATTATTCCACTTTCAACATCCTATGGAATCCTGGGGTTTAGAGTTTAGGGAGGGGCTGGCTGAAACCTCCCTAAACTGCAAACTCCAGGATTCCATACGATATTAAAAGTTAATAATTGTGCTATAAGAGTATAGTTGTGGAAATGGCCCTGGTCACTTTAATGGTTTTCCCATATCTTCCAACAGTCCTGATTTGGAATAGTCTCAATTAGTCCTCTGCTGTCACAGTTTCTCTCTCTTCTTTCCATTTTCCCCTTTTGTCCTCTCAGCTTGCTTCAGTTGTTGCAAACTGAGTTCCAGGTGCAAATTCTGTTAACTCTGCAGCAGGGAGAGAAGGGGATAGAATCTTGCCCTCCACTGTAGGCTGACGCAAAAACAAACTGCTGCAGTCTCTCACAGCTTGTCTGTTTTTCCTCTTTAATGGCATTTTGCCATTTTGACCAAAGACCCAAATCCAAGAAATCTTGTCACTTAAATAAAATGTCTGAGAACCTTCATTGGTCTCTAACTGTAGAATATTAACTTCGCAATGCCATCAACTCTGCTTCTGCCTTCTGTATCATGATCCGTACCATTTTTACAGTCACGATAACCCTCATATAACCTGCTCCCACCCAATCTGTCTTCTTAAATTAACCAGTTCCAGGGGACATCTAAGTGACCTGAGCTAGTACACAATGCAGGTTAGCCAATAGGGGCCAGTTGCTTGACTTAACGGCATGATTACTGAACAAGAAAAACCCACTGTATTCAGCAATGTTTATTCTGTGTTGCATTTAATACCACACATACGGAGGCAGCTCCCTGACCAGAGCAGATTGCAATAAGCTGAGTTACTTGGCCCTGATATAATCATATCCTCAGGTGTTAATATCTTTAGATATTAATATATCAAAACTGAGTATGAAAACATCCAGAGGGAACTTCCTGTGTGAAGGATGTTAATGTTTGAGCATATGCGTTAGCTAACCACTTTGGTTCAGGACACACAGGTTTTGCAAATACCAGACACTAGAAAAAGCAACAGACACAGGTTTATCTTTCTGCATGCAAAATTAAAACTTTAAATGTCAAGAGCTTTAAGCCATTTCTAGCCTAGATGAATCCTTTAAAAATGACTTCTGCTGCTTCTGATTTATTTCTCCCCTGATGGGTTTATGACACCTTCTGCTGTGTCTCATTTATCTGGCAGGTTTGAACTTTGCATGCAGTGACAGAGCTTTGATGTAAGCTGCAGTGTCTTACAGGAAAGAACAACCTGACACCACAGAACATTTTTTGTTGTTGTTGTTTCTCTCAGTTCCCAGATTCAGCATTAACTAGTCTTTAAATATCTTCCTAAATACACACATATATGTGGATTAATACTTCACTAATCCTTGGGTCTTCATTATCATTATCATGATGTTTCTGTAGGATGGGTCAAGCAGGCTGGGATATTCTGAGAGTTGTAATCCAAACCGTAATGTTCCCAAGCTCTGTTAATTGTGGTGTAGTGGTTTGAGCATTGGACTATGACCCTAGAGACCAGGGGTCAATTCCCCACTCAGCCATGGAAAGCCGTTGGGTGACAGGTGTGTCACACACACTCAGCCAGTGGCATACCTAGCCTAAACAGCACCTAGGACAAGCATGGAATTTGTGCACCATCTTCTTACCTCTACCCCCATCCCTCACCCCTATATGCACTGTTCCCCCCCCGGCATTGGCACCCAGGGCACCTAACCGTATTTGCCCCACCCTAGATATGCCTCTGCACTCAGACCCCAGAAAACCGTGATAAGTTTGCCTTAGGATCACTGTAAGTCAGAAATAATTTGAAGACATACAACAACATACAAGAAGAAGAAGAAGAAGAAGAAGAACAACAAGCATGCTTCCCCAACTTTGTATATTCTGTGTACTTGACCTTCAAATTCATAATTGTGTTAAGTCAGGCTGCCACCTCAACCAAAATGTGTCTGTGCCTCATCTGCATGCCACACTTTTTTTCAATGCAAACCTATTTCTAATTATTTTACTTACTGATTTTATTTGATTTATATTCCACCTTTCTCAAAGTGGCTTACAATGCAAGTTAGAGATGAACAGCTAAGACAACATGGAGTAGATTGTTTTAAAAAAGCATTCAACAATCAGACCAATTAAAACACTAATTTTAAGACACTAACTAAAAAAAAAAAATAGAGAATAGGAAATACATATTACATATTAAAAACAACACACATAACCGGGAGGAGGTTCCATAGCACAGGAGCAGCTACCAAGAAGGCTCTCCTCCATGTCCTCACCACCCAAGCCTGGGAGTTAGTAAGATTCAGGCAGACTCATATGGTGAGACGGAAGCTTTCAAACAGTCTCAAATTAAGCCATGTAGGGCTGTATAAGTCAGAAACAGCCGTCTGAATTGTGACTGGAAACAGACCACTGTTTCAGCTATATGCCCCCTGTAACCAGTTTCAGTCAGCAGTTTAGCCGAAGCTTTTTGGAACTGCTGAAGTTTCTCAACCAGTAGTTTTCAAAGATAACCCGACATGGGACTTGGGGTCCAACTGGGATATGATCAAGGCATGTGTTCCTATGGCCAAGTCCGATTTCTCAACAAACTGGTGCAGCTGGAGCATATCTACTAAGCATATCTACGCTGCACAATGATAATAGTTCATGCCACTTCTATTGGCATGGCTCCACCCTTTGAATTCCTGGGATTTGTCATTTTATGGGATTTTTGATGATGCACTGTGAACAATTTGCCTGGTACTTTGCTCTGACTTGGATGCTATGATTGATACAGATCCTGTGGATGTAACTCTGGCCTCTGCTTGTCCAGTGATAATGGCTGCTTTTCAATTCATAGATCCTGAGAATTGTAGGAGATATGAAAGCCACCACATGTGCTCTACACCCTTGCCCTTCCTGGCTTATTAAGAAAATCTAGATGAGACTGGCTGAGCAGATAGAGGGTGTGGTTAATGCATCTTTAAAACAAGGTAGAGTTCCAGCTTGCCTCAAAGCGGTTCTTATAAAACCATTACTAAAAAAAACCCCATCCCTAGATCTCATCATTTTGGATAATTACCAGCCAATCTCTAATATTCCATTTCTCGGCAAGGTTCTAGAGTGTGTGGTGGCCTCCCAGCTCCAGGGATGTCTCAATTAAATGAATTATCTAAATCCATTTCAATCTGCTTTCATGCCTGGCTATGGAACTGAAACTACTTTGATCACTTTGGTGGATGACCTATGGTGGGAACTAGACAGGGGCTTGGGGGCACTGTTTTACAGTGGGCTTGTTCCTTCCTGGAGGGCCAAATCCAGGATGTGGTGCTGGGATACTCCTGTTTGATCCCTTATCTTTTGGCCTGTAGGGTTCCTCAGCGTTCGGGTCTGTCCAGTATGCTATTTAATGTCTACATGAAACCACTGGGAGAGGTTGTCTGAAGTCTTAGGGTTTGGTGCCATCAGTACATGGATGACACCCAACTTTATTATTCTTTTCTGCCACATGCCAAAGAAGCTGGTTTGGTCCTAAACCAGTGCCTATCATCAGTAATGGACTGGATGAGGGCAAACAAATAGAAACTTAATCCAGACAAGATGGAAGTGCTCTTGGCCAGTTGAAAGGCAGATCAGGGAATAGGAATTCAGCTTGTGTTAGATAAGGTTACACTCCTCCTGAAGACACAGGTTTTTAGCCTAGGGTTGTTCCTGGATTCAGCTCTGAGCCCAGAAGTCCAGGTTTCAGCAGTAGCCAGTAGTGTATTTGCACAGTTAAGGCTTGCATGCCAGCTGCACACATTCCTTGAGATGTCAGATTTGGCCGTGGTAACACATACCTTGGTCACATCCCAGTTAGATTACTGTAACATGCTCTACATGCGGCTGCCTTTGAAGAGTATTTGGAAACTTCAGTTGGTCCAAAGAGCCGCAGCCAGATTGTTAACTGGGGCTAGTTACAGGGATCACACAAAACCACTGGCTGCCGGTCTTTTTCTGGGCACAATGCAAAGTGCTGTTAACGACCTTTAAAGCCCTACCTGGTTCAGGTTATTTGAAGGACTGTATTCTCCATAATGAACCAGCCCAGGCTTTGAGATCAGCTGGAGAGGCCCTTCTCTCTGTCCCATCACCTTCACAGGTGCATCTGGTGGGAACATAGGAGAGGGCCTTCTCAGTGGCTGCCCCCAGGCTCTAGAACTCCCTTCCCAGTGAAGTCAGATAGCCACCCTCCCTACTTTCTTTTCACAGTCAAGCAAAGCCATTTTTATTCTGACAGGCATTCAATGTGTGATTATGGCCTGTCTGATACAAGGTGCTGGCCATGGTTAACTGTGTGGAATTTATGAATGTTTGAGTTTTGTTTTTTATGTATTTTAACTTTGTTTTATTTCTTATTTAGTCATTTAGTTTGTGTTTTAACTTTTGTATGCTGCAACTTTTAACTATTTTTTAAATTACTGTAAGCTACTTTGAGTCCTTATCAGGAAAAAAGCAAGGTAAATAAAGATAACAATCATCATCATCATCATCATCATCTGCTGGAACATTCTAATGCTGCAATTCAGGGAAAGGCACTAGAGAATTCTATGGCCCTCATCAAACTACATGCCTCAGGATTCTGTATGATTGATTGATGGCCGTTAAAATGGACTCATAGTGCTTTGAGCATGCAGTGTGGACACATGCTAAGGCAAGTCTCTGCATAAACTAAGATTCTGTAGGAGTGCAAAATGTGCTTGTGGTATCTGGTGTACAATTTAGCTTCCTCGGGATCTTTGGATGTTCCAAAACGAGGCCTTTACTGTGCAGTTGCACTGCCTCAGTCACAGAAGTTCAGAGTCTACTATCTCCAATTTATTTCCCCTTTCTTTCATCTTTTTTTTTATTATTGGGGAAAAATCTGTTAAGGAAATATGACAGAATCACTGTGTGCTTTTTAATTGTGTTCAGTTGGAAAGCTGCCTGGAAGTTTGTGTGTGTGTGTGTGTGTATACATACATACATATATACATATACTTCCTTTTTTTAAAAAAATAGAGAGCAATACACTAGCAAATTGTTACTGGAATAGATTTGGGAGCCATAAAGAGTTGGCATACCAATTTCAAAACAGTATAGCCTATTCCAAGGACAACAACACAATAACATATATTCATGGCTAAAATTACTCTGAGGTGATGGGCAATGGCTTGTGTCCAATATGTCAAAAACTGTGCTGTGTGTAAGTAGTTCTGTAATCTGCAAAACTCAGCTGAACAGAATGTATGGGAGTTACATACTGATAGCTAAGTAGGGGCTGGTTTATCATTAGATGATGATGATGATGATGATGATGATGATGATGATGATGATGATGATGATTAGATTATTATTAGATTAGTATTAGATTGGAACAGACGAGATCAACTTTTTAGGGTCTAACTGCTTCACATATGGATCAAACTGCTGTTCCTGGGCCATATTCTAGCATCTGTCCCATAAATGTTATAGAACTAGCCCCTCTCTTTCAGAAATTGTGTTTAAAAAGAAATACATTTGTGATATTGAAGTGCTAAATTAATGCTACCAGGGGTTCAGAAAGCCTCCTTAAGGCACTCAGATAATGAGATGCAGCAGAGGTTTGAGATTACAGAGCAATAGCATTTTTAAAAATCAGGGAGGAATGTACTGAAAATCTGAAAGCAAGAGAAAAGGACAGGAAGAGTGAAAAGAAAGTCTTCAGATGGAAGTGAAGAGGCAGGTGGGAATGGAGTGAGGAGGCAAGGAAAAAGAGTGAGAGTGAACGAGCCATTTTTGATTCTGCCAGGTGATGGAAGAAGAAATTAAAGGGATATGGGAAAGAATTATGGCTTTCTGTGAGAGTTATAGATTTTTTTTTGCTGTGGGATAACCCTATCCCAAAGAAAAGAATTTATTGGAACCATGCAAAATTTGCCTTCAGAGGACTGAGGCCCTGCTGATAAACTGCATTTTTCTGTTTACTGAGCTAAATTTAGCGCTGCAAATTTAAGCAATTGGAAAAATATCATAAAAACATTTCTCCATAAAGAACAAAATAAAATTAAGATTTGATTCCTCTTGGAACACTATGCTAACATAAAAATCACTGTCCAAATAGCGGTGTTTTTTCAGTGTTTGTGTTAGTGTGGTTCCTACTGTAGCCAATCATTCCACAAATACCTCCACAAGCCTTTCCCTTTTGATTTAGTGGATGATAAGTTACCTGACCATTGTGTATGTCTATGGGAAAGTATCAGCAGACAGAGGACTACTGCAATGAGGAGTTAGGTGGTGTGCTTTTTTTTTTCTACCCATGCCTGAGAAGCTACAGAGTTAAACATCACACACATTTGGCAAACCATGTCAGTTACTGAGAGATATGGGAGGAATCCTCGTCTTCTCAGGCTTTAGTTGATGTGGACATCTGTACCTTGGCAGATGGCTAAGGGTAGTTGGTAAGAGTTGGGAACATGACCTTCAAAGACAAATGTGATGGATGACCTATCATGAGGTCTAGACATACAGGTGCACTCATTAGGACAGAAGTACAAAATCACACAAAGACCAAGTGGTTTTGCATCTAAAAATAAGTCTCCTTGGGCTATGTACCAGGCTATGTACCCCAGCCACTGGACAGAGAATGTAAGACTGTCCAACAACTTTTGCTGTATCCTTGCCATGTATCCTTTTCTGTCCAAGTTGACAATAAAGCTTTAAACTTTTCCCACTGGTGTGTGATTGCTCCCAATCTCAAAAGAACCTCTTGCCTTCGGCAAAACAGCATGTAAGTTCAAGACCGTAGCACTTGCTGCATGATCAATTGGGCAGCTACTGGATGCGACAGATCCATGCTGGTTTGTATTTATGCTACACTAAACTTGTATGGGATCTTGGCCTGTGTTTCACTCTGTTTTTGGTGCCTTATTTTGTTTTTATTTATAATATCTTTTTTAAAGAAAAGATATGCAAGGAGGCCTCAGAAGAAGAAATACCTTTCGGGACCTCTGAAAGGACTTCTTTATATTTCTGCAGGAATCCGAAGCTGGATCTCTCAAATTCCAGTCCAACATTCTGACTGCTACAACACACTAGTTCTCTTTTAGCTCCTTTGGTGAAAAAGTAAACATTTATGAGTAATTAAGAAGCCAGTGTCATCTAGTGGGCAGGTTGTTGGACTAGAACTGTAGAGATCAAGGTTTGAATCTGCATTTAGCTTTTTTGTGTGTGTGTATTTGTATTAAGAATAAAGTTTTTATATCAAACATAAATAAAAACATGAATACCAAAAATACACCAGAAAATTAAAGAGAAAAAAGACACCTACAAAATAATACATATGAACAAAAGAAAAAATAACTTACGCAGAAACTACAAATATCTAAAAAAATGGTGGTTTCCAACTTTCTCAATTTAGACTCTAAGTCATTTATAAAGTAGAAAGCTTTCTGTATTCAGATGTCATTTCACATACCTTGACTGCTACATTCCCCAAAATAGTATTTGCTAAATCCTGTAAATCCTGTTGTTGTTGTTGTTGTGTGCCTTCAAAATTCATTTGCAGCATATGGAAACTCTAAGCCAAACCTGTCATGGGGTTTCTGAGGCTGAGAGCTATGATGAATCCAAGGTCATCCTTTGGGTTTCCATGGCCAAGCAGGGAATCAAACCCTGGTCTCCAGAGTCATAGCCCAATGCTCAGATCACTATACCATGTTGGTTCTGTTTTCTTATTTTACTTGGATTTTTTTTCAGCACCAAAGAGCCTGAAACATTGTTATCTTTTCTTGTTGGGTAGTTTCTCCAGTTCCTTAAACATTTTTGTTTCCCCTTAAAGTAGATGGTGACCATCTGGAAAATCTCAAATTAGGAATCAAATCCCCTCACTCTTTTTCTGTGGACAGGAATAAAGTCTATTTTTGTCATCATCTGCTGGTATGTATTTAGTGCACATGCTCTTTGAATCTGAGTAAATGGTTCTGGGTAAATGGTTCTAAATGTCTCAAGAGAAAAATGACATTTGTATATCCCTGCCACTAGTTGGATTAAACTAGAAGAAAATTAAATTCAGTTGTCTGTAATATAAATATACTGGACTTTTAAAAAGTTGCAATTTTTGCAATATAAAGACAGGAATGTCCAACCTATATCCTAATCATGGTTAAATCAATGCGTGGGTAACATTTTTAGCTTATTTAAAAAATCTGTATTTCCTAAAATATTTTTCAGTATATCAGATCATTAGCAGAGTTTTAACTAATTTTGGTCACATCTAACTTCAGATTATTATGTACTTTCTTCAGCCATTAGTGTTTTTTCTGATCCGTATGAATTAATATGATAGTGTTTACCCAAAACCTCTTTCATCTAATGAGCATCTCCAACTGTTCCTCTTTATTTTCACACTGATTTCACCAAACTCATACTATGGCAATGGACAGTAGATTGCTCCCAGAGCTTGGAAATATGTCTTTTGGAGCTATGCTGGCTAAGGGGTTTGGGGAGTCTTAGCCTCCCAAAAGTAACTTTCCCAGTTTTGTTTTGTTTGCAAGTGTCTCCACTAAGAAAGAACCCTATTTTACGAGCATGATAACTTGTCATTTATGAACAAAAGAAAAAGGGATCTTCATTAATAAAGTCAAGTATATAATTGGAAAAGTAGCCATTTAAGATAATCAAATATTTTAAAAAAGAAAACAGTAAATATAATTTTTTGAGTTCTTTTTCCACCTTCAGATTAAGCTAGGCTTTACTGGGTGTGCAGTACCCATAATTTCACCTAGCTGGACAGAACTTTCACATCACACTTTATTTGGCCTCTATGTGCGCCTGTGTTACCCCAAGGATTTTGACGAACTTTTTCCAACCATATTAAGAGACCCTTCCCCCCTAAAAAAACCCCCACAACCAGCTCAACAGTTGCCATGCTTGCTGAAGTTCTGAATCAGTAGAATCCATAACATTCTGTATTATATCTACAAAGGTTATTGCTGGACAAAAACTCAGTGTGAATCTCAATCTATCGATCTAAAGCCGTGTTTGGCAACCTATTTCATTCATTTTTTTTCCTGCTCCTGCAGTGCTTTGCACTAGAATTCAACACAACCTCTGTGTTAGGTGTATTTTAATATATGGCGTCATCTCTTTTGTAAAATTAGGCCATATCTTGGTTAAGGATAAAAGTGATTTAGCTGCTGAACTTTAGTGTTGTGAAGGGAAGGCCAGAACTTCAGAGGTCTTATTCTGTTCAGAGATTTGCTATTTCAGGACAGGCGAACCTTTGGTCTCCCAGATATTGCCAGACTCTATAAGCTCAAGTCAGCCTGGTCAATACTAAGGTATGATGGAATCATGGTTCAGCAACATCTGAAGGACTGAAGATTCACCACGTCTCTGGTCCAGTTTATATTATAGTTTATATATATAGTACAGTTTATATTATATAATATTTTATTGTGAATGTTTATAATAACTTGGACAGTGGTGGGCTTTCTGAAAAAAAAGTTGAAAAGTTATAATAATGAGTTATCTTTGCTAAAGCCTCTCTTTAATTGTAATGCAGTTTTGTGGTCTTTGGAGTAGTACTTTTCATAAAATATTATGGTTGGCCATTTGCTAAAATATAACTGTATGAAAGGAACAGGGCCTACTGTTGTATGAATATGGCGTTCGCCAACTTTGGTCCTACAGTTGTTTTGAGCTTTAATTCCTGGAGTTCCCGACTGTTGGTAAGCTTGCTGGGTCTCCTAGGAGCTGATACAAAACACCCAGAGGGCCAGAGATTGGGAACAACTGTATCCTATGTTTATTCCATTCAGAAAGCAATGTCAGAGCCACAAACTGCTTGCTTTCAGTCTATTGCTCTACATTCTTAATTGAAATAAGATAGTTTACTGCTTATTTAAAGGTGAAAATATAGCCACTTACCGTCTTAAATACAGAACAGGAAACATTAAATCAGGGCAAACTTGCAACCCCCCCCCCAATAAAATAAGAATAAAAATTTAAAAAGTACAGTAATCTTGCACTGATGAAAGCATTGCAGTATCGGATTTCCAGTGCTTTCCTTATCCCATTTGTCCAGATTCCTTGTTTATAGCATGCTCCTCTTACAACGGCCTTTGGATGCATTACAGTCTTAGATGACTCCAAATCTTGCAGAATAAAGGTTGCAAACTGATATGGGTGTAGTATTTTTTTGGTGAGGGTGGGGACACATTGCACAAAGCATCCCTGAACTATACCTGAGCATCATATAATCAGCATCCCTTCTCTGGCATGGTTCCAGCAGCATCTACTGCATGCACGGCTTCAATAATCCATTCCTAACAATACCTAACTTTTTCCACATTTCCTTGCATCATATCATAAATATATTTTTTTAATTTTAGCCCCCACCCTACCCCTACCCCTACTGGTCAGTGAGAATACGCACTTGTAGGACCTGACAATCTGATGCTCAAAAGTGCAAAAATGCTTTTATCAGGCCTAACTTCTGGAAATGCATTTCACTCCAATTGTGCAAGGTTCAAAAAAAGTATGGGATGTATTATTTTTATATGCTCACTCTGATTTTTTGCTGTAAGAGAGCTGGCAAATTATGACAAGATGCTGTTCTCAAAGTATAAAACCTCATTTTCAGACTTCATTCAAAAGTGAAGCTGAGCCACTCCCATGCACTGCTATGATTTTAAAGTAAAACTCACCTTCTTCATAAAAGCCAGACTGAATTTGTAAAATCCTAGGGAGAGATCTTGGATCTAAGGAATGGATGAAATTCTTCAGGCTTGAGGTCATGGTCTGTGAAATAGCAGGGAAGATTTGTTGTGTAAAACAAGGACACCAAGCCTCTGAAATCCGGAGCAGGCTTTTTGCTGAAAGAGAAAGACTCCTGTATTTTGATCACTGTGGAGACCACTTCCTCTGACCTAACTTTGGCTTGATGTAAAGCAGCAATAGGAAGCTAAGAGAAATGCACTTTGCACCTGGGTATGTTCTGCCTGGTACTTCTGCCAAGTTGGGCTATGTGAATTGTAATCTCTATGGGTTTACGTCAGTACTAGAAGGAGTTAGTGAGGGGTTGTATCTCTTATCTAGGGTGCAGTTAGGTACTTGAGGCAGCTGTAATACACACAGAAAAACAGCTTGACTGAAGCTTTTGATCACTTCACATTGAGCTTCTGCAATATAAACAAAACACTGCTCTTCTTCTTTTAAAAGAAACCACAGACTGCCTTTGAACAGAACAGTGAAATTGGCTTACGTCTTGCTTGCTGTTCTGGGGAGGAAACATATAGGGAAGGGAAGGAAGCCAGATATAAGGGAAAATATTTCTGTAACCTGATCTGATTGGAGATAAGAAACAGAGACTTAGACACCTGAGACTTGATATTAACATGGGGTAGGTAGCAGAACAGCAGCATCCCGTGTAAACCTGGAAATGACTTTGAGTACTCCCTCATCTGCTTCACAAAAAGAATTCACTCCAACAGATAATTAGGGGATACAGGGTCCAACCCAATTATTTGTTTTCTGTGATACTTTCCTGTATTTAATTGATTCCATAGGATGTTGCCAGTGGAACAATAGCGCTATAACAGTCTAGAGCAGAAATGGCTGAGGACTCAACAATATCATATCCTAATCAAGTGGATCACTCCATTGCATCACTATCACCCCTCAGCATTTGACAGCAGTGGAGTTCAGACAATAGCTACACCTGTTCATGTGTTGAAAGAGTGTTCACGAATGATTACAATACAAACATTCAATTATTGTACAAATACTAACATCTTTGCATTAACGTTAACCAATGTGCTAAAGTTTAATAGCAGTTTTTCACAACAGAACTGCAAAAACAACAGGAATAGCAAAACAAACAAACAAAAACACCCCAATACTTTCCTATCCAAGACTTGAAGTACTTGTATATGTATCATAGGCCCTTTCTGCATGGTGTAGCCACTGCATAGCTGCAATGGCTTGAGGAGACGTGTATCTACACAACGTCGTTGCTATTAAGTTGATGTTAAGTTGCTGGCATGCCTTTGCATGCTGCTAAAGTGTTGTATTTGAGCAACAGAAAAAATGCCTTTTCACTCCCTGAGACTGCTTCTACTACATTTCTACAACTACATGCAGAACCACTGAAGCACATTCTTGCAGAAATGGGCGGGTTCAGAGGACCCGGCTCAGCACACGTGATGCCATGTCTGCATAGGGACGTCCTTCCCAAGATTTTTTAAAAAATGAAACAGACTGGGACGGGCCATAGGCGGAGCAGGGGGGTGGTGACGAACACTGTAGTGTGGAACAAGAAAGCAGTCTTTGCCGTCTCAAGCAGAGGACGGTGCGGAATGCCACGTCATAGAAACGTTGCAGAAATGCAGCCATAAACTCTGCTCCTATGACACCATGAGACGTGAGCCATATGGTTTCTGTTTAATGACATTTAAACTGTCTTTGTTCCAGCCTAAAGAATCTTGGGACTTGTGGTTTGGGGAGCTACTTACAATTCTTTGCTTGGGCAAACTTTAGTGCTGTAGTTCAGGGGAGTGCAATAGTGCTTTTGAGCAGAAAATGCTAAGTATTCCACCAAACTACAAATCACAGAATTCCGTAGGAGAGGGTGATAGAAGTTAAAGCAGTATAAAACTGCTTACACAGAGCAATGCACATATACTCTGCTGTTTTCAGAAAAAATTGCTAAAGAAGATGCTGCCATGACATCCTTTATAGAGGCTTTCAGAAGCAGCTATGGTAGCCTAAGTGAAGTAAGTCGGTCAAGGCTTTGCCCTCTCAGAGGACATGGAAATGGGCCAGACAGAGATAAAGCCTTTTTCACATTCAAATGGGACTGGCCTCTTTAATCAGCGTGTGCTACTTCCTTTGATTAGCACGTGGAGGCTCTTGCCTCTTTTGTCTCCATCTTTCTGACTTCTGGAAAGGAGAATGAGTTCTAGCTATGTTGGAGAGAAGAAGTTGTTTCAGCTGTACATCCATATGTGTCTCAAACAGAGAATTGAGTTATTATTGTTTTGGTTCATTGACTGGGGAGGAGATGGTGAGTGGTGATGTGGTTTGTTGTAGCTATGAAATATTCAACCTTCTAAGTGGCTGCTAAACAAATGTCCCCAGCTGCAAACAGTTTCCCACTCCAAGAAAATAGAATAGATTAAAAGCAGGCCCTTTTATTGCTGTATCAAAGGCTAAGATATTAATAGTATCTTCTTACTTACTTCACCCATGTTCAGGTGTGTGTATGTGTGAGAAAGATTCTCTAGTGTGTATATCGTAGACCTAGTGTGTATACTTCCCTCTTTGTGAAATAAGTCTTGCTTCCAAGGAAATTTATGTTGGGTGTGAAGATTCATTCATCCTGTTGCCCAGTAGTATCCAGGCCAGGGGTTGGCTTAAGGCAGGTCTACTCAAAGTGGTGGTCCCTGGACCATTGTCATTCCTCAAGTCATCAGCTGCTGGTCCTGGTTGGGATACTAAGGAAAAGGAACCAGTTGTAAGCAATGGGCACAAATATGGTGCCTGTCCTTGCCACACTGGAAAAATAGTAAAAGTTGTTAGTCCACACTAGATAGTCTAGCTTTAAGGTGTATTCAAACCCTAAAGTTCTCAAAGCATTAAACAAACAAACAAACAAACAAACAAACAAACAAGCATTGAAGCAGAGGAGTTCGGACAGACTGAAAAGAAACTCAGATGTAGAAAATAAATACTGTATTTGCTGGCATATAAGACTCACTTCCCCCCCAAAAAATACTGTTTAAAAATGAGATGTGTCTTATACACAAGCAAATAGTATTTGCTAGCATATAAATGGAGTGTGTCTTATATGCCAGTGCCAAAACTATGTTACTTTTAGGGCTCACTCCTGTTCAGCAGTTATGAGATTTACATTTATGGCTGGTGAATAACTGAATGTGACCCTCAAAACCTATCTTTGAAGCTTGGTAGCACCCCCAAATGAACTGTTTCCAGATTGCAGAGTGAGGCGCAGGGGCATAATATCTGCCATGATCTCCCCCTCATGGAGTACACTGAGCCATGTAATTGTGGCAAATCTTTCCAGCTGTCTGTCTCAACATTTTTGGTAACCAAGAAAGTGCTGCAGACATAATTTCTCAGCACCCTGACCTGCAGCATCTCAGAAGCACTTTACTCTGTGTACTGCCTGGCTGTGAAGGTAAGCTTTTTCAGGGGTGGTATTGTCAGAACTCTGTCATCAATGTTACATTGACAGTGCAAGATCTTGGCCTAGCTTTTTGGTTCACTTTTCAAATTACAGATCAACTATTAAAAGAGGACAAGAAATTGTTGCTTATGTTCCTGATGTGTGGCAGGGGAGAATAGTGTTCTGTGATATAAAATCTTTGCTAAAAAGCTACCCGCGATAGTTAGAATGGAAGCAACTGCACACTGGAAAGATATCAAAGAACCTACTTTCAGAGGGTGACTTGATCCGTCTTGGAAAAAAACTCTGTCCAAAAAATCTGCTCATGACCTCGTGATTTTATGAAGAAATAACAATAACAATGCCTTTGCAAATATGTGTGTTCTGTTTGTTAAGTATACTCATAAGGATAACTTTCCTCTGTGTTGTTCCTGCTATTTTTTTAAAGTTTTAGGAAAGTGAATTTTAATATCCCTCTGAGAAGGATGGCTTTTTTTAGCTTGTTTTGAATTGTCTAATTGTAATACCTCTTTCTTGTAAATTGATTTTATTTTATTTTTTATAAAAAAAGTTAAAAAATAAATAATATGGGCTACAGAGATTGTAAACATGTACAGGGTGCTTTTTCTTCAGACAAGATACAAAATCTAGTAACTTCTTATGGAGTTGTGACAAAGGACTTCGAAATTGGTGTTCATGTATTCACAGATTTCATAGATGAAAACCGGGACATGTGTGATGAAATGACATCAGGACATGATCAAGATGGAGAAAGTTGTTAATAAGGAAGAATTCACAAGCTAGGAGACTCTGTAGCAGTTTGCTTTTGCCTAAGACTACTGGGAAGGGTAAGACTCTGCCCCCTCCTTCTTTCACACCCTCCAATGAGTTAATTGAGTGCAGAGTACTTCGCACTTTGAACTCAGTCTGTAGCAATTGAAGTAATCTGAGAACAAAGGGGGAAACCTGCAGCATCTCAGGTGGGAAGAGGACAGAGAATCTGGGACATTTGAAAAGCAGCTGACAAAGTGGGATGGCAGAAGATTAATTGGTACTGTCCCTGACAAACTGAGACTATTGAAGGATATGGCATTTTCTTGTGTGTTCACATCTTGGCTATAATTGGTTGCTACTATTGAAATCAGAAGGCATGTTTTAAGTAGACTTTTTCATTTCACTGTGCTGTGATTTGAAACTTGAATTACTTATTAGAGTAATCTGGGGTTCTTTGAAGTGAGCTGTGATATATCTAAGAATGCTTTTCAGTAAAATTGTCTATACTGTTTTCTGCTTGTTGCACATACACACATACACACACACAGAGGCAGAAAAAATACAATGCACAAATATAGGATGGGGGACGCGTGGCTGGATAGCAGTATGTGTGAAAGGGGTCTAGGAGTCTTGGTAGATCACAAGCTGAACATGAGTCAGCAGTGTAATGCGGCAGCCGAGAATGCGAATGCGATTCTTGGTTGCATCAATAGGAGTATGGTGTCTAGATCAAGGGAGATAATGGTACCACTCTATTCTGCATTGGTTAGGCCTCATTTGGAATACTGTATCCAGTTCTGGGCACCTCAGTTCAAGAAAGATATCGACAAGCTGGAATGTGTCCAGAGGAGGGCAACCAAAATGGTGAAGGGTCTGGAAGCCATGCCTTATGAGGAACAGCTTAGGGAACTGGGTATGTTTAGTTTGTGGAGGAGAATGTTAAGAAGGGACATGATAGCCATGTTTAAATATCTGAAAGGATGTCATGTCAAAGAGGGGGCGGGCTTGTTTTCCATTGCTCCAGAGACTAGGACAAGGAACAATGGATTCAAGCTGCAGGAAAGGAGATTCCACCTGAACCTCAGGAACCTCAGAGCTGTCTGGCAGTGGAATGTGCTGCCTCAAAGTGTGGTGGAGTCTCCTTCTTTGGAGGTTTTTAAGCAGAGGCTGGATGGCCATCTGTTGGGAATGCTTTGATGTGTATTCCTGCATGGCAGAGGGATGGACTGGATGACCCCTGGGGTTCCTTCCAACTCTATGATTCTATGATATGGAAATATGTATGTGTGTGTGTGTGTAGTGTAGTGTATACATATATGTGTGTATATCTACACACACACACACACATATTGGAATTGTGGTCCAGGTCTGTTTGATTTGTCACACTATAGTCCCATCACATCATCATAAAAAGGACCTTTGAATCAGAAAAGTTAGCAGGTATGTGATTTATGACAGCAGAAGAATCATGAGGGCTGTGAACTACCCCCTCTCTGTTGAAATAAATGTTTCAGTGTACAAATGTGTACAGAAAGGCGCTCAATTCAGAAGAAATGTAGGACATGTTTCTTCTTTTCAGAACAGAGTGGAGACACAACATGTCAGAAAAGATATATCTGAAGTCAGTCTTGGGAAAATCTTTTGACAAAGAGGGTTCAGTTTATGCGGCAGTCCTGCAAGGGTAATGGAGGACACTTGGGTCTCAAGACCTGAATGAGTCCAGAAAATAAATGATAAACAGTTTTACAAAAAAGAAAAATCCCGCAAACAAGTTGGATTTTGGATGATTATGGTGTCACTGCTAACACTGACATCATAAACATAGGCCCTTTCCACACGGAGGTTAAAAAACATTGTAGAGCGACCTCTGATGGAAGTTGTCTACACCGTAAAGTGGATTGGGGCGGGCTACTTTTGCGTAGTTCCACACCCCAATCCACGTTAGGGCGACTGGAAGTGGTGGCGCCGTGTGCTTTTTAAAAACCACTTTTCATTAGGTTTTTAAAAGGCACGGGGCGTGCAGCCGCGTGGAGCCCCATCACAGCGCCCGGTGTAGATTTGCAGGCGCGCACAAGGGCGCACCTGCAGACCTGCCAGGGGGCGGGCTTCCGGCTGGCGAGCTTCTCCGGTTGGTGGAGAGACTCCGCCAGCCGCGAGCTGCCATTTTGGCCGCTGCAGGCTGCCGTGGGACGCAGACGAGTGTGGAGCAGCGAAAACGCGCTGCTCCAGTGGCGACAGACTTACCCAGTTTCAGGTAAGCTCCGTTTTAGTGTGTTTTCACCCGTTTCTTCCTCCGCGTGTGGAAAGGACCGTCTTTTGAACTGAGTTGCATTAAAACCAGTATCCTAGATCCACCTTTATGGACATGCCCTGTGAAATGGGAAGCAGTGGTTCATTGTTTGATGGAGATAGAATGAAAGGTACAAATCCATCTCTCTTGCTTCCACTACCGTAATCTGATTGCACTAGGGACACTTGAAGGACTGGGATGAGGTAATGTTTTCTGTCTAGCTATACATATTTGTATGGAGGTTGCTTCTTCATGCACATGACATCTAGCTTGATCAGACCGAATGGAAAGACCAACTGCATTGTTGTTGTATACCTTCAGGTTGTTTCCAACTTATACAGATCCCAGTGCTGGGATTTTCTTGTCAAGATTTGTTCATGAATAGAAAATGTTAGCCAATTCAGGGCCCTCACATCATCCAGCCCCACCAGACAAGCACAGGCTCATCCCTTGAGTTGCAGTGGCACACAGCTCACCTTCAACTCCTCCAAGGGGAAGTTATGCTCCCATTCAGCCATGAAACTGCCTACCTAAGTGGGGAAGTAGGGCAGCCTTTCTGCCTGCCGATCAAAGAGTTCTTTCAGCTGCCTTCCCCTGGGACCAGAAGGATAGGAGGCACCAGCTGCAGAGTTGGTACTGGACCAGCCAGGGGTGGTATACCCACTGATCTGGCACTGGCATCTCCCCTTGCCTACAGCCCTGCTTTGCTCTCCACCAGGAGCTTGACCCTCTGGCTCTTTCACCAGGATTGCTGTTACACCTCAGGCAGTGCCTACAATCACCAGCTGAACCCATTGGCTTGCTTTCATGGTGAGCCACATCTGTTGGATCATTTCACACACTTTGTCCAGTTCTTCACAAAGTTGCTTGACTTTGCTCTCCATTCCTGGGTGCTCCACAACATGTGGGAACAGACCCCCAATCTGGACATCCCATTCCAAGACTCATCTGGTGCAACATCACATGTGCAGTGCAGGATCTCTGCCTGGGAAGCAAGAGGCTCCCACTGCCCATATGGGCCTGTGACATGCCAGTTGAGGCCCTCTTGCTAATGTGATCCCCACCTTTGACACAGTGAATTCCCTTGGGCGACTATGGTGTCTCTGCCTTGGCCCTCCAGTCCTTGAGGCCCTTGAGCTTTGGGCAGGCTTTCTGCCAAGGGCCGCCGCCTCCTCCTCCTCCTCCTCCTCCTCCTCCTCCTCCAATGGTAGAATTTCTTCCTGGTCTGATGACTCCTTTCTGGACTGTATAGTACATCAGCAAAGGGCTATCAATCTCAGGAATGTAGTGTGGAGTTTCAGCTGAAAGTCATGTACTAGATGACCCACACCCCACAAAACTCACTCTGAGGTAGACAGCAGTTTATTTTATGGATAAGCTTGAGCAACACGTCACACTTACACAGAAATTACCAAAACTGGAGGGTATATAAAACATACATCTTTTATGGGTTATCAGTGCATGTTTAAGAGCACAAAGCCACAAATCCCTTCATGTATTTATCTATACTTTCTTTCCCATGCTGGTATTTGCTACAACTCCATATGCTCTTGACCAAGTGACCTCCCCTTGCATATTTCTCTATTGCTATCCCCAGACTCCTTTGTTCTCGTAACATCCCAGAACTGCTTGACTTACTTTTGTTTTCTTACTCTTCCTTAATATGAAATACTCTATAGCAACAAGTGACCTTTGAATATAAAGAAGCAGCAAGTGGAAGCACTTCAGTTTTTTTGCAATGGTTAAATGCAAAATAGCGGTTGGCAAAGAATACACATTCAACAAGTTAGCATTTTCATGGCAGGGAGCTTAGTGATCTAACAGGTTGTCATTGCCTTCCTTGAGGCTAAGAGTGTATGATTTGCCCAAAGTAGCTTTTGAAGGCTGAGCAGGGCTTTGAACCCTGGTCACCTGGAGTCTTAGGCCATTTCTGCACTAGAGCGTTATAGCGCTATTATTCCACTTACAACATCCTAAGGAATCCTGGGATTTGCAGTTTAGGGAAGGGCCTCCCAAAACTGCAAACCCCAGGATTCCATAGGATGTTGAAAGTGGAATAGTAGCACTATAATGCTCTGGCGCAGAAATGGCTGAAGTCCAACACTCAGAATTATGTAAGAATTATGTAACAGTAGAATCCAAAATTGTACTGAGGCTCAAACAGATTTGTATTTAAAACAATATAAAGGATTTCAAGCATTTTCAAAACATCACAATGATCAGCTAGTATAATCTTGTGCACTTTTCAACTATTTAAGTTAAACCTAACAACTCAGCTACGTATGGGAACTGACCAGGGATCTGTTGTCATAGTTTTGTTTGCCTGCTTTGAATTGTCAAGAACTTGGAATGCCAAACTATGTTGTCAGTGGACTGAGTTTGGCTTCCTATACATTGCATCAAACAGCTATTATGGACTCTACTATAAATCAGAAAATCCAGCCATGAAACTGGCATCATCAAGGCAATCAAACTCCAATTAATCTGAGAAAGCTTAAACACTGGAAGTTAATATTGTACCCAATGTAGAGCCACTGAAATGAGTGGAATTTAGGTTAGCCATGTCTAATGAATTTCAATGGGTCTGTTGTAAGCATCAGTGTATGTATCCACTGAGTAGTACAAGTTTTTATTGATATTATAGACATCTAACAGATGCAGAAATCATCTATCTAGTTTAGACAGCAAGTCGAACACATGTTGTTTTCTTGTTCATACTCATTTCAGCTCTTGTGTACTGAACTGGAATTTACAGAAAGTAAAGAAGAGGAGAACTTTGAAAGAACAGTCCTCTTTTTGAATGTTTTTGTGATCATGTCAGAATCCATCCTACTGCCCCCATAGATCTCTGCTTGAGGTATGGACTGGGAGGAAGTCATGTGCTTATGGAGATTGCAGGAATAATATATAAGATGGAGATATATATGTGTGTGTATTACCCTTTCAAACAGTCTTTAAAATTACACAGAATTTGATAATAGGAGAAAATGCCCATTACTCTTTTTTTCTAGTTGGACTCTTTGCTGGAATCTGTTTACTGTATTTGCTGGTGTTTAAGACTCACTTTTCCCCCCAAAAAATTTTGTTTGAAAATGGGGTGTGTCTTACATGCCAGTGTGTCATGTTTGCCAGTGTATAAATGGAGTGTGTCTTATACACAGGTGCATCTTATAAACCGGCAAATATGGTATATTCCTCAGCATGGAAGTTCTTGTTCTCAGAATGTCAAGGGAGCTAAAGAACTGAGTACTCTAAGGGAGCTATTTGCTATCCCTGATGTGTTTGCAATATCACATGGCAGCATCATCCATTGAGCATTGTGTGTGTGTGTGTGTGTGTGTTGTGTATGTATGTATGTATGTATGTGTATATATATATATATAACTAGAATGTTAATTGTAGCATCACCCCTACCTTGAAATATGCTGGTTATTTCCCAGGAACTAAAACCTTTTCTTAGATTGTTCAAAACAATTTAACTGATTGGTGAAAAATCTTTATTGTAAAATAGATATTATCTCTCATCAAAGACAATATAAAGCATTTAGGGAGAAAGAAGATATGTTTTGAAAACACTGCAGGTCTTTAAAAGGTTTATTTTAAGAGGAAAATTACTCTGGGTCTTCAGATTACACTAAGTGTTTTGAAATATGTTTGGCATATCTTCAGTGCATTAGTGACAGCTGGAGACACACACAGGAGACTTTTTTGAATTAATTTTACCAATCAGTCCTCCTGTGGCGTCTGGTGTTTCACACTGTAATTTATTTTTTAAAGAGGCCACAGTGGTTCTTGGGTGCCATGAAAAAAATCCCCCAAAGTGTGTGCATGCAATCACTACTAATGAGGAAGGACAATGAATTCATTTAAATATTATTTCTGCAAGATTGATCTTCCCAATGGAATTTGCACAATCAGTTTCTTTAATTGTTCTAGAAGTTTGCCCTGTCAACTTGACAGACCACTACACATGGGAAAGGAAAACAGCATGACATTTTCTGACAGCAAAGTGTGTTTACAATACTGTACAAGTTAGAAACATCCTCTGTTATTTCCCATACCTTTCCCAATATTTAAAAGCCGGTTCTGATTCAGTGGCTGCAATTTAGGAGAAATGTTTAACTGTCTGGATTTTTTTTTATCATGTGGCAAATCCCAAATCCAGAGTTTGCTATCACCAGTAGTGCACAGTGCTGGGTTAGAAACCTTATAGAAGAAAGGACAGTCCTAGTGAATACTGTGTCTTCTATATTACAACTGCTGGAGAGAGCCTATACCATAAAAACCTTCTGATTGGCAGCTTGAACTAAAGAATTAATCTCTTGGTAACAAATCAGAACTATACAGGAAAAGATACATCACAGATTTAGAAGTGTGGGGAAAATACATTGGTGTTATCATCTCTTCCACTGTCCATTCGGAATTGTTGAATTTATGCATAAGGAAAAACAGAGGTGGTTTAAAAAGCACATCAATTGCTAGATTTTTGGATAGTTTGGCAATCAATGAGCAAGTGCTTTTGACTCTTGTGCTTTAACAGTAGTGGAAAAGGCCTTATTTTGTTCCTTAACTGAACTGCTGAAATAAGATAAGATAAAGATAAGATAAAATAAATGTAGGGCTGGAGGTGATGGGCATAAATTTGACTGCAAAAGGATTTGTTTGCAGTTCTAGAAGTGAAAATGTGGCTTTCAGTGAAAAACAAGGTAGATTGCACAAGCCTTCTCATTTTCTATTTGTGACTTGTTCACAAATACATGCCCATTGGGAAATATTTAAGGACTTTTCATTTGTACTAACAATTTAGTGTGCTTTTTCTGGGCACCATGCAGGGACAGTTTCGGCCAGGGGTGGGGGAAGTCTTATTGTCAAATTCAGATATTATGTTTGCTATCTAGGCTTTCTATTTTGAAATAGTTTAGGGGAGACAAGCCAATTGCATTGGTTCTGGGGGCATGTCCAGGAATTCAGACCCCCCCCCAGCATTTTTTTAAAAAATCTCGGTGATTTTTCACCACAAACCCTCTCCAGATGGCTCAAAGCTGCAGCAAAATGCAATACTTTTCTTCCACATCTCTCACCCAACCCCCGGAACTTTAACCCTCCTCAGAAACCAAAGAATTATTCCAAGGTCAGCCAAAATAGAAACAGGAAGTGAACAATGGCACTTCTGGTTTTGATGTAAGTCAATTCTGGGGCTATTTTGTTTTATCTTCTAGGGATTTTCAAGGCACGTGGGAGGAGGGTCGGAAGAGGTTAGATAAAAACGGCAAGTTGCCTGGCTGTTGAGCCATTCAGGACTTTGAGTGGGTGCCAAGAACCACACTTGAGAGCCACAAAAGCCACATGCAGCCCACGGGCTACACATAGCCCACTCCTACTCTTAACCCGTCTCTCTCCGCTTTCAGCTGCTCTGTGTTGCAGGGAAGATATGCAATGAAGATAAAACTGTGTTCTGGTCAATGTGAGTCTGCTGAATCACAGCTGGGGTGGGCCTGAGTCTGCAAGGACCCAGGAGGGCTAATTCTTCCCCCTACTGTTCTCCAGGTACTGCCCAGTCAGGCAAGGGCAAGAGCAGTCACAATAACAGCAGCGCTGGATGTAGAAATGCTTGTCTCTGCTGGACTTCCCTGGGAAGGTCTTCCTGGGGCTTTTTCCTGGCAGGCAGTGCTGGAACACCTCAGGCTCCGCTGCAGGATTTCAACATCCATGCCAAAACCACCCTGTCAGGAGCAGCTCAGGACTTCATGTCTGCCATGACAACCATGGGTCTGTCCCAAGTGGTATCTGGCCCTATCCATGCTGCTGGGCACACTCTAGACCATTTTTTCTGTGATGGGTGGGTGGAATGTGATCTGGGAGTGGAGGAACCATCCATAGTTCCGGTGTCATGGACAGATCACTACCTGTTGGGCTTTAGACTTACTGGGACTCAGAACCTCCACAGGGGTAGGGGACCCATTAAGATGATCCGCCCCAGGAGGCATATGGATCCAGATGGATTCCTGATGGCTCTTGAGGAATTTCCTGCTGCTTTGACAGGCAGTCCTGTTGAAGTCCTGGCTGATTTCTGGAATATAGAAATGGCCAGCACAGTGGACACGGTCTCCCCCAAGCATCCCCTCTCACATAGTGGAGCCAAACCATTCCCCTGGTTTTCTAGGGAGCAGGTGGTGATGAAACATGCAAAAAGGAGACTAGAGTGACATTGGCGGAAAACTTGGAATTCATCCAACGGAACACAGGCTAGAGCTTATTTGAAAGCCTACTCTGTGGCAATAGAGGCAGTGAAGGCAAAATTCTTTTCTGTCTCTATTGTGTCTGCAGAGAATTGGCCGGCAGACCCAAGAGATGTCGGCAGACCCAAGAGATAACAATTGAGACCATTCGATGGCCCGCTGTGAACAATTTGCCTGGCACTTTTCAGATAAAATCACTTGGATCCACTCCGACTTGGATGCCATGATTGATACAGATCCTCTGGATGTAACTCTGGCCTCTGCTTGTCCAGTGATAAAAAAGCCAGAGGGGGACTGGCTGAGTAGGTAGAGGGTGTGGTTAATGCCTCCTTGAGACAAGGTAAAGTTCCAACTTGCCTCAAGGAGGCTATAATAAAACCACTACTAAAAAAGCCATCCTTTGATCCCACCATTTTGGATAATTACCGGTCCCTTCTCTAATATTCCATTTCTGGGCAAGGTTCTGGAGTGTGCGGTGGCCTCTCAGCTCCAGGGGTTTCTGGATGAAATGGATTATCTAGATCCACTTCAATTTGGTTTCAGGGCTGGCTATGGGATTGAGATGGCTTTGGTTGCCTTGGTAGATGACTACGCTGGGAACTAGACAGGGGGAGTGTGTTCCTGTTGGTTCTGCTGGACCTCTCAGTGGCTTTTGATACCATCAACCATGGTATCCTTCTGGGTTGCCTTGTGGGGATGGGACTTGGGGCACTGTTTTACAGTGGCTCCATTCCTTCCTGGAGGGCTGAACCCAAAAGGTGGTGCTGGGGGGCTCTTGTTCGACCTTCTATCCTTTGGCCTATGGGGTCCCCCGTGCTATTTAACATCTACATGAAACCTCTGGGAGAGGTTGTCTGGAGTTTTGGGGTTTGGTGTCATCAGTATGTGGATGACACCCAACTTTATTACTCCTTTCCACCACACACCAAGGAAGTTGTCTTGATCCTGAACCAGTGCTTGACATCAGTAATGAACTGGATGAGGGCAAACAAATTGAAACTTAATCCAGACAAGACAGAGGTGCTCCTGGTCAGTAGAAAGGCAGATCAGGGAATAGGAATTCAGCCTGTGTTCGATGAGGTCACACTCCCTCTGAAGACACAGGTTTGCAGCTTGGGAGCACTCTTGGATTCAACTCTGAGCCTGGAAGCCCAGGTCTCAGCAGTAGCCAGGAATGCATTTGCATCCATTTCTTGAGATGTCAGACCTGGCCATGATGACACATGCCTTGGTTACATCATGGTTGGATTACTGTAATGTGCTTTTTACATGGGGCTCTATTGTAATGCGCTCTACTTGGGGCTGCCTTTGAAGAGTACTTGGAAACTTCAACTGGCAAAGAGCTGCAGCCAGGTTGTTAACTGGAGCTGGTTACAGGGATCATACAACCCCCCTGCTGCAACAGCTCCACTGGCTGCCTGTTTCCTGGCACAATTCAAAGTGCTGCTGGTGACCTTTAAAGCCCTACATGGCTCAGGTCCAGGTTATTTGAAGGACCGTATCCTCCCCTACGAACTGGCCTGGACGCTGAGATCTATGGGAGAGGCCCTTCTTTCAGTCCCACCACCCTCACAGGTACATTTGGTGGGAACATGAGAGAGGACTTTCTCAGTGGCTGCTCCCAGGCTCTGGAACTCCCTGCCCAAAGAGGTTAGACTGGCACCCTCCCTGCCTACCTTCAGGAAACAGCTAAAAACATTCCTCTTCTAGCAGACATTTTATATATAATTTGTATCAATGCTGGTCATATTAACTGTTATGTAATTTATATGTATTTTAATATGTTTTAATTATTATTGTAGTTTACTCTTCATTTTAACTTTTGTATATGATAGGTTTTAATTATTTTTCTTTTAATGGCTGTAAGCCGTTTTGAGTCCCCTCGGGGAGAAAAGCAGGATAAAAATAAAAAGAATAACAACCACCACCACCACCAAGCTCCATGTGATTGTGAATTTGGCAAGGCAGTTCAGAAGCTGAAAGGGTGTGACTGAAGTGTTCCTCCCGTGCTCCATCTACCCAGTTTTAGAAAAAGAATGTCTGAATATGTCTATTAACATTAAACTTTTCACAGGAGAGTTCATGTATTTTCCAGATAGGAAGTTTAACTGGAAGCTAGTGAAAGAGATACAAGGAGCAATTGAATGTGATCAAAATGACTAGTGAGCTAGAAAATTATATGGAAGTATTCTGGACAGAGATAAGTAGATGAAGAGGTAAAGCAATGAGATTTATAGCAATCAAGATGGGAAATTAGGTGTGTACCAAGGACTTCACAGGGAGCATAGTTTAGAAGTATTACCAAGAAAGAAGCATTAGCAACTCTAGTTGGTATGACATGAAGGATACAGAAGAGTCAAGGATGATATACAGAGTGTGCTTGGGTGGCATGGTAGGCAAGGACACTTCAGAGAAAAAGAGACTGAGATGAGAAATGTAATTTTTTATGCATTAAAGCTGAATTGGTAAACGAACTGCCAGGCAGACAGAACCTAAGTGAAAGACAGTTGTGAGAGTCAGGCTGGAGTGGACCAAGAAAGGCAGACTGTAACACTGCAAAGATTCATTGAGTTTGTTGCAAGAGAAAGCAGAAAAGAGAGAACTGGAATTTGGAAAGTTTTTATTTTTTTAAAATGCAAGTCCTATCCAGGCTATGGAAAAAACAGCAATGAATGAGCTTGGAAGCCCACCAGGAGAACAAGGATAGGAATATTTGGTATTCATATCAGTAGAATGCAGCAGGCTAGCGTGACTTTGTTATAGGAATTGTAGCTTATGGTACCATAATAGTTTGTGATAGCTTATGACAGCACAATGTGAGTTTATGATGGAATTATGGTATACCAAGGACAGGAAAGGGTTAATCTATACCAAGCTCTTATGTGTGTAAGTAAGCTGGCAGCCACCACTGGTGGATGGAGTACCACATGGCTGCACTTTCTCAGACTAACAGAACAAAAGACTAATTATTTTCCTTGAAGCCTGAGGAAGTGACCTTAGGAGGTATGAAAGAAGCAAAACTACTCACATTGATAGATCTAAAAATATACATGGGGAAAACATCAAGGACTGCCCTTTGATACATGTGCAATGTTTATTTTATTTCCAGCAATAAGAAGGATAAGAATCATAGAATCATAGAGTTGGAGGAGACCACAAGAACCATCAAGTCCAACTCTCTGCCATACAGCGATAAACTATCAAAGCATTCCTGACGAATGGGCATCCAGCCTCTGCTTAAAAATCTCCAAAGGAGGAGACTCTATCACACTCCATGGCAGCACATTCCACTGTGGAACTGCTCTTACCATTGGAAAGTTCTTCATAATCTTGAGATGGAATCTGTTTTCCTGAAGTTTGAAGCCATTGCTTCATGTCCTAGTCTCTGGAGCAGCAGAAAATAGATTTGCTCCATCCTCCATATGACTTGCTCCATCCTCCCTTCAAATAGACTTGCTCCATCCTCCCTTCAAATATTTAAACATAGCTATCATATCTCCTCTTTACCTTGTCTTTTCCAGGTTAAACATACCCAGCTTCCTAAGTTCCTCATAGAGCGTGGTTTCCAGGCCTTATACCATTTTGGTCTCCTTCCTCTGGACATGTTGCAGCTTTTCAATATCCTTCCTGAACTGTGGTGACCAGAACTGGACACATTATTCCAGGTGTGATCTGACCAAAGCAGAATAGATTGGTACTATCACTTCCCTTGGTCTAGACATTATACTTCTATTAATGCAGCCCGGAATCACATTCGCTTTTGTTTAGCTTGTAGTCTACTAAGACTCCTGGATCTTTTTCAGGTGTGCTGTGATCAAGTGAGGGGTCACCCATCTTACATCTATGTATTTCATTCTTTCTACCCAAGTGTAGTACCTTACACTTCTCTCTGTTGAAATTCATTTTGTTTTGGCCCAGCTCTCTAATCTGTTAAGGTCATTTTGAATTCTGATCCTGTCCATTGGGGTGTAGCTACCCCTCCTAATTTGGTGTCATCTGCAAATTTGATAAAAGTGCCCTCTATTCCCTCAGTCAAGTCATTGATAAAGATGTTGAATAGCACTGGGCACAGGACAGAATTCTGTGGTACCCCACTAGTCATTTCTCTCCAGGATGAAGAGGAGGCATTGTTGAACACCCTTTGGGTTTAGTTGGTCAACCAGTTACAAATCCACCTAACAGTAGCATTGTCTAATTCACATTTTACTAGCTTGTTTGCAAGAATACCATGGAGGACATTGGCAAAGGCCTGTTGAAGTCAAGAAAAGAAACTGGTTGACCAAGAATAAAATCCCTGAAGCTTAATGGTTAACTCAATGTCACAGGTTCTGAGACATCAAGTCCTTTTCTTTAGAAGTTTTCTTTAAAACAACAGTGGGCAATTATCAAAAGGTAAGGGGCTACATTAGCCCCCTGGACACTTTGGGTGGCTGCATACATCTGGGGGGAGCCCTAAAATGCCCTATAAGGGGAATGAGGGGCATTGTCACCATGTTTTTGGCTCCCCTAGACCAGTTTAAGCCCAGGAGAGATCTTTTTTTATTATTATTTTTGGCAACACCAAGTGAGCTGGAGGTAATTTCCTAATTGATTTCTGTTTTCAAAAAGGCCTAAAATGGTTGAGGCCCAGTCCACCCCAAGCATGGCAAAAATATTCCCATGATACCTAGAGGCTGTTTGGGAACATTTTGGAACAATTTTTTTAAGTTAAAAAAAAAAGAACCCTAGGATCACAGGCCATACTTTGCCAACCTCTGCTTTAAAGGATGATTTTGGCAATGGTGGTGGTTTGCACTGAGAAAAAAGAACATTAATGAGGCAAAAGGAATGTTTGTACCTTTGAAGAGCTGTACATAAGGAGTAGACCAAGTAATCATTTTTGTTGAGAATGGGAGGGCATATTTTTTTGTGTGTAGCTGTGATGCAACTGTTTGTTACGGTACTTCTGAAATTGACATTCTTTCATATATATATATATAGCCCTGTCTGTAAGCAGTTCCATAGTATTTTTATCATCCACATCCCCAAAGGGCAGTACTCACTAAAGGAGATTTTTCTGCAGTCTATAGGTGCTTCCAAACTGGATTTTTACTTCACACCTACAGATTGTTGTGCAACCTATAGGTGCTTCCAATTTTATGCAGATATGAGATGTCATTGTTATCTTCCTGTATAATCATTCCATGTTTTCTCATTGCCTCTTCCACCTTCTGACTATGCAAAAATTTTTAAGAAAGGAAAGATGGAATAGCTTCACAAAGTCTTTTGAGTACTGGGACCCTTCCATCTTGCATACATAGCTGCCATATATGACGTTTACCATGGCCTTTTCTGCCCTACACTGTTATAGTGCTGTTATTCCACTTTCAACATCCTGTGGAATTCTGGGTTTGTAGTTTACTGAGGCCAAAGAACTCTGTGGCTGAGAATTCTAAAGTCCTCTTCCTACACCACAAACCCCAGGATTCCATAGCATGTTGAAAGTGGAGTAAGAGCACTGTAACATGTAGTGTGGAAATGGCCCATGTGAGGACAGCAGGTAAGGGCAGCAATTTAGAAGAACTTCCACATGATGGTTCTGACCCTAGCTTTAACATTTCCATGTGCCATGGCTTTAGTATGTCCTTATTGATTCTAAAGGAAGAAACGTTTCTTCAGCTAGCATAGAATCCAAGCAGGATTTTTTTTCTTCATGGAAATCCCACCAGAGGATTATGGTCTTTACCAAGTCCAAGAATCTGACCATATGCTGCCTATGCACACAAATCTAATTAGGAAACTCATAATTGTATGTATAGAGTTTTAATAGTTTCAGAGCTCACATATGGAAACAATGCAGAGCAGGGATATCAAGACTTCTGTTCTTGAGTGTTTTGATTTCCTTGTGGGTCTCTTTTCAAGCCACAAATGACCTACACAACTAGCGACTCATTTGAAACTTCTGGTATTGCTGCTCCACCCCCCAAACTTTCTGGTTTGCATCCATGTTCTAGAAATCTGTTGTTGAAATGTCACTTTTCTTTTGCTCTATTATTTGCAGCTTAGTATTTATGTGAGGTGAATTGGGAGCTGTGTCTTCTAAAAGTCTTGTGCTGTACAGCTCCAAAGAAGACATCCTCAGACCAGAAATTGTCAATAAACAACAATGGTAGTGTTTATGATCATCTCTACTTATTCAAGAACAGTAGATCAGCACTGTTCTGTAGCTTCTTACAGATTATGACTAGTGCATTGCTGTTGCATCCAACCAATGAACAACTGCCAGTTGGAAAAAGGCGAGTTATGAACAATTTTGAGGGAAATAGGCTAGAATTTTCTTTGGCTATCACTGTCATAGTTATCTTGCTTTGTTAAAGAAATGCAATTTGCAGTTCAAAACAAATACACTTTGCTTTTTAAAAGAATCTGGGATAACTTCCACCTATCAGGATTAAGCTGCTATGCATGTGGACTTTTGGTCTGATAAGTTTAACCTACTGGACTTTCATTCTGATGGGATGTTTCACCCCTTTCATCTTCCAGTCTTTTAAGAATGGATTAGATACATGTACAGCAAAGCCAAGAGATATAGTTTGCTGAATATTGTTAGAGATATGTTAGAGATGATAAGCATAAAAACTTGATGGTGGTGGTGGTGATGATGATGATGATGATGATGACAACGACATGTTTTACCCCCTGCAGATATAAGTAATTCAAACCAGGGTCAGGATATTTGATAAGGGAAGCAAGAGATGTAGATAACTGATATTATCAATGAGTAATAACTAGCATAGTATTTGATGAAAACATAAATGACATATTTACTGTTGGGAAATGATGTGTCCCAATAAATTAAATATTAATTTAGATAATATTTAGATAATAACTTTAGAATAGGATTAATGGATTAATGGACTAAGATAATTGTAAAGGGAAAGAAGTTTTGTGTTAGACACTAAGTTTCCTTTCTGAATCGTTTTTGTAATTTTCTTTGTTATTTCTGAAAATGAAAATACAGTATTAACCAGAGAGATTGAGAGAGAGAGAGAGTGAGAAGGAAAGAGAGTTTCTATAACCAATTGCTCTAATGTTCTGTCAGGCCTGCAGGGGTCTCCTGTCCAAAGCTTTCCACCTCTGTGTCTGTGGCATGGGTTTGCAACTCTATTTAAATCATGTTAGAAGTGACACAGTTTTGTCAGGCCGTATCTTGGGGCTCTAAATTCAGACCTTCTGCTGACTCTTCATTTTGCGTTCTGTTTGGTACATCTGGATTGCTTTGACATCTTAGAATGTTTGTGACCCTTAGACAGATCCCTCACTGTGTGCTTTGTGCTCATGCTGCTATACTGTCACAGTAAGATGTTGCCTTTTTGCCCCTTGTAAGATTGTTTCAGGCATTCGTCTGGTAGGGGTGGAATTTCCTTTTGGAAATGACTCAGCACTGTGACTTTCTAGTGGAGGCGTTGGGTGTTGGGTGCGTGTATCTGAGTTTGTTCCTTTAAGAAAAGGCAGCTTAAAAAAATTGGAAAAAAGAATGACAGGGTAGAACTCTCACCAAGGAATGCACCGAGGAATCATTGTAAACATCGTTTCAAATCGAGAAGCTGTATGAATTGAGAAGTCATGTCAACAAATTGTTCCTAAAGCACTGCTGGAGGTTGGAACTTTCAAACTGAGTGTATAGCGGTATTCGTTTGTTGTTGCTATGGTCCTTCAAATCAACACTGATAGTGACTCTATGATACAGTTTTCTTGGCCTGATTTATTTACAGGAGGTTTGCCATTGCCTTCCTCTAAGACTGAAAAAGTGTGACTTGCCCTAGGTCACCCAGTGTGAGTTTCCATGGCTGAGCAGGGATTCAAGCCCATGTCTCTTGGAGTCCTAGATCAACCCTCAAACTATTGCACCCCCGTACATCATAGATAACTTCATTTATGACAATATGTTTAGATTTGATCTGCTTAGCTTCAGAATATGTAATCGTTATATTTGGCACAATGTTTTTTGTATATCCAAAACGTCTGAATGAAACCAATGAAAGGAGTATTACATATGCCATGGGAGTATTGGCACATTTGTTGGTAACCACCAGTTCCTCCTATGTCTGTTTTTAACAGACATCCTATTCCTATTCCCGCTAGCATTGTCACAGATGAAAACTGGGACACATGGAGGCAAGCAACAGCAGAGGCCGTTTCCGTCCTAAACTGTTATAGTGCTCTTATTGGAGCACTATTGGAGGCAGTTCTTTCATTTTGGCAAGTAAGATGTGAAACCTTGTGGTGAAGTAGCAGAAAACTATTAGTCCTAATACTGTCCTCTATGTGTGGATGGTTTGATGAAAAAAAAAATGAATGTGATATGGTGGGGTCTCTTATTGGGTATAAAAAAATGGCTTTCAAACCTATTTGAGTTTGACAGCCTAAACACAGGCATTGCAATTATTTGGACATCTGAATAAATTGAGTTAATAATGAATTCATAAAGAAGTGCAGTGGTAAGGTAGATACTCTGGATCCTGACTCTATATGGCTTTCACCTCCATTTCCTTCAACATGTGGATGGATTATTTGATCAGTGGAGCAGATATAATAAGAGCAGGGACAAGAAGTGACTACACATATTTATTCTTTAATAGCTGTAAGCATGACCCTATCTGGCTTTCCAGTCTGCCACTCAGAGAACGTGGAAGAGTACTGGGAATACTTTTAAGCATAGAGGGCAGGAGATGTTTTTGTGCATATACAAGCAGCATCAACAATTTGATATCTGCAGGCAGTGGAATAAATCCTCATAGTGTGCAGGTTTCTTTTATCACATGGTTGTGTTCAAAGGAGATTAGCATGTTGATCCATTTGAAACTGGTTGGTCCTAAGTTGATCATGAGTAGCTTCACATTGAGAGCCAGTGTGGTGTAGTTAGTGGTGAGATGTTAGGCTGGGACTCTGAGACACCATGATGTGAATCCCTGCTCAGCGATGGAAACCTCCTGGGTCACCTTGGGCAAGTCACACTCTCTCAGCCTCAGAGACCATGGAAAACCTCCTCTGAAGGATTGTCCCAAAAACAACCTGCCATAGGTTTACCTTTGAGTCATCATAAGGCAGAAAGGACTTGAAAGTAACAGAAAACTTCTCAGTGATTTCAGTGGAAGCATGACTAACTGGCTCTGGGCCCACCACTATTTTAGTAAGCATAACACTTTGACTTTTAAGTGCTATTATAATACTAAGTCAGTGCCATGAATTTTTTAAAAAAATAGTAAATTGAATTCTTTCCTCATTTTGGTTTGCAAATGATTAAGGGCAGAACAGATAGCCAGAGCTTTATATCCTGGGGAGAAAGAACTTTCTGCTTTGCACCTGGCATGAAAATATGCCTATATTATCACAATCTGGAAGATTTCCAGGTTTGCCAGATGCTGTTTTGTGCAGCTCTCCCCCATCCCGCAATTTACATGCTGTCCCGAAGCCTGGAGAAAAATTAGATTCTTAGATAGTTTCTGCAGGGTAATCTCGAACAGTTCTTAGTTTGTTATGCTTACTTAAGAGTGAAAAATCTGCTAGCCTAGCTGGTGACAAATAAAGCTTTTCAGCATTTGTATTTCAGATTATTTTTCTTTGCAAATGGAAGAACAGGGAATTCACAAAAGGCTCCTGAGGCTGGTGTTAAAGCATTTGATCTTTGAAGGCTGAGAGAAAAAATCAATAAGCTTTGCTGTTACTATAGTAAGCATCTTATGTGTTAGTAATGAATAACACTCTCTGTAGGTAAGATAACAAATGATTGGGTAGAATAATCTTTGTTTACACTACCAAATGACTTCTTCCTTTTTGTCAGAGGAAAGTGATAGACCAACCAATACAAATAATTTCTAATGCACTTCAAATAAAATTGATGGCAACATTTGTACGAGTGAATTTGAAGACTTCTTCAGGCACACTCTATGAGGAACCAAGGTCGAAGGAAGAACAGTTTTGATAATAGTGACAACATATTTAGGGACATTCCATATCTATTAAAGTTCCAAAAGTTTGAGGTTTTTGCTTAGGTAACATCTGGGAGCCAGGAGTTGAATCCCAGCTCCAGCATGGAAACCCACTGGGTGACCTTGGGAAAGTCACACTCTCTCAGCCTCAGAGGAAGGCAAAGGCACCCCCCCCGGAACAAACCTTAGGTTCCTCTTAAGAGTTGCCATAAGTCAGAAATGTCTTATAGATTACTTGTGATGATGTAAGGAAATTTTGGATGATGATCCATGGCTTGATGGAGAAGATTCTGAAGATTAAACTGCAACTGAAAAGGGAACTGTTTTTACTGGAACTGATAGATGACCGAATAGATAAGAACTGTGTAAGGTATGTAGTGGCTGAATGTAGTGGCTAGACTCCTGAATGCTCAGAAGGGGAAAGATCCCATGATTCCATCTCAGGACAACTGGATCATTAAATTGTTGGTCATTGTCAACATGGATAAATTGGCAACATTACTGAGATATGTTTCTCTGAATGACCACAAGAAACTGTGGGAAAAGGTTATACCATATTTAAAATTAACTGAATGGAACCAAGCAGTGAGAGATTTTGATTAAATTGTATGGTTGATTACCTATGTTGTAGAATATTATTAGAATTAAGATATCAAGATAGCTTGATAATATTTGATGTTACGTTAACTTTCACTTTTTCCTAGCTTGTATTTTTCTATTTTTATAAATAAAGATAACAAATGTAGAGGAAATATAACAAAGGTGTGACAGTGGCCATTTCCGCACGAGCCTGTACTAGCGCTATTATTCCACTTTCAACATCCTATGGAATCCTGGGGTTTGCAGTTTCGGGAGGGGCCCCACAAAGGCCCATCCCTAAACTGCCAACCCCAGGATTCCATGGGATGTTGAAAGTGGAATAATAGCACTATAGTGCAGAAATGAGCCTAGATATTTATGTACCGTATTTGCCGGCATATAAGACGCACCAGGGTATAAGATGCACCCCCAATTTTGACAATTATTTTTGAGAAAAACTTTCTTTTACTATGGCCCCTTCCGAAACTGCAAACCCCAGGATTCCATAGAATGTTGAAAGTGGAAGGTCAGATGTGTATTCCCTTTTGTAGTTTAGTTAGTTTTTAATTTTTTTGTGTAGTTCAGTTTAGTTTTGCTTGTATATTGTTATTGTGTTTGTTTCCCCCTATATGTTGTTTTATTGTACTGTAAAAGTGTTTTGATACATTTTTTTTTTAAAAAAGAAATGACTGGATGGCATGTAACAACAAAAGCAACATCTGAGCAAATTCAGCAGGATGTAGTTGTATATTTTTTTAAAACATGTTCAGTGCTGTAGAATAGTTTCAGCTATACAAGATCAGCAACTCAAGGCAAGATGACATTAGATACCTAGAAAGTTCTTAAATTCTGAGATTGGGATACAGAGATGTTGGGACATTCCTAAGGTTGCCTACATGTCTCTGGCCCTTAGAGGTTTTCAGGTAACCCAGTCTATTCACTTAGTTCCTGGGTTGCCCAAAATCCCAAGAATAAAGGGCTGCTACCATCTAATGACTTAGAGAGTGGTTGGCATCTCTCATTTACATTACTGGCTGTGTAATTCAAAGCTAGCATGTGAGGCAAGACATCCTAAGTCTATAACCAGCATACTTTTATATATTTAAGTCTATATTTTCTTATAATTATATTTTCGGGATATTACATTATATAATAGCTATACTACTACCACTACTACCACCAATAAAAATAAAAAGGAAAGACTAGAATCTTGTAAGTTAGTCCCAATCAGAGCTGGCTCACTAAATCAATTACTTAAAGGTGAGTCAACATGTAGGTAAATCCAATTGCTCCAATAGAGGTACTCCATTCAGGTGGGACTAATAGGTTGAGACCAATAGTTCTAATAACCTAACCAACTGTAATTGACTCCCCTATTTAACAGCTATCCTAAACTGCCTGGCTTTCCTCACTTTTGCATCTCCCGAGTTCTTTAGTTTGACCCCATGTCCTTCTTTGCCCTTTGTGATGTTCTCCACGGGTCCACTACACTCTCTGTGTTTATCACTGAAAAACATGCTACATTTTTAACATAGTAAAAGAGTTGCATTTTGTTCTTAAGGCCAACACTGGAAACCTTTAGAGGAAGAAAAAGGTATTGTATATAGGTGGCCAAGTCTAGGCTACTTAATGGAGAAAACTAGTACATCCTGTTTTTTTCTCTGCATAGAACATTCACTGTCCTCGCATTTCCTTCTTTTGCGAAGAAAGAAAAAACAAATTAAGTTACCTTCTAATTTGATATGGGGGCCAGTGTTCAAGTAGTTTTCACATTTAATTTGGGGATTACATGCCAGTCTCTGGAAAGAGCAGCTGAAGGTTGTGAAGGGTCTTTGTGTTACCTGTCAGTCAGCGGTGCCTAGCTTTCTAAGTCAGCCTTAACAAATGTTTCTCTCAGATTGCCCCTTCTTGCTAGTTAGCATTTCAATGGAAGAGCTCTGAAAGGTTTAGAGCAGGCATTTACTTATTGTTGAATCTCACAGCAAGTTTTTTTGTGTTTTGCTTTGTTTTGTAACCCTTCCATTTTTAGAAATACCACCTGTAATACAAACTGGATGGATTCTCTGGTGCCATTTAGATTCCCGGGTTTCATTGAAAACCCTTTTTGTTTGTTAAAGCAGTACTTGAGGGCAAACAAGGACACACAGACAACTCTGATATTCAAATGTTTTCACTGATCTAATAAATGGGTTTCCTACCAAATTAGTGAAGGCAAAAAGCAAACTCTTTGGCACCACACTGTCTGAAAACTGAACAAATTCAAAGTGTGCACTGAATAGGATCATGCTTTTGAGTAATGTAACACTTTTTTTCTTCCAGATCTTAAAAGAGAAGATTATTGTTGGTTTTGTATTGCCCCATGTACTTAGTGCACAATTCTTTATTACACTTGGTAGGGCTTATCTCAGTCTCTCTCTACATCACAATTATATTAAGTCAGTAAATTTATCTGCTGACGATTTCTTCAAAAATAAGATTCCCATGGTGACTTTGCCTCAGGTTAGTTGTTCTGTCAATTTTAGACCCAGTGAAGTTTGAGATGACAGTGTCCTGTCTGCTTCGAACTCTGCTTAAAGCCATTCACATAATGAACTTCCCACATACTTGAGGAGTTTAAACGAATTATGATCTGATGGTACTAAGATGCCAACAAGGGATCAGAACTCCAGATACTTTTCTTTCCCATCAACCTGAAGATTAGCAGAGTAGCTAAATGACTTGACAGAAGCTTTTTTCTATTCTCCAACAGTTTTTAGATGGATGTTTTTCCTATGATTAATCCTGATTCAACTTCTAATGGTGCCACCAATACACAACCATCTTTATGTCTTTCATACAAACACCAAATCAGGAATATTCATGTATTTACACATTTCAGTATTTCAGACCGCTAAGGTAGTTCAACCTTATTGCTGTGTATAAGTGGAAATGCTAGCAGACTCTTTTGCTATTATGAGACTTGCCATTCCAATGACTAGTCTTATCTAGGAGAGTATTTCAATTAATTTCCTCAGTCCATTTTTAGACAAAGTTTCTGTTTCACAATCACAGAACCTTAAAGTATGAGCAAATTGAACTTCAGAAGGATGTCAGTAACAAGACACCAAAGATTATAGAAAGAGGGACCCATCTTTGCTAATTTGAGACTTGTTGCGATATAAGTTTTCTAAGGGCATTTGACATTCAAATGGTTTTCAGAACTCATACTTTTTTAAAGATAGTAATTACTGGATGGCAGTAAAGCTGGTGAGGTTTGCAGATGGTCATCTCTAACAGAGATGGCGGAATGGCAGCATATACAGCTTAAGCTTTTTGCATACTAAATGGGTTTCTGATAATGATGATAAATATAAATATGTGATACAAGTTAACATATTTCTGTGATTCTCCAATGGCTTACCTGATAGTGCTTGTTTATGTTCAGCACAAACAAGGAATGCAGTACTATGAACTACATACTATATACCTAATGACAAATTGTTGTATTTTTCAGACCATCTGGATCAAGAAAAAAAACAGCAAATTAAAATTCATGTTTGTGTAAAGTAATTAATTTTTCAGGAGGGTTGCCACTGTTTATTGTGGCATGGCTGGCCTGTGCAGTTTTGCCTGGCATATAAATGCTGAAATGGAGGGTGTTATTATGTGGAATGTTGAGCCAGCCAAAAGTGAAGGTTGCTAAAATGCAAGCAGAAAAACATATAGGCTATTCCAAAGTTTTGTAAAACTTTTATTAAAAGTGTCAAGTCTTACTCTGCTTGAGACTACACTTTGCCCTCTTGGTCATAAAAAATATGTGAAGGGAATGATCTATCTGATCGATACTGAGTGATGTTATTCTGTCTAGTAGATATTTAGTAAGATAGGATGTGGCACGTCACATGAAATCCTTGCATGACATCTAAGGGATGGGTGAATCTTTTGCAGAGAAGCAAGTGAAAGAAACACTGGTGTACAGATGTCTAGGGCCATTTCTGCACTAGACTGTTATAGTGCTATTATTCCACTTTCAACATCCTATGGAATCCTGGGGTTTGCAATTTAGGGAGGGGCCCCGCAAAGGCCCATCCCTAAACTGCAAACCCCAGGATTCCATGGGATGTTGAAAGTGGAATAATAGCACTATAGTGCAGAAATGAGCCTAGATATTTATGTACCGTATTTGCCGGCATATAAGACACACCAGGGTATAAGATACACCCCAATTTTGACAGTTATTTTTGAGAAATTTTTTTTTTTACTATGGCAGTGAGGCTTCCCTATTCTCAGTTCCCTTCCCTTTCGCCTCCATGGGGTTCTCCTGACGAAGGCAAAATGCATAAAGTGGGAGGTCTAGGGAAGTCCCTTAGATCCTCGGCTGGCTTTTCAAAACTGCCCAGAAAAGACCAGCTGAAGGTCCGAGGGCAGGGCCAGAGCCAGCGCCAAACTGCCCAGACCCTCAGCTGCCTTTTCTAGGCTTTAAAAAACTGCCTAGAAAAGACCAGCTGAGAGGCTGGAGGCAGAACCTCTTGGGAGTCCTCCTTTCACCTCCTCCCTTTTCGTTCGCATTTAGCCTCAGAAGAGAGGTGGTGGTGAAAGGAGGGCTTCCAATGAGCACCTGGCGTATAAGGCACACCCTATTTTTAAGGGGTATTTTGGGGAGAAAAAAGTGTGTCCTATACATTGGCAAATACGGTTATGTTAAGATTATCTTCTTGCACATGGCCATTTTTAACTCCAGCAACTTCAGGTAGTGGAAAGGAAAGGAAAAGAGTTATTCTGAATCAATTAATCTTCAGGACAGAGTTGTAAGTCATGATTTTACTATGCTGTGCTTTCAGTTAAAAAGAAACAGCAATGTAATTGAAACAGAAAATAAGAAGAAACCAATATTTTATAAAACTTCTTTAATTCATTCTTATTTTACATGGGTATTTATAAGCACCTTGTCATTAACTCTTGATTGAAAAAAAAATCAACAAGACACAGAAATATTTGCCATTAAGAAAATATGCCCAGGCTTATGAATATGCATATGAAGAGCAAAGTAAAAAGATACTAAAGCTATAGCTTAACTATGGAATTGATTCAATCCATTTTGGCTTTGTCAGAACACAAAGCTTCCATTTGCCACAAAACTAGACAACCATTTGGGAGGACACGAACGCACGCTGGAGGTGTCTTAACAGTTTTCACAGTAGCTCATTACTTGGTTGAACTGGGAAGGAAGTTTTAGAAGAAAAAGAAGACTGCCTGTTCAGCCAGGTGATGACTGAATATGTGTCTCTAACAATGTCTTTAAGTATGGGAGTGGAGGGGAGTGGGCTGCATGCACCCTTGTCCATGCTATGGTTGCCTAGGATTGTGCTTGCAACCTGAATATATTAAAAGAAATGTGATTATTTACTTGGAATTTTTTTCTAACCAAACCTTGCTTGTTTGTTTCCTTTCTGTTTCAAGCATTCATTGTTAATCCATTTTGTTCCTTTAAAAAAATAATGGAGTTTCTCTCACAAGTGTGCAAGTCATAAGCATAGACATGTGCAGTTTCCATTTGATTTATATTATTAAACTGGAAAAAAATCTATACATTTTCAGAAAAGAGGTTTTGAGTTTGGTCTTCTGTAACCAAGTAGTTTGGGCTGATTTCATTCATTAGCATGTACACAACAGGAATCACTATATTAGTGTTTTCTGATCTACACATAAAAAGTCTCCCCACCCCTCTCTCTCCTTACACAAAAGCATACAAAAAATAATCTACAAAAATCATTTACACTTGATTTCAGTAGCAACAAAAAGATTTCTGAGGAAAAAAATGGTTTTGTTTATCCATCAGAAAAGGAATGTCAGTAAACAATAAATACAATGTGCTCTTCTCATCATATAGACATATGTACACTTGAGTCTTTGGCTTATGTGTAAATTTCTTTATAAAGAGCTTTGATCAGGCCATCATTGCACATTAAAACAAAATATACCAATTATCATACATACTTTTTATATATATGCATATATACATATACATATATATAATTTCCCCCCTTGCAACACATGAAACGTATAGAGACTACCAATCTGCACTGTTGTTATCATTGTTAACAGTTTATCAAAATATGGACAAAAAGGGAAATAAAATGTCTTAACAGATACATGCAACAGATGGTGGTTCTAATGTAACCAAGAGACAGCTGAATATACAAACACTGAAAAGCCCTACCTCCAACAGCAGACATGTTCTGCCTTGGTTCTTCTTTATATTTGTGGCACTATATGTTCATATTGTATACAGGCATAGAAACAGTTCTTTATATATATATATATATATTTATATTTATATATAATTAAGATACACCATTTACTAAGAAAAATACTTTTCATTTAAAAATCAAGCCTCCCCTTCACTAAATTCTTTCTTCACAGGTTCCACAGCTGATGGCAAAACACAGTCTATTAAATTTCATATCATTTGGTTCACTTGATTATGCCCATCCTTTCCCACTAAGATGATTCAAGGTACTCCAGTGCGACATCATAGCAGAAACGATATTGCTCCTGGTAAGGAAAAACCATAGACAGTCAAACTGAGAAGAATTTCAAAATGGGAAAAGTACTAAGATTTGTGGCCAGCTTTTCTGCATTATTTATTTTGTGATGCTTTGAAATTTACTGTTACCAGTGGCTTGAAGCCTCACAATGCAAGAGAACCTAATGACATGAGCAAGATTTCACTATGGCAGTTAAAATGTGTAAATACACATTTTTGATTGATCCATATCCAGGATTCCTATATATTCACTGCTTTGTGGAACGTGTAGGAACGTGAAAGTCCCCCAGTCCTCCTCTGCTATCTACAGAGATCTGTTTTTCTGTTGATCAGGAAGAGCTGACATTTCCACCCCTCTTCATATGAGCAATCTTGGGAGCAAGGGGCAATTGTGACAGGGTCCCTGTTTCTGGCTGCGGCACTAGAGATTGGACAGGGCCGGGGATAGAAATGTCAGTCAGCTGCTTCCTGATCAACAGAGGATCAGACCTCCACTGATTGCAGAAGCTACTGCTTATTGGGGTGAAGAGAATTGGGCAGGGAGACACTTCATAGCTACATAACTAGAATGTAGAGAATTCTGGCCATGGGCTGCTAATCATTTGCTATTTTGTCATTTGTGTTGCTACTCCATCAGTTACAAAGTGAACAATACTGTGATTAGTACATAATTTCATTTGGGGTCACTGGCAACATGCATTTTGCATTGTCAGATAGTACTGTACAGCTAATAAAAATGGACATCTTAATATCATTGCAGGGGAGCAGAGTACTGTGGTGTTCAACTGAATGAACTCTAAAGCCAACTATACACTCATCATAAAATTTTGTAATGTCAAATAGATAGGAATTTGAGTCTGAATGAGTTGGTAAGGATTTACATTTCTAGCTTGACTAAGAAGAGTTATGTATCCTATGATATCAATTTTTTTTTTTAATCTCAAGGCTCACTGTCTGGAATTAAAAACGGATTCTGAGCCTCAGTAAGTTTAAACATTTAGATTCTTTAACAAGAAGAAAAAAAGTCCCCATCCGTCCCTTCCCCCAAGCCTGGAAACCAACATGATACAGTTGTTCACAGGAAGCAGGAGAAGTTTTCTGAAGTTTTATTGTTCACTTCATGTTAGTTATCTGATCATCTTGCTGAATGTAGGGCAGGTAACAATGCTGCACTGGTTATCTTGGCTTGCTGCCTCACCCAGCTGAACAGCTGCTGCGTGCATGAGGTTAAGACAGTTCACCCACAAAATGAAACACAGAAAATGCACAATTTTTTAGTAACTCCTGGGGGAGAATGCAATTCTTCTTCAACATCATTTTTTTTTATAATGTCACTTTATTCTTTAACAAAAAGATTAAAGTGACATTATCAAAAATCCCTATACAATACAATTTCTAGAGACAATGTATATTGTATGTATGTATTCTGAAATGCTTTTAAGTGCAAAAGGGAGTAAGATAGCAAATGTAATTTTGTTACATGTCCCCTTATAATAAAAAAACCCCCTCTACCTAATGTTCAGATCTTATGGTTTGAAAACCCTGAGGCCTATAACTATACAATGTGGGATCTACAATTAATTGCATGGTAGTCAATAAAATAGTAAAACCTATTTCTAAATTTAAAAATTAAAAAAGAAAAATCCCCCATTTTCCTTTCCCCACAAATGTTCGTGCTTATTCACACACTGTCTTTGTCTTCTGTTCACCCCACAACCGTCATCTACCTCTTCCCATTCTGTTTTCTGTGATCCTGGGAAAGAAGATCTATCTACCAAAGATACTAATAAAGTTTTCAGTTTTTTCAGAAAGCCTGGTGAGCATTACATTACATTCACTACAGCTATCTACTCAGTAAATGTCATTCTGACTAGTCAAGCTTTTGTACATTTTTGAAATTCTAAGTGTCTCAATAAAAATTAAGAAATACAGTTTTTAGAAAAAACCAAAAATTGTTTTGCTTTGGAACCATTAAGAATGCCTTAGCATGCACTTTTGTATAGATCTGGGAACTAAGAAACATAAGCAATGAAATGTATGAAACACAGTCTCTATGTTCCATGATGCAAAAGTGACAAATATGCAACCCATGTGTCAGATATGGTTCATGATAGCCATCAGGAGGCACAGATTTCTAAAAGTTAAAATGAATCTTTTAACAGCACAGAACTTTCTACACCTGGCTTCAGGAAGGAGTAAAAACTGTACGAACCACTTAAGCTGTTCTACAACTGCATTTCCTGTAAAGGCAGGATTTCAAATAGCTATGAGAACAGTGGTTGTGGCATGTGACTCTGCTCTCTGTTAACCAACTTAAGAGAATCTTTTTTTTCCCCAGATCACAGATCTTATGACAGCCAAAAGAAACTTCTTAATACTATGCACCATACAGTGAGGGTGCTTTCAATGAGCCAAGCATCAATCAAAGATGAAAAAAGAACAGGCATTTAGGCAGGCATTAGGTGAATGGGAGAAAGTGTAGATCTGTAATTTATACAAATATATTTTTGTGTGTTGTTGTTGTTGTTATTTTAATACACAATTTTTTTAAAAATTAATAATAATTTACTTGTATAAGTGTTAGCTTTAACCATGGAAAAATGTATCTATCTGTGAAACGTCTCTGTTTTAGCATCTTTCCAAATCCATGAACTTACCGGTGTTTCCACCATATTTGGCTTACTGTTCCGCAAAGTTTTTACTGCGTGGAAAACATCAATGACATTTTGCCTTTTAACCATTTCCACTACAATGCCTATGGCACAGAACATTCCACTTCGTCCACCACCATTCCTGACCACAAAAGAACAATGATTTTTTTTTTGAGAAAAAGAACAGCTTGCATATTTTATCATACTTTATATTACTATGTGTAACAAAACAAATATGTTTAATATACATGCGAAAGGGCATTTCATATAAATAATAAAATCCATATGCAAAGCAAGGAAATGATTATCTAGAGTGAGTTCTCATGTTAAGGTATACTGTTATAATTCCAATGTGATGCCATTAGTCTTATTTCAAGGATCTCAACATTCCATAGGCCTTAACTTGAAAAATCTGAATACGACTTCCTTGATTTGGTAATTAGAAAATTTTTCAGTGCTTTTTTCGCAAAAAAAACTATTTCTTAAAAAAATAACAGCACAATTATTATTCCCTTGCCCACTAAAAATAAACATATAGGAAAAGAAGATATGATGTAAGTAGTTCTCAGTCAGATTTACCTCAATCTGAAACTGAAATAAATAGGACAAGTGACAGTGAAACTGGAGGTTCCCCAATAAAATTAAGCAAAGAATTAAATTCTTTTGGAAGTACATGAGTTGGTAACTATGAGGCATCATATACAGTTTGCTGAGTTTGAAAAAATGAGTGCGTCAAAAATGTTCAGTATTTTAAATTTAAACAAATGACACAATGGACACACATGTTGTAAAATTTTAACTTGTATATACACAAGTCAGATCTCACTTTATTTAGAGATGTGGAAGAAAAATATTCTAATTCAAGATTTTCTAGAAAACCCACATCACTGTGGATTCCATTTGGTTTGAGTTATTACATTTCTTAGCTTCTTTTAAAATGCTTTAAAGTGATTTTATTTATTATACCCCATCTGGAAATCTACTGGTATAGGACAGTTTAGAAATATTTAAATAAATAAGCAAAACATATATTTCCAAGATGGACAATATACAGTAAGGAATTAAAGGAAGGTGAAAAGGCTGCATGATACTTACAGACAGTGAATTATTGTTCTCCCTTCCCCTTCTTCACATTCTTCTTGCCATTTTTCAACTTGAAGAATTAACTTCAAGAATGACCGTTTGGAGCCTGGCACATCCCTGTGAGCTGCCCATCCCAGGTACTGAAACTGCTGTACCATCAAATAACCTTCCTGAGGCTGTTGAAAATAATTGCGTGTTAAAAACTGAAAATTGTCCATTATAATTGTCCATTATAACAAAAGAAAAAAAATAACTTGCAGGATCATAGGTTTTTAAAGACCCATTTATAAGACATAAAAGTGAAATTTTCAAGTTAATCCAACTCTTAATCAAAACTCTTAAAACAAGAACAAAATGGGGAAAAGAAAATTTTGTTGCAAGAGCATGAAAACAAAGACCTGTTCTGTAAGCTGAAAAAGCATTAAGTCAGAATTGGGGTGGGGAAGAAGTGCACACATAACGAAGTTAGGCCATATCTGATGAAGCAGTTACTTGGTATCTAACCAAGAGTTCACTGAAACCCTCTGGAACTGAAACACAGTTGCCTTTGTCAGCAAAGTCTGAGATTAATTTCAGGTTGCAAGCTACTTCTGAAGTACCCAAAGTCATTGTTTATATCCTATCTTTCCTACAAGGATTTGACTCTTCCATTTTATAAGCACAACTGTCTTGTGGTGTACACTGAAACAGGGTCTTAGACTCGAGGCCCATTCACACTACACAATTATGGCACTGTTATTCCACTTTAACTACCATGATTCCATCCTTTGGAACCTGAGGCTGGCAACTTGGGCAGTCTATTTCCTCAGACTACAAACCTCATGATAGAACCATGGCAAGTAAAGTGGAATAAAAGCACTGTAATTCCATAGTGTGAATGGGTTCCTGACTTCTTAACCATTTCAACTTTCTCTCCACAGAGACAACGAGGCTTTTCTTGTATGAGCAGCGTGCATTTCTAGTTCCAAAACTCTCTTTTCAATGCCACTAAAACTCAAGGGAAACTTAATCAAGTAGTGTTGCCTCACAGAAATATTTCAGAGTGACCCAACTAATTTAAAGCAGGACAGTTTGAAATCCAAAGATAACAGGACAATCTTTGTAATCACCCATGCCTAATTAATACCAATAACAAGAGCAAAGTTGCCTTGATTGATATGAACGCAGTGAAATGGAGAGGCTACACATTCTATACAATGTTAGCACATTTGGCACTGGCAGGGCAAAGAGGCTGCACAACAAGGGATCTCCTTTCACCTGGTAGCCCTTCACAGATTCCCCTACTGGCTCTTCTTTGAGGAAGTCAAGGCCCTGGATGGGCCTGGACTAGCCTCTTCAGCCCATGTGGAATGGGTCACAGGGTTATAAAGACCTCTCCATGTGAGAGGAAATCCTCACTTTGGGGGTTCCTCACTGAGGAATAAGAGGAGGATACAGACCATTCCTGTTGCTGATGGTGTTGGACAATCTGAGATGACTTCAAGGATATTTTTTTGTTAGTTATTTTATTTGTTAAAATAACTGAATGAATTTGTTAACTGAATGAAATCACCAGAACTGGGGTGAATATAAAAATCAAAATACATCATAGCAGCAGTCCAAACAAACTGGTAACTGTGACAAGTGTACCTGTTTGATCCTCACAGTGCCTTTGACACTTGCAAGTGGTGAATTCCACCATAACAGGTCTTAGTGCTGTCAGTTCAAAAGCACTGGGTTGCCATTCTGTCTTTCACTCCTCAAAAGAACACAATGGTCATCTGGATCCTCTGTAAAATTCCCCGCTTAAGGCAGACTGATTGTACAATGAAAGTCTCATCTGCAAGGACACTAAAGCTCTTGTGTTTCTAATCTGCTTTGAAAACCTTTAACCTATTTTGTTTTTCTAATCTTCCCCAGCAAATGCCGTAAAAAAAAAATTAAACAAAGTCCAATAACAGCTCAATAAATGGGATTCTCTTGTTAATCAGGGCCATATTACTTACCCTTGTTAAATTGCATATCCTGAAGATTCTGTTTATTACATCGCAATCTATTGAGCAAGACATGCATTCCACCTGAATAGGACCATATCTCAGCATTCCTTCTTCTGGCCAATATTGTGGACATCCCTATATAGGTGCAATTAAATTTTAAGCAGCATTGTATGCAATGTAAAATTACTATAACAGATAAACTGCATTTTAATCAGCTACAGTCAAGACAGTTTTCATATGCTTAACTAACTTGGTATAGGTCTGGAGGGTGTTTGTGCATGTTGGGTGAAGTTTAACATAATAAGAAATGTGACCAGCCCCTACCCAGGGACTGCTCTGGTTAATAATGATGGATTTCAGTTAATAGGATTATTTTGTAATTCTATGTAATTTATTTGATCAGCGTTGCGTTTTTCTGGCTATACAGAAAGTGGATTTAGGACTGCAAAGTAAGCACACAGATTTAGAATCAGAGCTTGGAAAGTTACTTTTAAAGTGGCCGTTCCTAAAAGCACCCCTTCCTCACTCATTTGCTACTGCTACAGTTTTAAAAACCCTTACTTGTTGTTTGTTTGTTTGCTCGCTGTTTTAGACTTTAATTAATCAAACAGGTAAGAAAGTGGTCTAAAATTAAATCCACTCAAAATACCTGCCAAAAGTAATGAGCAACAGTTCATTGTCAGGAAAAATAATAATTAAGCAACCACACACTTTTAAAAAGGACACTTTTTAAACCTTTTAAAAGGATACATGCCCCCTTCCTGCCATATTTTACAGATAATATTGTCACACTTAAGCATGTTACTTTCATGTTATTTTCCCCCTAAAGGATACTTCTTAGGAGTATTTAGTTCTGAATCAGCTGTAAGTATCAAACAGTTTCAGGGGCTATTTAGTTTGCCCCATTTGCCCCATGAAAAGCTCTGGACAAGACTCTTTTGTCTCTCCTTTGCCCTCAGGGAAGGGAGAGGAGTGGAAGAGCAACTAAGTGATGCCTTCTTCATTAAAGGCTATGCATGAAGTAAGGAGAAAATTAAAGCAAATAACATCTAAAAATAGTGATGATAAAAGTTTTTAAAAATAATAAAACAAGCTATCCTATTAAAGCACTAATTTAAAACAATATAAAAGTACTTAAAAGCATAACTGTGAGAATAAAAGTACAGCACACATACAGCACAAGTAGTTGATCACTAAAAACTCCATTTAAATAAGTCTGCACGCAGAAGAAAAGTAGAGGGAAATCCAGCCTACCCTACTATGGAAGACAGATGGACCTGTGACTGTGATGGAACCAAGAGAAGCTCTTTTCCCAAAGATCTTAAAACTCTGGCAGGCTTATATGGGTTAGTAAGTGAAAGAAAATTCTAGCCTTGTTACCTTTCTGATACACTTTGCTTTTTTTCTACGCTTGTGAACATCTCATCATGAAATTCTGTCATTGTAGAATGAAGTGGTACAAATGTAATGACCTGCTTAATTGTGTCTTCCAAATAAAACAGACAAGAGTAAATCAATTTCAGTGAAGACTGCAAAACTCTCAGCTATTGGGAACTTACCTGTGCTAAATCAATTTCATTTAACATCACAAGAGAGGTACAGCCATAGTCATAGACCAGTCTCCAGAAATCTTTCACAGTGTTTGGCAAAGGGTGCTGAGTGACTATGAAAGCAGCAGGTTGCCTGTAGCTCTGTATTTTTTTTTTAACAAAAGAGTAAAAAGAGTAAATAAGAGCATGGCAGTCAGAAATGAAATAGCGTTGTATGAATATCAGACAATTTGCCAGCACACTCCCCACAGCAGCAGTACACAAATATATTGTTCACAGTTTCTGGTAAAGAGGAGCAGACAGCAAAAGGCTGACAACTCTCTGCCTTAGCTGGAAAGAATTACAAAGCTTTTTAAAAATGTAAGCCCTACTCAGAAATGGGAAAAAAACCCTCAGTCTTTTTGCTTTATTTCCAACCTTGCCCTCGTTCTTCCCTCACATGTTCACTTCCTCTCTCTTAGGGATCTGAAGGACTTTCTGTATCAGGCTGCAGCACAATCCCTGTAGTAAACAATGCAATAATGCTTGAGCTGGGAAAGAGCAGGATTCTTTTCAATGTGATTCTGCTGGATCCACAGCTACCTGTCTACAACAGGCAGTGTAAACAGCTGCTGCCACCAGAATACCTCACTGAGCATGAGTGTACAGTGAAACAGAAAAGAAACAGATATCAAAGGTTAGCCTTGTCACCTAACATTACCATATAAAAACCAAAACCAAAACATAGATCTATAAGATTGGTCACATAGAAATCATAAAAAAGGAGAGGTTGATGAAAAAGAGTCATCCTTGAACGCATTTTGGAAGAAGCCTACAAGTGGTCTCAAGAGGTTCACAATGTTTAATTATGCAAAGGTTACATGACATTCTTGTTGCATTTAACACATGCATCTCATTTTGAGCAAAAGGTTATACAATGCCTTTTCTAGAGAATAACATCCCACTTGTTGCTGGGATATTGTTTGAGGCACTCTTTCTATCTGCTACTCCTTTTCAGAGACTAAAAACAGAAAATTAAATTTTCTGCATACTGAAATTGCATGTACAGATGGTAGAAACTATGCAATACATCAAACTGAATTTTATTTCTCAAGTGCTCTGTTTACTGATCCCTTATTTCTCCTTGCACTGCATTTGTTAGTAAAAGACAAATAGCTAGAACTGGCTGAAAACTGACATACAAACAATATTAGAAAAATTCTAACAATGTTAGAAAATTCATGAATTTTCAGTTCCAAAAGGCTACTGAAAAGTGTGAATTACCAGGCTCAAAAACACAGTAAGTGAGCATTTAGACAACTCTCCTCTTCCATTATTTTTAAATAGCCTTTTTTTAAAAAAGGAACATTTTATGGAACACTGTATCAACTTAAGTTTTTTAAGGCACAATTGTTGTTCAGGGTACATTCCATACCAATATCAGACAAAAAAAGTCTCTTACGTCCATAAGGGCAGCATTGATATAATTGCTGCTTTCGCCATCTATGGTAATTAAGAAAGGCAGACATCTGTCAGGTGGCAACATATCCATAAAGCGATTCTTGTCATGGTTCCTTGGCAAACACGCTATACTACAGTCTTCAGCTTGTAGCCGAGGAGTCACAGAATTCAGGGTCTGAGGAAAACAGAGGAAGTTTTTGCTATGATCTAGTGTGCCTTTTACATGAATATATCTGGGCATCAAACCATATTGCATGGTGAGAATAGTGAGAGCCATGAGGAAAGAAAAGATGTGTGAGATAAACAATGATGAAAGATTTAAAAAAAAATCTGCACACACTCAACTGGTCCTCAATTTGCATTCCACACAAAAGAAGAAAATAGGAGGCTTGCATTCTGTGAAATTCCTGTGAGTCGTTTCACATATGTTTAAAATAAGAAATCACTCCTAGAAGGTCATAGGTTACTGGTGTTCAAAGGAATTAACAGTCTATGACAATTATAATCAGACAATGCCATTCCAGATTTATAGATGACTCTGTTAAGCACATAATGAAAGAACTAGGTGGCACACTAGGCTTAACACAATAAAATGGTAAAAGGCTATGAATCTGATATATAAACTGGGGGAAAAAAGATATATTACTGGAAGCAAAGAAGATGTTGCTATATAAACGGGCTACTGAAAGTACCTGAAATTCATCCTTCAGATGTGAAGAGTTTGTCTGAGAATCTATTCTAATCATGTCAAAATATGCAGCTTTGAATTCACATACAGGGATGGCAGTTTCTCCACATAAGCAGGCTTCCAGAATTGCATCATGAATAAAGATATATTGCTCCTGCCAAAGAAAAAACAGAAGACGATTTTCTCAACATTTTTATAAGAAATGAAATCTGTTTTATATACCTTCTCACTGGAAATCCTAGTCAACGTAGCTTAACTCAATCCATTTTTATACTGCTTAAGCACTTTAACTACAGTCTATTTCTTAAATGAGATTCATTTATTCAGTGTCCTTTCCTGAGAATGGCAAATCTAAGGTGCAACAATACTCAGTGACAAAGATATCAGTAAGTTGCTTAAGACTCATTTGGTATTTGGAAGTGATTCCCTTTCCCCCCTTCTCTACTTTGCAGGGCACCTTTCTTTCCTTACTGATATCAGACAATATCCATAAAACTAACTAATTTCTGAATAATTGCTCAGAATAACTCCACATATCAAGAATCATCAAATAGGACACCCATCCCCCAACATGGCTGTGCTTAAAAACCTGAAAAACTAATTTTTAATTAGGAAAATAAATCACAAGTTTGTCATTATTAGATAAATTTCAGAAAACAATAAATCCATATTTCCCCCCTCCTCTGCCTTTCTGAAATCTGTAAAACTTCCAAACCAAGCCAAACCATTTCACAATGGCTCAACAGATCACAATGGCTCAACAACAGCAACCATTTCAACTAACCCCTTTATCCCTCTCTTCTTCTCAAACTTCAGACATCTTCTGAGGTGCATGTATCAGGTTGAGACTAAAAAGCCCACATGTTTTAAGGCATCCTTCCAAAAGCTGGAAAAGGTCCAGACCATTCTAAACTGAGCAAGAAAATGTTCCAACCAACACTACTCATGACTGCTAAAATAAGCTGCTATATATTTGGGTGGGGGCAGGGATTGTGCCGCTCTTCAAATGATGTCGAACTGTAACGTCTAGCACCCCTCACCACTGGCTGTGCACGCTTTGGCTGCTGAGAGTTACAGTTATCAGCACGTGGAGGGACATATAGTTCCCTGTGAAAGAGTGCAGTGTAGTGATTTGAGCAGTGGACTACCACTCTGAAGGCCAGAGTTTGAATTCCCGTTTGGTCATGGACACTCACCTCAGACAAGTCACACTTCTGGCCTCAGAGGAAAGCAAACACAAACCTCTCTGAACAAATCATGGCAAGAAAACCCCATGATAGGTTTGCCTTAGGGTCACTTTAAGTCAGAAATTACTTGAAGACACTCAGCAATAACAACAACAGCACCGTTACCAAGTCTGCTGTATGTGAGGTGTTCCTCATCATTTTCTACTTCAGCTTCCCTGCTGGGTACTTTAGTTGTGCATAAGTGTCATCAATTCTGTGCAAAAAAGTCAAAGCTGCCAAACATATACTATTTCCTCAGGATGGGGCAAGAACTTGACCATATTGGTTATGTTATGTTATACCAATGCTCTGCACATTGCTGGGGAAATAACAGCAGTAGTGCTGACAAGGTTTTCCATCTAGGGGGAAAAAAATGAGAAACATTCTCATATGAAATTGGGGTGCCCATGTTTATCTTGCTGGCACTTTATTGTGTTGTTGCTTTTTAACTCAGTGCAGTGCTGAATATGCTTTTCCTATATTTGAATTTGCCAACTGGACTATTGCCTAGATAGTCTCTTATGACTGTATTATATTGCACCTGCAAAATAATGGCTGTTTGCAGTGTTAGCACTAGGAAATAATATGTGGCCTGAGTCCTGGAAAGCAGATGTTAAAGGATAATAAGGGGTGAAGAAAGAAGGAAAAATCAGGGTGAAAGGAACTGTATTTTCAGATGCTAGACTTACCAGATGGTACTGGCAACCAATTTGTAAATGAGAAGGCTACATCACAGTATTGTGTCTTTCTGTGTTGGATGCAATTTGCTAAACCTACAACGTTTTCCAAAAACCACTGGTTGCTGCATTATAAGTGCCTGATGCACCAAATGAGATTTTTATCATACGGAATGAACAGCAGTAAATTTGTCTTACAATACATAGCTATAGCCAGTCTAATTATCATTGGCAAGGCACTAAAGCTGACATCCTGGTAGGGAAATATCTACATATATATAGAAACATTTCCACAGTCTTTATTTTTAATATTACAATTAAAAGACTTCTGAAGTATAAATGGGTGTTATGTGCAGTTGTGCATCTAACCTAATCTGATGGCAAGGAAGCCTTGCTAATCCGTGTGACCTGCAGAGCCTTCTCAAGAGATTCTGTGGCCCATCAGCAACAATGTGGAATGGGGTGTAGGAAAACTGTCAAAAGTCAGGAAGTTTCCTACAATTGGGAGCAAGATGCTTTCCACAATCACAGGGCTCCCTACCACAAGGACTACTCAAGCTCTGTTGGATTCAACACAGTTTTCTATTTATAGGAGTAACTGATTGGTTTATTTATTAGAATGTTTATGAGGCAAATGGTAGCAAAACACCAGAAGGAGAAGAATGGCATTTTGTTGTCCTAGTAGAAACCCACCTTTCCTTCAGAAGACAGGTTAGGAAACCATAGGGAACCTTTGCAGCAACTGAGATTCAGGGGAATATGAGGCAGATCTTTTAAATCTGATTTTATGGTTTAATTATAGTTGGCCTGTATTCTCCTAAACCAACTACCGCTAATGGAAATGCCATTCGCCTGTGTTCTGATCACTGGCAGAACGGACCTCCATTTCCCTATGCAGCTGATGCTCTGTAAAGTATGTTGGGGGAGGGAGTTACCACTGTGGCAATAGTGTCATAGCTGTGATTAAGAACTGATTGTGAATACAGAACAATCATGGGTGAGTGACTCTAGTGAATGGCTTACACTCTCCCCCTCAGAAAGAACTTCATGACAAGTAGCAGATACAACATGTGCTACTTATCTGCTTTGCCTATCCATTTTAGAAAAAAAAAATGTTTATTAGAATTAGGTCCAGTGTCTGCTTTCTTCTTCCCTTTCTATTCTTTTGCTCCTTTGTATATTATTTATTTGACTGTTAGCCCTTGGGCACAAACTCTTATCTTTCAGTATGTGCACAATATGGTAGGTAATTTTAAAGGGTTGTTGTTGTTGGTATTTCTTGTTTGTCCTGAAGCTAATACTTTCCTTGAAATTACAATTAGGAAGCAAGAAAAACTTTAGTCCACTTTCTCTACAACATTCCTAACTGTATGGTGTTGAGTTGATTGAGTGAAACAGAAATGCTGCCACTTTGCCACTATGTTTGGAGGATCAGACTTTTGGTGAAGGGTTGAAATCTGTCTGAGAAGAATGTGTAAGTTCTCACTTTGGCTCAGTGAATTGCCCTGATATAGCAAGATCTGGTGTTGTTTCTAGGCAACCTTATTAACTGAATCTGAGAAGAAATAATTAGGCACAATACCTCTGTCTGTACCATATTGATGCGGCGTGAACGTAATGCTTTGACACAGTTGTAGATGTCCACAACACCTTCTCTTTCTGCCATGTCTAGCATTATGTCAATTACAATGTAACAGCCAGTTCGTCCTGCTCCAGCACTGGAATAAATCAGAAGCCAATTTACAAAGCATTCATCTCAATAAAAATCAACCAACTAGCAAAGAAGACAAAGCTAGAAGTCCTTATCAGATGGGTCCAGTTTTCAAGAGGGAATCTTCAGTGCAGAGGATTCTGGTGAAAATCAGGTACCATCTATCTTGTATAATCAGAATGGTTTTCTCTTCAGGCAAAACCACTCTGGGGGCAAGCTGGATACAAGTTACAATGTCTGCACTGTAAAGTTTTAGCATCATTATATTTAAAAATTCCATTCTTGTTCTTTATAGCAGTACTAAAACTTTTTGAACACTGAGAGCAGCACTAGCTGGAGAAAACATGGGGGACAGAGATATACTCTTGTGTAACTTTCACATCTCAAATTTTTATAGAAAAATTGTTTTGCATGAAATCTATACTATGCATGAAAGTTATACTTAACTAGTTCTGAAGACAGCAACTAAAACATTGACTGTTACCAGCTTCACTGGTAATGCAAAACTTTCCTTCAGAGCCTATTCCAAAAAGCATACTGTGGGTCGTTACTGACACGTGAAAATCTTTCCAAAAAGATACAAGGTTTTGAAGGAACTACCATATTTGCCAGAGTATAACATGCACCCATGTATAAGACACCTCATTTATACACTGGCAAATACTATTTGTTGGTGTATAAGACACACCAATATATAAGATGCATCATATTTTCAAACAGTAATTTTCAGGAAAAAAACGGGGTCTTATATGCCAGCAAATACAGTAACATCTGGTTACGGATAATTCTTTCTTGTAACCATTCACATGAAGCATTGCGGTGTTATGTTTTGGCTGCTTCATTCAGAAGGGTGGCTGCCATAGGATCTTAGTGGCTCTAAGTACAAATGGAATGGTAGGTCAAATATGTCTTCTAATCAGCTACATTTGCAGAAACCATTCAGAAAAGAGGGGGGCATTAAAACGTCTAAATCTATTTCCCAGTATTGGGCTCCTAGATGTTATTGGACTATGCTTCTTTAATCTGCAGCTATCATGGATAATAGGGAACATTTTATAATGCACAAGAAAGAATTTAATTTTACAAGGCATTCAGGGAAATCTGTTCACTGGATCATAGTTTTGCTAGATGTCACCTAAAAGTGTGTGAGCCCCCAGCCTCGCCCTCATTTATCCCAAAAGCAACAATACCACAGCAACTTCACAAGAGACTACATTTCATGCACACATTGAGAAGTTATAGAAAATGCATCTACCTCGTCTCTACACACCTGCAATGCACAACAATAGGCCCAGCACTCGGAGGATTAGATAGTTTCACACGGCGTATAAACGAAAGAAGGCCTGTTGCATTGTAAGGTACTCCATGATCAGGCCATCCAGTAAAGTGAAATTGTTTAACTTCACGGATTTCATTGTAACCTCGCTGTTAACAAAACAAAACAAAACAAAACAAAACAAAACTATTACTTTTTCTTCACCTGATGAGTTATGGGGTGGGTGGGCTTATATTAAAATCTAAATATTGAATTTTGAGACAAGCATAAGCACCAGAATCAACAAACATTTTTTGTTAGCATTCTAAGCCAAAAATATGACAAGTGTTGTTTAAAGTGGAATGTCTACGATTGAATTTTATGCATGACTGTAAACACAATCTGTCAGATGATCTTTATCAGCTTCCTTCATAAACCCAATCCAATATTGAATGCAACAATATTTTCCCATCGTACCTCAAAAATTTTACCTTTATGGGGCCAACGCTGCATGTATAATAAAATTACAACGGCTTATGAAAACACTGCTAAGCAGCCCAGAATATGACAATCTTGCATGTTAAGTATGGAGGAGAATATTCTTAAGACAAACAGCCCTCAAGAGTTAAGATGAAAGTGAAACACGGCACAAAGGACATTATGCTTACATTATAAGCATATCAGTTTTATTCCAAAGTAACAGGAGAAGACATTGCAGAGCTACCCACAGAAGACAGACTGATGACTTTTTTAAAATGAATGTTCAAAACTAAAATTACAAAGTAACTGGGGAAAAAAAGGAAAGAGGCAAAAGAGAAAAGAATGGAAAACATAGGATATGGATGTGGGCTAGGCATATACATTAACATAATCTGATAATTGCTAAAAGCATTACACTCCAAGATTTGAAAGATAAACATTTACCATCCATTGTTCAATGGCTAAAAGATCTTGCTAGTTCAGTTATGCATGAACATGTATTTTATAGAAATGAGCTTCAGGAAACATACCAAGATCTCGCATTGTCAGACTTAGCTATGACAATGAAGCTCTGTGATTATAGCTATGTCTGACAGCAATGTCCTCCCCACAAAAAACCTACATTTGAAGCCAAACAGATGTACCTACTGAGGGAGGGGCTGGAGAGAAAGTTGCTGAATCCAGCCCGACTTTGTCCAGCCCCTTCCTTTCAATGATCTGAATAAAAGTGAAATGCATGTATGGTTCATATAGGTGGAGAGAAGTATGGTAGTAAGTATGGTAGGACACATGGCAAGAAATGTAATGACCCAGTTCATAGTATGGTACCAAATTAACCTGCACAGTGTTCAGGTTTGCATGCTCACATCACTTTTTTTCATAGTTATGACAACATCAAAACAAAAACAAAAGCACAACAGACACACACACATACACACAAACTAATTTTTTTTTGAACTCTACCAAAAACCAAGCCAGGATCAGGTGTCAAATATTTGGCTATTTCTTAACTGAAGTTTAAACAAACCACAGTGCCCTGACTTCAGACATCAAAGAAAACTCTCTTCAAGACTGGAATAGTTCAGATAGTTAGACTTACAAGGACGTACTTTTCTAGTCAAGAAAGAGAGCAGCACACAAGAAAGTTAACTCTTCTGGATAGAAGGCAGGGACAATAACAAAACAAAACAACCCCAGCAAACTCCGTCCTGCCCCAAACTTTTCTTCTCCCCCTTTGCTATCTAATACAGTGCTTATGAGCACCTTAAAAACCCTGTTCTTCCTAGGTGACAAGAATCAAAGCACTCTCTCTCAGGGGACAAGACAAATTTCCTGTTTTGGAGAGCTTTGAGTTAACATTTTCTTGTATCGGCTTCTCTGACTGAGAAGTTCCCAGTCTCCTTCTCACAGGGAAAGTGGAGACTGTAAGCATAAAGTGTCCGCAGCTCATTCAAGTGGGAAACTATGGTTTCCTATTATATCTGATCCAGCCTAATAAGAGCTGATTAATGCAATAAAAGCCAACAGCAGGTTCACACAGCATGAAAGTGCCCTGGCTTAATCACAAATCAATTTTGCAAGATGTAAGAACACTAAGCACAGGAAAACTATTCAAGTGGGTAGGATGTAAATATTTTTTTTTAATTCCTTATCTTGGTTGTCCTGCCCAAATCTGTGTGTGTGTGAGATTCTCTTTTTATCCTATAAATCATGAGCAGTTTCATACATTTATTTTTCCCCTCATACGGCCATGTTAAGAACTGTCCATTTTTAAAAGCCTATGTGCACCTCACAGATACACAGAAGAGTGCCTTCTCAACATTTGCTGTTAGGCTCTGGGATATCCTTCTGAGAGAGGCTAGATTGGCACACTCATTCTGCAAGCAGATAGAAATCTTTTTTTTTATTTTGGCAAGCCTTTGAAAACTGATTTCTTAAGGGAAATAGACCTTATAAAATGTGCTGGACTTTCATTTGCTTTGTTTTAATGATTTATGTTTTTAACTGGTTTTAATTTTATGATGGTTTAATTGCTTTTTAACTTGCGTGTGCTATAATTTTAAAATTATGTTTAATTCTTGTAAGCCACCTTGAATCCCAGCCATTGAGTTCAGCTAGACCTTAGAAAGGAAGGCATTCTAGCTGGGGGATTGTGGGAGATGTAGTCCAAAAAGGTAATGTTTATAAGTTCTGATTTTGGTATTAACTTCTCTGACTAACAATTTTAGTCCTCACCCTTGAGTACACAGCTTATTCCAGTTATTTCCATTTGCTTTTCCGACTCGTTATCTAACATTTGATTATTCTTTTTTAAAAGGTTTTTTTCCACAACTTATTAAAATTACTTAATATTTAATGTCATTCAGTGTTTTTCACAGTTTATTAAAATGAAGTGTCTCACACAGTTAAATCCTGATGATCTAAAAAACTAAGGATAACATGGTGGGTATACTGTTGAGATGTGTGTGGGTCAGGACATTTTGGGGATTGGGGTTGGGATTGAGAGGAAGTCCAGTATGCCTGGTATAATGAAAGAGTGGATCAATAGTGGACTGATGAAGGAAAATACCTTAATATTTCCATGGAACCATAAAATGTTGAATTTACAATTCAATCTGAATATGCAATAGAAAGTTTGAAAGATACTTACCCTTTCAAGGGTGAATGTCCTGACCACATATTCTGCAAGTGGTTCTACTTCCACACAAGTAACTTTGAAGTCCCCATAAACTTCAGTGTCATCTGGCCAATACTTGTAGCACTTAACCTACAAACCCAAAAGATCAGTTATCATTTTAAAAATATCTTCTGATTAAGGAAATGTTTGAAAAACTAGGACATGTACATCATGTTACTTTTACCTGATAACACAACAAAGAAGATGTTACTTAATAAGTGAAACTACAGTTTTAAGATGCCAGAAAAATAAGAGTCTTGGTCTCAGACTTGGTTCTGCCTTCATTATTTCCAAAGGCCATTAGAGTGCTATATCGTCACAATTGTGGCACTGCTGTTGGAATGATGTCGTTGGATTGGGAATGCTGTTTTCTGCACCCTTCTGCCTTCAGCGGATGAGTAGCAGTATTGCCACACTGTTCCTTCTGCACCACAGTGGCCTTGGCCACTCTCTGTCCCTGCCTTCACCCCACCTCACTACCCCGATTGGTCAGGGGTTTTTTCCCCCTTTGGATGCTGTATTAAATATAACAGTACACTATTGCATTTTCACACTATAATGTCTAAAAATGTATTTTTTTTAAAAAAAAAAACAAGTTGTAACTCAAAGGAGAACTTTAAAATAAACATGGAGAGGTGATGGCAGTCACTGAGGGAGGGACAATCTGGGCAGGCCCACAGCCTACCCACTGCTGGATTTGCAATCACTGGAAGTGCTATCAAACAATATAACAGTACCATATTGAGCAGGCTGATGGGATTGAAGCACTATAGCAGGTGCTTAATGGTTTTTTTCTGGAAATAGAACAGGGTGGCCTGGAAATGCTTGGTGACGGGCTAGCAGCTGGATAGCAACGATGCTGTGTGGTAGCATGGCTCCTGACCCGGAAACAACCTGCTGCTTTGACAGGTTTAAGTGGAACATCTATCATTCAATCTGGGACATGAGTGCTGGATTTATGTGCACACAAGTCTACCCATAAATTACACAAAATTGTGGATGAAGTAAAACAGGTGCAAGATGAATCTCTAGCTTCCATGTAGGAAGATGTTGATAGCCACTTGTCCCTTGAATGTTACACTTTGGTACCTGTGTTACCAGAGCAATGTTTATTTTTGTAAGCAAAGGAATTACAATATTTAATATGTTAAAATTTCAACATTTTCAAAGGTAATACATACCCGCCCAACCTCAACTAAATTTGTCACCATAACGATGCATGCTGATTGCTCCTGCCATATCATTCTCCAGAAATCATACACTGTTTCGTGGACTGGACCTGGAAAAGAAAATGCTCCTAAATAAATGTGAAGTAACTGCTAAGCCACTGATCTTTAAAACAGTTGTCATTTTTTCCCTTAGGTATGAAGGACTCTAGTAATCCTCCCAAAACTGCTGAACTTATAACTTATGCATCATTAGTGTTTAAGTATCTCATTGAAATGAGATTATTAGGGGTTTTTTTAAAAAATGAAGTAGGTATTAAGTCTCTTAAACCTGCCTTATGTCAGAAAATGCCAATATTTGAGAATTAGTAGTATGGGTTCATTAGCATAAGGAAAGTTACCTTTTCCTAGCTTGTACTATCAACACTGAAAATCCTATTGACCTAGTACCCAGATGACAAGAATTATTATACTACTCAAAAACTTTGGCTCCCTACTCTTTTGTAGGGGATCACAGACACCTTCAACTGTACCAGCACATTAAACTTCAAATTCTAGTACTTTAACTAAGGCCATTTCCGCACTAGACTGTTATAGTGCTTTTATTCCACTTTCAACATCCTACAGAATCCTTTGAGACCCCTCCCTAAACTGCAAACCCCAGGATTCCACAGAATGTTGAAAGTGGAATAATAGCACTATAACAGTCTAGTGCAGAAATGGCCTTAATAATCTTTTGCTTCTCTGTATGTCTTTTTATTGCAGTCAGTTCAGATAAGATAAGGTTATGTGTGCATTTACAGCTGGTACCACATGTTCACAGTACAGATTCCATAACTGTATAACTGAAGTTGGAGTGTACATCACTTCACACTGAAATTCATTTCCCATTTTAACACTCATCCTTCCAGTTTGGATATGATGCTTGCAGTCTATTTTTGTTCTGACCACTCTGTCCAATTTGCTGCCATCAGCAAACCTGTCCACTGCATTATTCAGGACTAATTCTGATTCATTTACAAACAAGTTAAAAGTCTAGTATAGATCCTTTAGTGAACCTACTGTACTTATCCCTGAACTGTGAGAACACCGATTTATTTTTTACTCTCTCAGTATTGTTGTGTGCCTTCAAGTTGTTTCCAACTTATGGCAACCCTAATGAAAACCGACCACATGGTTTTCTTGGCAAGATTTGTTCAAAGGGGGTTGCTTTGCCTTTCTCTAAGACTAAGAGAGTGTGGCTTGCCCAAGGTCACCCAGTGGGTTTCCATGGCTGAAGAGGATTCAAACCCTGGTCTCCAGGGTCACAGTCCAACACTCAAACAACACCATGCTGACTCTCTTTACTCTCTGTTACCAATCCATAAGGTGGTTTCTCTCTTTATCTCATTTTAGCTACATTTGTTCAGAAATTTTGGTGAAGGGCTTTGTCAAAATTTGTGGAACTCTAAGTGAACAATATTTACCAGATAATCCCAGTCATGTGTTTATTTGCTTTCTCAACTAATTCTTAAAAGGTTAGTAAGTTAGGCCCTTTCTGCACGACATCACTGTCTCGTTTCTGCCACAGGATGGCAGTGGTCAGCAGGTCGTGCTTCTGCATGATGTCGACGCCGTCCCGCTGCCATCCTGTCGCAGAGTGTCATGCTTGCGCAGTTTTTGCAAAACAGAAAAAAATTATTTCACATCTGCGATTGTGCGGTGCTCCCGTCACTTCTGGCCATGCGGGAGTGCATTGGTGAAGCTTCCTTCTGTAGTGCAGCAATGGAAAAAGCCCAGCAGCACTGCGGAAGGAAGACGTAGTGCCACTGCGTTCTCTTCTGCATGGGCCAAGAGGGTGCAAAGGGGAGCATTGCTGATGTGCTCCTTTCTGGACATGGGACTGCAGTGAGACAATGCAGAAGAGCGTTGTTGTGCGGAAATGGTCTTACTTTGCAAAAACTTTGATGTTCTGTTTCAGCAAGGATTGGCCTTACACATATTTCATTATACCATATTCAAAAATGTTTTCTCACAAATTCACCCAGTACAGATGTAAAGCTAACTAGCCATCCTCGCTTACTATTTCCCACTTATTGGTCCAATTTGGTTAATCTTGTCTATGACAGGCAAAGACCTCCAGGGTTTCAGACAGAAGTCTCCCCAACCCTTCTCTAGAGAAATTGAGCTGAATGTGTTTTACTGAACCACTGTCTTTCTTCCAACCACAGAACTGATGTATAGATGTGCAAGATTTTCCACACATATGCCAAAATGCAAGTATTCTACCTCTGTTTGATTATGTGGGGCCGAAAGCATGATCCTACAACCTGCGACCTAATGGCCTAGAGCTACTTTTCACATTTCATCCAAAATGACACTTAGAAATCGAATATATTCTACCTACTTTAGCAAACTCTTACCTTGGGTTGCAATATAATGACTTGGTCTCTGGTACCCCTGAAAGAGCAAAATAAGTTGATAGTTTTTCCCCCACAGTGGATTATTAGCTCAAAAAGTAAAACCAAGTAAGGAAAATGAAGGCACACCCAAAGTATTCATAGATATTCTTTTCAAAGAGAGGGGCTAATACTAGCTTTAAAGGCTAATCCATTCAACCATATTCAATTGCCTAGCTTCAGAGAACCTCAGAGTACAGTGTTGGAACTGGAATGAGGTCCAATTGATTCCAACATATTTTATTTTAGAGTGAATCAGCAGGATTAAAATTTCATATAACCTAATACTATGTGTACTATAATGATTATCATCAGATCAGAGCATCAGGTATGTCCTGTGTGAAATTGATTGCTGTTACTTTAATATGAGTTTTGTGCCAGTGTAGATTAGTAAAACTATAAACTTTGCCTTCACTTTTTAGAATGGAAGTAGTATTTGCTTCATACATTAATCTGTAGAACAATACAACTTCATGAGCAAAAACTAACTTTTACTTGTGAATGCACAAATAAAAAATAAATAAATAGAGCCATAAATAATAAGCAGAACAGCTGAATGTTAGAGCTGGACAATGTGTATGTGTGCAGAGATTCAAAATCTACGTGCAATATTGTATAAATATTTTGTGCTATTACAACCCCTTTCCCATTTTACAATTAAAGCAAATCGTGTGTATATATAACATTTTATATAGAGACGTGTATATATACGCACACACATATATATATACTACTAGTCAGTTTTCTCTTTGATACCATTTTTGAACTACAGAGAAAGACTCAGTTTCTTCAAGTTATTCTGAACACTAATAACCATTAATTAGTTAGAGTATCAACTACAAAAAGATAGGCAGATCTCATGGAAGCTATTTCATCAAGGTGTGCAGTATTTGCTAGCAGTTAAAAAAAACACTGGGAAGTAAGCAATAGTTTCTCAGGAAAATTTGAGATGTTAACCTCATGAAAAGGACAAACACAATTATAAATGATGGCTAAGATCCTAGATCAACTGTGTAACTACCTCAGTTACTTAGCTATATAGCGTCTCTCTGCATGATCCCCTCAATTTTGACTTATAAGCAGCAGCCGCTGCAGGCAGGGGAGGGCTCTTCCACCCTTCTCCAGCCAGCAATCTTGGGTGTGACAGTCAGAAGCAGGATCCCTGTTGCAATTCTCCTTGCACCAAAGATCACTTATGGGAGAGGGGTGGAAATGTTGGACTGCTGCATCTCTATTGATAGAAGAACAGACCCTTGTTGCTGGAAGCAGCGAGTCAGGATTGGGGGACTTTTGTGACCCCTATGTATTCTCCCACACTGTTCAATACAACTCTAGGTTACACTTTCATAATTGCGATTGTGAATTCCAGCTGACACCTTTATTGAAAGTTAGCAGCAATATTTGTATCCATGATTGTATTATCTTCATTTTTAAAAATATCACTGATGGAAACAGATTATATATTTTTTCCTCTGTAAAACTCAGTTAGTTGCACTAAATTGCTCCTATGAAAATAACACCCAAAGACAATAACCTACATCGAATTGCTAGTCCCACCTACAGTAGAACCACTGAATAAATTTCAAAGGCAAATCAGAACACATGTCGATCCAACCCATATACTCAGGCTGAGACTAGTAACTGGATTTAGGAGAATGACCCCATTGGCCTGTCTGCTGAAAAAAAATAATACAAATAATATTTAAAGATTTGTTTTTGTTTTTAAGTTTGTTGTTTTAAGTCTGTTAATACATTGTACAAAAATGGCTGGATGCATTTTTACCAAACTGGGAGAACATATTTGCGATGGTATGACTGAAAAGACAGACTATGGGGTATACACAATATTCCCTGGTGGCGGCGGCGAAGGTGGGTGGGAGTATCTCCCTGATTTTTTTTTTAATTGCATTTTCACCAAATTTGAATGGTGTCTTAGGGAATAGTCTGAAGTAACAACAACACAACAATCAGAGTACCTAGCACATAACTTGAAATATTTTAATGAGCTGAGATAAAAAAATTACTAACATTTTGGAAATAAAAGTTCTTATCTTTCTGTTACTGCATCATGCATCAATGACTTAATTGGTTTCTACCAACTTATAAGCTGTGTGATGTACAAAAAATTCAGTTTGGGGAACATAAAAACTATCCTCTTCATTCACACACAGTCATGTGTTTGGTGCTCAAACAGGAGAGGCTTTCTCATGGGCAACCGAGATGGATGAGCAACATGAGCTTCCAAAGAGTTAGGCAATCATCTCCCAGAGAAACTGAATGATTATTAATGATGATTAATTATTCTCCCAAGAAACACTTGAGGGAACTAGTCTGTCCATGTAACAAATTTCATGAACAATAACTAACTGAAAATTTTTTACAAGCATACTCATTGACAGACTGATTATCACACATATTTAAACTGTGAACTAAAATCATCATTATACACATCTATATATCTATGTATATTTATTTATACTCTTCAGACACATTGAGACATAAGAACAAGCCAACAAACTGCACTCAATAACTCCTGCTTGCAGCAGGAATGGCTAAGCAAACCACAGAGATTCAAGTCATGGTTTATTTATTTATTGTATTGTCTAAACCTAGCTGAACATGGCTTGACTCTCTGTTCCAATAAGTTGCAGCATCAGCTGCTAGATGATACAATCAACCATGGAGGAGGGCTCCATGATCTCTTGAGTCATTCCTGCTGTAAGGGGTGGTGACTGAGAAGCCTGACCAACACACTGCTGAAACTCCTTTAGTCAGTGTTGCCCAGCTTCTTGTTACATCCAAATGTGGCCAATGAGTATAAAGTCTGGAAATACGACATGCCATCCATATTGGCCTTATGTTCATTTGAGCTATTTTATGTTTGCCTAACCTCCACATTTCATTACCTTAATTAAAACCTTCAAACTCAATTTTCCATTATCCAGTAATTTCTTTTTATTCAACAGATGTGTATACTAATGCTTCAAAACATGTCCATGACTTGGTTACAGACAGTCTATGGTAGAAGTCATGAAACCTACATTGTGTTCCTAAATATATATGTTTGTGTATATACTACAAATGTCACATAATATTCAATTGATCCTTGACTTGAATTTAAAAACCAAAACCAAAACCATGGAAATAAATGTTCCGTACCTGAAACATTACAACTTTTAACAAGGAGGCAATTCCACTTTTCCCACCAAGTACTCTTTCCATATCATAAGCATGTCTTTTTCCCAGAGCAACACTATACATCATACTATCCAGCTTCTCACATGAAAATGGAATGCAAAATAAAAGCTACTAACCAAAGCAAAGAAAAGTAATACACAAGCAAAACGTGATTTTTCTTAAATGGGTTGAGTTCAGCTTGTTTAGCTAATGATTTTCATGACTGCACTAAAGGACTAAGCTAACTTTTTAAAATACAGGTACAAACATAAAATATTAGCACAAAGGAACATAGAAAAGACCAGATATATAAATGAGGTTAATTAAATGAGGCATGCACATATATCTAGTAATAAAAATTAGAAGAATAACGCAACTGAGAATGTTTGCTATATTAAATAGTCATAACAGGATGCTGTTATTCACATATATTGGTACTTACATCCCTGTACAGCCAAATCTACAGCCCAAATCAAAGTCAGATGTGAAAGAAAGCACAACAATGTCAGTGAGTACTAGGACGGAGAACAAGGAAAAGTGTACATTTTGTTCTTAATTAAAGAAAAAAAAAAGCTGTCATTCAATTCATAGGAACTGCATGCAGAAAAGTTTCACAGAGAGAAGCTGGAAAGAAAAGAAGCAAGCCACACAATTTACTTACATCAATATAATTGGCATTAATGTAGTCTGAAGAAGGATCATCCTCAACAGGTTGTAATATCACCCTGGAGTGATCATCTGTAAACAATGAAATGTCCTGTTATGATGGAAAGGTCCAGCAGCAAGCAACAGCAGCAGCATTTTCATTGGGGCCTTTAATCTACTAAACAGGGAAGAATTTCACATTAACAAAAGCAAAATGCTTTTGTACCCACTGAGGACTTCTGTTGTGGTAAGCACCATCCATACACAATACATACACAAATATCTTAAGAATATATAATTACTAGTAGGGATATGTATTCTTTTTGTATTTTTTGGTGAAGTCACACCAAATTAACTTCATGTAATAGCTGCCTCACTGTGTAGTAAGCTTCTGCTCCAGAGCAGCCTCAAATATGAGAAGTCTTCTTAGCTCTCTCATATTTGGATTTGCTTTGGTTAGCAGTCTTCCTCATGTAGGGCTGCTCAAGTCAAATGGCTTGGAGGTGGCAGCGCAGAGTGGTTTATAATGCTCACTGCTCAAATGTTAAGTATAGTGGGTAGCTGGTTAGATTGACTCTTCAGTAATTCTCTAGTCGAGGCAAAAGCTGTTGTAAGGTGAAATCCAGCCAATGTTCTTCCATCAACAGAACACTTCTGTCAGTGAAGTTTTCCATTGGTGGTGAGGAGAATCCTTCAAAACAGAAGGGGTGGAAAGGTTCTGCTATGTGTTCAGAAATGGGCACCTTGATATCTGATTACTTCCAAATTTAACATAAGAAGAGTTAAGAATCAGGCCACCACTGTCACTAAGATATTTAGACTCTGAAAAACCCTGATAGGCACATTTGAAAACATATTCTTTCAATGTCATAACTATGATGAACATTTAAAACATCTGCTCCCTCAATGGCAGAGTGATAACAGGTGCTATTCTCATTCAGAAATGGCAATCAGAATTTGTTTGTGCTTTGGTTTTAAGTGTCAAAAGAACCTGACAGGATTCTTGGATTCTAATTGCTACAATGGTGTGTATCAATCAAATAACTGAAAATCAGACATGCAAAACAAAGGAAATGTTGAATCAAAATGGTTCATTGGCTGAGTATAGGAAAAAATTGGGGAACATTTCTGAAACTTCCTAAGAAATTTTGGGGAGGTTCTTTTAAACTTAAGAGATAACTTGACATTATAAGATATAAAAGATTAAATTTAGATATTTGTTGCAGAAATATCTTTTTTCAGTAGTACATATTGATTATGTAGTTTTTATCAAATTTATGTCTAACTCAGAGGTAGTTGATTTTGTATTTTGAGTTGTAATCATCAACTGGGAGCTGGAAATCAAATCAGTTAAAATTAGTAGTTCCCCTCATATTGTGTTTTGTTGTAGTTAGTTGAGTGGTTGTTGTTTTTACAGCGTTTTGTTTAGACTTATGTGAAGTGGTATTTTGCTGGTTAATACTTTTATCTTGGTGTATTTTGTGTGTGATAGACCCTTATATGCTGTTTTATATACACCAAATGTTTATGTTTAATTTAAAAAAACTATTTAAAAAAAGAAAAGGAAATGTTGTAAAATGTTAATTTCAGATCTAAATGGGAGCAGGTTTTTGGAGAAACACTTCAGCACTGAAGCTGAACTCATATGTTATGTTAAACCAGGGTGATATCAATAAGCAGCAATGTTACGCATAAAGTCCATTCATTCAAACACATTAAAGCAACAATAACAGGAAAAGCCACTTTGTTTGGTCCACTTAGCCCTAAGATTTGGTCTACTTATGACTAAGTAGACCATCTCAGACTCCAAACTGCTCATGATTTGTGTACCTTGGGCCCAGGCACATTGTACAATTATAGCACTATTATTCCACTTTAACTGCCATGATTCTATCCTATGGAATACTGGGATTTGTAGTTTGGTGAAGCACTGGAATTTTCTGGCTGGAAATTCTAAATTTCCATCCCTAAATTGCAATCCTAGGATTCCACAGGATGGCAGTTGAAGTAGAATAACAGTGTTATAAATGCAGAGGGTGATAGGGCTCCTGCTCATGCAAAGGAAAGAATAAATGGGCTGTTGTGTGTTTAAATGCAACATGAGAACAGAATCTACACTGTAAAGAAGTAGGATGTCAAAACCTGGACAGTTCACATGGCATAGAATAGTTGGCTGAAATGACTGGATAGCTGAACCAAGTGCCATCTGAAATTCTTAACATTTAACATCCATACAACATCTACAGACCCACTGTGATGTAGTGGCTAAACTGATGGACCAGAACTAGGGAGAGTTGCTGAAATCGCTGATGTCACTGGATTTCTTGGGACAGTCATCTTTTTAAATCCCTACTTCACACAGTAAAATGGATAAATAAAATAGTAAACTGATTCAGATTACTAGAGGAAAGGCAGTCTAAAAATGCATATAAACCTATTTAACCATACAATAAAACATGACCAGACCAAGGCTTAACTTACATGCTATAATGTTGCCATATCTATTCTTTGTTCTGTTTTGATCCTTTTTTGCTACATCCCAAGAAGCGGACTGCCCTTCAAAGAAGCTCTTTCAAAACGGAAGGAAAAGAAGTAACACTTTATTCATTGATTTTAAAACATTTTATTGTAACATCTAAAATACTGACATATTTTCCTTAAGTACAAAATAGAGAATAGAAAAATTCTGCTCCTATGGGAAACTTGTTTACAGAACAACTACTGGAATCAACCCAGAAAATAAATCTGGAGCCTGTTGCTTTGGGAAGGTTCAGGATCCCAGAAATACAGAGAAACCTGTACCAATAAGATGTTTGTTTTTCTATCCTTGTTATAAAGAATTTACCAACAAGAGTTGTTAAAGCAGAAACAGGTAAATATCCAAAGAAAACCTTAACAGTTAAATGTTATTTCTGTTTTCACAGTGGTAAAAGCAAAGTTAATATTTCTTAAGTGGTGCAACAGGTTTTCATTAATGGGACTAAGTGACTTTTATCAAGCATTTTTACCTGGAAACATTTTTCTTGAATTTTAGAGCATAGAGGGTAGCAATATCCTTTAGGACAGGAGTTTGGAGACAGAGAAAATAATTATTTGTGTTTACTGGTAAGAGACATTTTCTAACTCCCTTTCTCCACAATACTAAATGATGTTATCAGAACATATACAAGCACTGTAGTAATTATCCCTGTGTGTCTCCTCTTCCTGGGAGACAAACTAAACAAAAAACAGGTCACTAACAAAGCAAATCCACTCAGTTCTGTATAGATAAAAGAAGAAAGTTAACAGACTTTGGAACAGAAGTTGAAGTAAGGGAATAAATGTATTCTACACATTTTCTTTTCATAGAAATAGTTGTAAAACTAGGTTAGAATTACAAATTTAGACTGACAATTAAGCTCACAGGTGTACTTAGAAATATATGATTAAACTAGCCGAAAACTACCACCCACCCCTGAGTGGACTAAAGTGCATCACTACAATGCATTTCCCCCCCAGGATACACAGGCAGATCTTGCAAACCATCTTTATGAAGGTATAGCTTTTAAAAAACTAATCAACATATGATCTTGGTGGGTCAGACCAAGGCTATCCAGTTGGATATCTTATTTCCCTATAAGAGGGACTACATGAGGGCTGAGTGAAGCATGCAAAGGGACCTTGTAGCACTTTTGAGACTAATTGAAAGAAAGAAATTGCTAGTGTAATTTTTTGTAGATTTAAGTCTACTTTGTCAAAAGTTATGCTACTGAATTCTTTCCCTCAGCTAGTCTCAAAGGCATTATAGGATTCCTTTGTGTACGGATACAGACTAACATGGCTATGTCTTTGAATTCTTCCACCATGGGTGAAACAGGCTGCTAAAATCCTAAGTCCTCACCCATTAACAGTATGCTGTTTAAAAGAATAAAAATAGTCTCTTTAAGGAAAATAAGGAAAATTTGCCCCTAAAGAGGGAACACTTGATAGGACTAACATGTTCCCCACTATAGCTCTTGGTTGAGTAACAGGAATCACCAGCTAGCCAGGAATAGAATGGCACATTCTCCCTAGCCTGTTTTTTATAACATAGGGCTTTAATGCAATGGGACTTGTCGGTACTCTTTTGGATTCTTTCCCTGATTCATGGCTCACTGAGAAGTGGTATTTTAAAAATTTAATCCTATTAAACATTCATTTTAATCTTCTTGTAATTAAGAACTCTCTTTGCAAACAAGAAGCTGCACTCTCAAAGGGCCTCTACTTCCCAAGCCATTAAAAAGAGTCGCTGCTAACATTTTTTTACCTCATATTCTTCTTTAAAACCATAGCTGTCAGATGTTTTCATGAGGTTAATATGCTGCAGCAAATCAGCAACTCGGATAGCAGGATGTAGTTGGCCTGTCTGATATGGGGATTCTGCTCCTTCACAGAGATAGCGAGGCACATCTAATAGGCGACTTGACTCTGCTGTTGCACTGTGGTTTTCATCTGTGGTTAGAAGATCCCAGAGAAGAAAGCAAAGTTCAGTAATAGTGAAACTTACATTACCTGAGGTACAGACCTATTTTCATGTAGCTTGTTGAAACTTTTTGCAAAGTTTTTGGATACTGTTATGCTTAATTCAATAAAAAACATACAAGCAACAAGTATTCTTATTATGTTTACAAAGCACTGGCTTCAAAATTCACAGTAAGGAAGTTTAAATTCAACATTCAATGTTAAATGTGCAAACTCACTGCTTTTACTTTCAGTTGGCTAGCTCTAGTCACACAAATTGACAGATGACGTTCAACCTCCAGACAAAATTTTGTTCACTGTGTGATGGTCCTTAAGGTTGCTTACAGCATCTATGTGCCCTTGACACTTACTGATTATATAATATTCCTTATCCATTATTTATGGGTTTTAGAGTTGATTGGCTTCCTCAATGGCCTCCAAACACGCTATAAGCTCAAAACGTACTCTCTGTGAACTGCATACCCTTAAGCACAAGATGAGAGGAAGAGCTTCCAGCACAGACATCTAGTTTTGTTTGGACCTAAGGCTGTTGTACATTCCAAGTCTGCTGCACGGGAGCTATTCATGTACCATATGAGATTTGTGGTTAAAAACTGATCACTCTATACAGTGAGCCATTATATATAAACAGCTGCTCTGAAACGACAGCCCACATATGGGATAACTGTAAGAAACAGTCTATCATCTCATCCAGAGTTGCCAAGAATTGGCTCAAAGGATAGTGAGAATATGCACCCTTGACCAAGATGGCCCAAAGAGGGCCACCATTTTCATGCTTTCCGATGCAGAGGTGTATCCAGTGGTATCTGGTCAGACATTGGAAGCAGAATGGTCAATTAAATGGACCTTGATCTTATCTACCAGATCTCATTCTGCAGTTTGTTCTACGTGAATGTATACTGTTAGGCCAATCAGACGACTTTTGAGAGATCTTCTCCCCCTCTCCACTTTGTAAGTGTGTGAATGGGTGTAGGAATATATATTTTGGCAAATTTATTCTGATTCATATAATACTATAGCCCCTTGCCCCAATGCAACCCATGTGATGAGCACAGCATTACAATTTACAGAACAGAATAAGGCCACAACTAGACTTACGCAGTATGATTAGTTGTTCAAACACAAGCTAAAGAACTATCGCATCACATTTCAAACACATCAACTCCTTTTACATCAACTGAAACACTGCCCCCCTGAGATAGACACATGTTTAAATTTAATCAGTAGAGTTCAATAGCTTCAGAGTGAATATTAGAATCCAGTTGTCAGTCAGAATAGAATACTGTCTTTGTTTGCTGGACACAGTGGCCCCAGCCAATACATTTAAATGAAGAAATCCAGATGCTCTTGTAGTGCGTAGGAGAAATTTGAAAGACAGTTAGGAAGAAAACAGTGAGACTTTACACCTAACTTATGTTCATGTAGCGTGTGTTATGTATAAACATGTACACACACACACGTATATACACATATAGATTTATAGTTTGCCTTCAAATTGTTTCTGACTTACAGTGACCTTAAGGTGCCCCTATCATGGGGTTTTCTGGAACTGAGAATGTGTGACACACACAAGGTCACCCACTGCATTCCCATGGCTGAACAGGGAATCAAACTCTGGTCTGGTCATAGTCCTATGCTCAAAACATTACACCATGCTCGCTCGCTCTCCCTCCCTCCCCCCTCCCTCCCTCACTCACACATACTCACTCACACACACACACACACACCACACACGCAAACCAAGAAATGATATATTTGGTAGCAGATGGACTTCTTTCAAAATCAGAAGTTTAAGAATTTACTTCTTTTATCTCTGTCTCTCCCTAGCAAGCAGAAGTACAGGTGGACAATGACATTATTCAGTGATTGATCCTAATTCAAAATATGACACTGAAATCAAATTCTAATAAATATCCATCAAATTGACATATGCAAGAGCAGTCATTTCGTTATAGTAAAATAAATAACCCTATCTTTAAACCCCATCCCAAGAGTTTTGTTTTGTTTTTTTAATGAACAAAGACACTGGGGTTTTTTTGTTTTTTTTTTTGTTTTTTTTGCAACAATGTCATTTGGTTGTATCTCATGAACTGGGCAGCAGGGCTTATGCCCAATAAAACTTATTAGTTTTTAAAAATGGCACAAAGATCTTTTGTTTTTGCTTGTGTGGAAAACCTACAATTCAAATCCAGCAATATTTAAGGGATGGCAGCATTATGGGGAGAGATCCTATTACAGTGCTTATAGACAAGGCAGAGAGTTTAAGATAAGGATAATAGCAGTGCATGATATTTTCTTTCAGAACCTGTAGGGTACAATGGGGAATGTGTGATCCTGGAGTTCATGGTGGGCAAAGTGTGCTCCCAGGGCCATATTTTTGTGGACACCAGGACCACCTAGGATCCCCCCTATTTTTTTGGTTAAAAAAAAAAGCACCTAAATGCCCTCTAGGGTGTTTGGAGGGCATTTCTATCATGTTTGGAGGCCAACCTGTTCCCCCAATGACCAAACAAATATTTTTCAAAAAATTTCAAAAAAATATTTTAGTGGGCATTTCTTCAATGTTTTGCCCCTTCCCCAGACCAATACAAACCCTGGAAAAGACTTTCCTGGAACAGGAAGGCACTTCTGCTTACTTTCAAAAGGCTCTCTTGGGCCTAAAATGGTCCAGGAAGGACAAAAAACAAGACAGAAATGCCCCTGCCCCCTCAAAGGCACTTGGGGAAAGATGCAGTGCATGCAGTCCTCTAATGTCTCTTGTAGGACCAATGTGATCCCCTAGCATTCCTCAGTTGCCCACCTCTGCTCACACTGGCACATTATCCACTCAACTGAAGCAACTATACAAGAGTCACATCTAGTGTAACTTTGAAAAGCTGAGTACTGAAGCTAGTGCAGCTTGTTAGAGTGATACGAAGGGATTCAGAAGCATATAATCCAAGTCCTTAAAACTGTCCCATGAGCTCTTAATTTGTCTCATTAAACCAAATGACACTGCGAGTAACAAATTAAGCTTACAATAAATACAGTATTTAATTTCATATAGCATATGTTAATAAACAAAAAAGTCCCTGTCAACCCTAAACCTAATCTTAAAGACTGTCACCTCATATACTTACCAGTTATAGGGACTGTGACCCATTGAAGCATAAAAATGGAAATAAAACATAAGAGATACTTGAAATCTGTTGTACATTTTAAAAATATGCATAGTACCACTTAAAAGTTGCAAAAAATTCATAAGGGTAGTAATTGAAGTACTTTACACATAAAAATCTAAAGAATGTGGTGTCATTTTTTAATCACCACATGCTCATACACACGAACACTTCAAATTACACAATGTACACAAATTCCTTTTGAATGCAGAATAAGAATGATACACTATGAGTTGCCACATATATAAAATGGAATGAAATAACAAAAATAAAAAGAAATGAAAAATGAGCAATATCATCAAATATCTAATACAAATGCAAGCTTCCATGAGCTCTAGCTAAGGCCTTTTGCCTCACACAAATAATATTGAATTGTCAACGAGGAACAAACAAAAACCACACTCTGATGTGAACGCATGCAGAAACTGTCAGGCCGCCTTTCAGTTTTTGCCCTGAAGTTGCTCTTCACAGCTGCCTGTCTCACTGAAGTTCTAACAGATTAACCTTTGCATGTCAAAATATTTGTTTCACCTAACAAGCTTGGAGGTTCTGATAGCTGCAATGTCACATCAAATATACTCGTTTAGTGACAATGTGGGACTAAGCGGGTTTTGATGAAGAGGATTAGGAAAACACAACCCAATCGGTGAGTTTACACTTAGTGATTATTCAGAGATAAGATTTATAATTTAAGATTGTAACTACTTCATTATTAAATGATTGGAAGGATGAGACATCTGATACAGACAGAAGATGCCATGGCATGTACCTGATGAGATGCCAAAGCACGGATGTGGGTGTCAGAACAATTTCAATTTCAGCTGAGAATTAGGGATTGCTGAGTTCAAATATCTACTTGTCCATGCTTGATCCTAGGCCAATTGTTCTCATTATCTCTCTCTCTCTCTCTCAGATTAGCCTACCTCAGAAAACTGTTGTGAGGATGTAGAAATTTGTGTGTGTGTATCTGCTCTTTAGAGAAAATGCAGCATAAAAATGAATTAAATAAGCAAATTTAGTTTAGTGCACTTATGTACAGTTGGATATATGTACTGGATGTTCCACATGCCGCATTTTAAAGAGCAAAAATACTTTTAAGATCAGTGTGGGTTGAGGATTAGAGTCTGATTTTCAAAGTGAGTGCTGGGCAGGAGGGAGAGATAGGTATCAGAAGTTCCACTGGGTGTGCTCACATATTTAGTTACTTCTGAAAATATCCCTTTAGATCTTGGCCAAAATCTCTGAGCTATTCTCAGAAAGCTTATGGGATGGTAAAGGACATATGAATTACCTTGAGCTTTGTATAGTGAAATGTATGATCATTAAACAAGAGTTTTTACAATTATAAGCTGGAGCCTGGTGTCATTTCTGTGCTCAGAGGAACCTGCTGAGCACACATCAAGATAACTTTCAATATAGATCCCTTTCAATATGGTTTCTAGCAGTGGTTTGATACGAAATGGCTTTTATTGCACTGCTAATCTATACTTTGAAGAAGATGGAATTAATTTTCCTGTCTTTCAGTAGCCTTTGATGCCATCAAATATGGTCATAGAATGTTTTTTGTGTCTGTGTGTGTGTGTGTGTGTGTAGGGGGAATGGCAGACAGATTCCAGTGCCAAGGACTACACTCGATACCATAGTGATAAGGATCCATAGGAGTTTTATGTTCACTCCTGTGCTGGTTTAGATCCATGTGAATCTGTGAGATGAGCTTGACAGCAGATTTGTGCTGAAATGCCCTCAGGGTTTTGAAATGCCATCAACTCCATCTCTTCTTTACATCTGAACCAGAGAAGAGAACAGGATTGCTGAACAAGTGCCTAAAATTTGTTACTATGAGGATTTGGAATCCATTTGTTAACACTCGTCCAGGCCATGATGGAATTACTTTTATTTGGTGTATGAAGATGTGATATTTGGCTTACTTTCAGCATTTAATGTCCCTCTTAAAGCAAATTGTTCAATAAGAATCTTGCAATGGATGTTCAAGCAGTGTGTGTGGCACAAAGTTCCCTCTAAACCCAGAGAACCTCACAGCAAATATTTGTGCTATTTAATATTCAAGTTAGGTTAGCAATGTTTATTATAATGGATTTCCTGTTAAGATGTTAGTAACTTAAACTGGTTCATGCTGCACGGCACCTTGATTAATATTTCGAATTAACTAGTATGAACATATTTTCCACTGTTATTTGCACTGTGTTTTCTCTGAGCATAATATTGCTTGTTGGGTTTCTCCTTGAAACCCTACAGAGCTTGGGACTATAGTACTTAAAAGGACTGTTTCCTCCAGTTTTTAGTTAAAACATCAGTATGCCCCATTTTCATTCCACAGCTGCTTATGCTACCATTAAAATACCCAACAATTGGAAAAACAGTAGCATCACAGCAAAAATTTAGGAACATTAAAAACTATATAAAGCCACCTGAGACACTAAAGCCAATTTAAAGAAACACTTAAAAGCCATGTAAAACATGGGGGGGGGGAATCAAACAATTTAAGTCAACACATTTGGCAACTAAATTCAATACAGGTGGGTGGCTGGCAAACAGATAAGAGAGGGACATTACAGAGATGGCGTACTAGTTGGGAGGCAGTTCTGTTCATGGTAGCCACTTGTTAAACTTAAGAAGTGAGAATGTCCGAGCTCCTGGAACAATCTCAGCAATGACGAAATCTCAATCAGGAGAAGGCGGTCTTTAGTCCTAATCTTATACTGATTTGAAGGTGAAAACAAACTTTCATACTGTACCCGCAAACAAATGGGCAGTGAGATGCTTGTTTCTATATGCAACAGTTAACTGCCTTGTGGCTATATTTGGAGGCAACTAGTTTCCAAAGAACCATTAAAGGCAGACTCACAAAGAGGGAATTACTGCAAACTAATCAGGTTATAGAAAACTGTTGGCCCCAGTTCCCCAAGAATATGTGCAGTTGGTTAAAGGAACCGTGCTAAACAGTCAGTATACACGAGTCCGTGAACCTGGAGCCAAGCCAGCCTGGTTCCTTTAGGGACAGTACAACCATATACAGTACAAGCTAACTACCATTTTCTAATCACTTTTACCAACAATACAATATTATCTTCCCAGTTTTTAGGTTATGGAGTTCCTTTCTCTGTATGGTCTGCTCTTCCTGGTGGCAGTGGTGCAAATTCTGTAGCATCAGCTGGCAGCTGTTTCAATACTATTATGATGCCACTCAGCTCTATTTCTTGTCACAGGGGCTATGCAGATGATAGACACATGTTTGGATGCTGTAAGAAGTTGGATGAGGGCTAAAGCAGATCCTTGATAAAGATGGAGGCTCTGCATTAGTGGCTCTAAGTCTGGGAATTAGATGGGGCTGCATTCCCCCTTAGAGAGGTGGAGGATAGTTTTCGGTAGAAGGTAGACAGATTCAGTGATGAAGCGCTACTAGAAAGACAGTCCAGTTTGTAGTAGCCTCCTATTATGCTTAAAAAGTACTTTTACATCCATCTCTGCCACTGGAACCCCAGGTGGACTCTGTGGTTTGTGGTGCCTGGGTCAGCTTTGACTGGTTTATCAGCCACAGTCTTTTCTGGATAGGGACAACATAGCAACCACAGTTCACATACTAGTTAACATTCCAGTTAGACTGCTGGGTTTGCCCCACATGGGGCTACCCTTGAAGATTATTGGGTAGCTGCCACTGATACAAAACACAGAAACTAGATTCATGTCTGGTCTTAAGGAAATGGTCTTAAAGGAATTGTGCTGCCTACCACTAAATTTTTGGTCTGAATTCAGTGTGCTAGAGATAACATTTAAACTCCTAAATGCCTTCATACTTGAAAGAATGCCTGTCTTCTGAGGATTGAAGTCCATTATAGGGACTCTCCTATGTGTCTCACCAGTAGGAGCAATATGCTACAGAAAGACATGAGAAAGGGCCTTCTCTGTTGGAAGACCGTGTGGTGCCAACACTGGCTTCATTTCACCACCAGGTTAAACATAGCTTTTATTACATCTTTTTAGGTCAGATGATTTTATCTAATTTGTTTACATACACGGTTTTAAACTACTTTAGTTTCTTTTATATTGTAATATACCTTAATATACCTGAACTTACCTTACATTTAAATGGTTTAAATTGTTCAAACGGACATGACTAAACGTTGTTTGAGTTCTTTTGACATAGGGCGTGATGATATCAACATCATCATAGTTTTTAACACAGATGCTCCTCTGCAGAGGTACAGTGACATAACATAGTCATAATAGACTGGCTATGTGACTTCAACAGTGTTTTTAGGCAGAACGAGTTCTACTTAAAAATAAAAGGTCACTAAAACCATCACCTACTGAGCTGTGAAAAATGCCAGGCTTGGGATGGGGCTGGGGATAAGAGCGAATTTTCAGCAAACATTATATGTGATGGAGGATTTTTTTTAACTGAAAGTGTTCAATGCATATATTTGGTGCTGAATACAGAATATAGAGCTGCAAACACCTGAATATTCTAACAGCAGGCCTATTTCTTCAATCTGAAGCAAGCTGTTTTGACACACAATAAATATATTTGCTGACAAGAATTATAAACCATGCAAGGAGATGAAATCCATGAAGGAAGAGATGATGAAGGACTAGGTCCTCACCTAACACAGCAGTCGGCACAAGTGGATCATTAGGCACTGTAGGAAAACAAAGCTCATGAAGACATACATTACCTTCAATTGGTGTATTTTTTATATATATATCTATATATAAAGGAACAGAATTTTTAAAAACAACAACATCTGTAAGTAAAACAAAGAATACACAGCTCAATTTACTGAAAACCATGTTTGTATTTTATGCAGGGTTAGCAATGTAGTTTAAAAAAAATGATGGTCTAACTGGGCTGAGCTTGGTCATCTTCTAAACCTTTTGCTATTTGACAGCCACAGAGTAAAGTCTCAGGTAGCCTTGCCTGTGCAGCTGCCATAGACTAATTAAACCACTAGGAAGCAACTGCTGCTCTCAGAAACACAGCACTAGCCTAAAAACACATCCTGTGTCTGTAACAAGGCATAGCTATAATGCCCTTGTTTGAAAGTACACATGGAAGCTAAAGTGCAGCTGTATTAAACATTTTATCAGCAAATTCTCCGATAAAAGAAAACGGAGCACCACAAATACCTAAATCAATAAATGGGCACTTCAGTCTTTAGCAGTTAAGGTATATTTTAAACTGCATCTTAGATCAGGGCACATCCTATTAGAGATGCTGGCAAAATGCTCCCAAATCACACTTCAAAAGTAGGTCCTTTGAGGATCAAAAGGAGCCTCAAATTCCAAATTTTTCTCTAAGTAGGAAGATAATGGTTGCCTTCTCTGGATGACACAGGCTTTGCATGACTTGAGTGAAGTCTTTGTCAGCCAAGAACTATGTGGGCCATGGCAAGAAAAGGCAACTGATTTGGCTGCCAAAGCACCCACAAGCCTCTTAAAAAAGCCCTTGCTATACAAGAAGATGGGTTTGGGCTGCACAGGACCAATTTAAAGAGGGGGAGAGGTGAAATTCAAGGATAAAGAAGAAAACTAACTCTTCTTTTGGAGAACCTGCTGAGCTGGTAGCTTACTCCTGCTTTATGTGGATTTGTGCCCTGCAGGGTCCTTCCTTCACTCCATAGGAACTAAGGAGCAATTTGTCCTCCCACTAGGAATGACAATGCAGGACAAGAGTATTAGGGTAAAACTGCCCACGCTTTTTTAGCAAACAGAATCTGCAATGCAGCAGCAAATGAGATAAGCGGACACTTGTGTGAGGAAGGTCAGTTAAGATGAGCCTCCCTGAGGTAGAAACTCTTCAGCTCTGAAACATGAGAAATCTTCCTGTAATTCATCTCCTAATTCACACAAAGGGGAACTCAGGTGGTTCCTCCAGATGGTGCCAGCTGGCACTCAAAGAATCATCTCCTTTTGCCCCTTGAGCCAATGGCATTCAGTGGATTGTAGGCAAGGCTACTTTCCTTTTGGTGCCTCTGGGAGAACATCCTACGTTCAAATTAGGTAAGTGAATACCTGCACCCCACCAGCTGTGACAAAACAGCAAATAATTTCGAATATGAATCCCATACAGCATGGCATGGATGCAAAGCCCTTTTCCACAGGGCACAGTAAAAAAAATCCTACTCAGCCCCCCAACTAGCTGAATCCCACACTGCAAGCGTGCAGCATCTCACTGGCAAAAAAGACCAAATAATGTCCCTTTGTGTTGCCCTTCTTCCAGTTGATGGGGAAGGCAAAACCACTCAAAGGTAATTGCTGGGAAGTGCAAAAGTTCCCTATGTGAGTGGGGAAGGATGTTTTAGGAGATAATGATGACCGTGACATGGAAATGCCATGTTGTTTCCATTTTCTATTGACAACTAAGAACTGAGTTAAATAAGGTTTCCACAACTGAGAGGGGAAATAATTTTTATTAGCCTGTAAGTTCATTTGGAAAGCTTACTGCCTTTTGTTTCTGAACTCAGGCCATTTCAGAATTAGTTTAAGGGGCACATCTTAAAGTTTGACCCATGTTATATCCTATCCATGTGGTCATCACAGGAAATTCACTGATTCCACCATACAGTCATCCTAAGTCACAAGAAAGAATTTGTGCTAACACATTTATCTTTCAGTCTAGGGAAGAAAGATGTATCTTTCAATGTATGTGCTTTTCTTCAGAACTGAACTGCCTTGCCTGCTAGATGTTTAGTATGTCCTGTCTTAACCTGGAAAATGGCAGAAATAACCAGGCTAGGCAGAAAAGTTCAAGTCTGTAGTCTTTGTCCTGAGGAAAAATTTGAGTGACACACAAGTCTGGAGCAGTCTCGGGGCTACGAAACAGATTACTAAGAAGATGGACCTAATAAGACAACTTTGGACTACATCAGGTTGGTAGAGCCAAATGGAAGAGATCAAATGAACCAATCTGAAAATGTGTCAAAACGTATGTGTAAAACCACTGATCAATTAGGTCTACTCCATTTGGACCTAGCAGTTGGATTTAGGTCTCTATACCTCATTTTGTAGTGTTTTAGAAGACCTGTTATGGGATACTATGGGCTTAGAAATAACACAGAGGAGAACACAGATGGAATAAAAGAAAAAAACTATTCAAATAAGTGACATTACTACAAGGGTTCTCTAGAATTCTTCATCTGGGGTCGTCACGTGACAAAATTTAGTCTAATTTTTAGATTTATTAGAGGAAGGATTCACCAGCTTATATATATTTTTATGGCATTTTGGTTGATTCTACTTGGTCACCTTTGGATTTCCCGCTTCCTGCCCATTTTTTCCCCTCGGGGACCAGTACTACCTAGATTTTCATTTCCTTCTTTTTTAGTTCCAAAAAAAGTGATATTATGTTCCATCTATTACATAATTAACTGTTAATGAAATTAATTGGTATTTTCTCCACACATTGACACAAAGAAAATTTAATAAGATCCTACATTTCCCACAGAGAAATGACAAATGTAACAGCTGCTTGCCATTTATGTCTTTTTTCTTCAAAGTTCATCTTGGCAAGCGATTTTCTAATAGATCCTATTAAAGCATTACATTTTTAGAGTATGCTTCCCAGTGTTTTCCGTAGTTGGGCCCCAGTGTACATCAAGCAAAGACAAAAATTTCTCTATCCTCACTGAACAGAAATCCATTAAATAGCTACTCTGGAATAAAAATTTAATCAGAAAAAAAAATCAGGATGTTCTGCATTTTTCTTGGCACTCTACATATCTTTCAAACTTCTCTGTACAATGGCCTGAAAATTATTGCCTATTAATAAGACAAGGCCATATAATAAGGCAATTTATGTTCTGTTAGCTTGCACAAAATGAATTTAAATGTCATCTGCATCCAATATAATCAGAAGTAAAATAAGCTGCCAGCATCAAGCAAGGATATGGAACCTGTGGACCTCCCAATCTTGTTGGCTTCAGTTCCCATAAATCCTAGACAGCATAATAACCAATGGTCAGCCATGATGGGAGCTGTAGTTCAACAACTTTTAGATGGACCACAGGTTTCCCATTCCCACAATAAATATTTTAAGCTTTGCCACTATTGTACTTACATCTGGGGCTAAAGTTATGTGAGTCCATAAAGGTGACGGAAAGAGGATCCTCTGCATGCAGGGTACTCTGGTCAGCGTAACTTCTATCCATTGCATTTACCATATGAGTCATTTCTTGTCTAGTGTTTCCCATTGCGTCCTTACGTTTCTTTGCAAGTTTGCTGCCCAGCCAAAACCAAAAAAGAAAAAAGCAACAAAAATGAAAGTCATCATAATTTTTCTACTTCTCGAGCAACAAAGTGTAATACCAGCCCTGTGACAATGAGTAACATTTAGATCGGCTTGAGATGGTATTGCACCAACAGCCACAAACAGCCAAGTCACAAGCATGCAAGTAACTTGCAGTTCCAATTGATGTTCCTGTTGTAATCTTTGGAGATTGGCAACCTTGAGCACGTTTGCAGCCTAAGAAAATTACCACACAACTCTAACCACTTTTACTCAGAAGAAAGCTGCAAGAATTCCAATGGGATTCCTTCTTAAAGGAAGGCAGGCTTAGAAATGCTGCTTTAAGAATCTGCAAGTTGCTCATTAGACATTATAAGAACAGTACAAGAATTCAATGTATGATATATTTATGCTTCTGGGGCAGCTGTGAGCACTGACACTAGGGGGCTCAGTTTTTCTAAGAAGCACAAATTTACCGGTATGTGTTTCAGCAATTCAGTCTTGCATTTGTGTACCACTACTTTTTATTTCCTATTGCTATATAATAGTTATCGTCCTAAAATATTTTAATGTACATATTTACATTCTCCTTTCTCTGTAATTCTGTTTTTCTGTACAATTATGCCAATCTACAGATTTTAGAAATTATATTTTAAGTAAACCAAAGCTACCTTATATCAGTTTTAATAAATATCCTCCATACCATGTTCATAAGAAAACTACCAGAAGTCCAATCTATATTTGATTTGCAGTCAGATCATTCATTCCCCAATTCTTTCTAATATCCTTCTCACCAGCAATATCATTTTACTGTTTAGAATGCCAAAAGTACACAAACAGCAGTAACATGGTTCTGTGTTTAGCAAGGTTACGTTCTGTATGCGTTTTGGTCGCTTTTCACAGATCATCCTTCAGTGTTCTTGCAGGCTGACCAATGGTAAAGGGAACAATATTTCTATTTCTGTGTGTTTCACACCATCCCTTTATAAACCATGCTGTGCTATGCACACAGTCGGAGAACCTCTCAGGGCTTGGACTGTGCAAAGAAGGAAATTCTCATTAGGCTATCTTTACCATTGGTGCACAGCTGTAAGCAAGTTATATGCTGGAGGAGAGGTTAAAATGCCCCCCTAGGGTACAAACAACCGCTGTAGATTGTTCTTTCTTTGTACAGCCAAAAATTTGTAACGCACATGGATGGCATTTTGTTATTTAAACACATGGAACCACTCAAGTTGCAATGAAAGGCACAGCTCACAAAAGTATCACACTGCTACAACTACTTTCAGATTTAAGTGTCTTATTTTCAACCATACAAAAACAAATAAGGTGCCATTATGGCAATTCATCATAATGCACGCTGTATATTAGTAACAGGGCTAGACACTATGTATTTATTATGTCTGCATGAAACATACATTAAAATGTTCATAGCAACGACAATTGCAATTTAAAGAAGAACTGGAAAAGAGAGACTCTGCAGAGCATTCCTAGATAGGTAAGAAATAACGTAGGGTGGAAGAAGAAAAAGATCAGGATAGCCCAAAAAAGGATATAAGAAGGGAAGTTGCTGGACTTTATCTTACTTAGAAAATGTGTCTTCAAGAAAAGGTTCCGCTCTGAAGCCTGAACAGTCCAAGGGATGTGCAGACTGAGTGGTGAAGCAAAGATGTCTTAAACCTCTTCAGAAACTCTTTGTTCCTGATAGCTTTCCAATGAGAAAAACTGGTCACAACTCCAATGACAAAAGGATCCCATTCAGGGTACTGACAAAATCCTGCCCAATCTAAATACTGTAGCCCTCATCTACACGGTCATAGAAGCAGCCAGGATATTTATGAGACTCAATATCTGTTACAAAAGGAGTAAGACAAGGGTGTTTACTTGCTTCCCTTCTTTTCAATCTATATATAAATGATGTAGTTGAGTTCTTAAAAGGCAACTAATATTTTCCAGTCAAAATTTGGAATCAGAAATATTCCATTTTACTGTATGCAGATGTTGCTATTCTGAGTTCTTATGTTCAGTGAGGCCTGCGTAGACTGCTGAACTAGTATAGTTCATACTGCAAGAACAAACTTCTGTCCATCAATTACCAAAAAACAAAAGTTATGGTGTTTGATAAATCCAAAATAATAATAATAATCATCATCATCATCATCATCATCATCATCATCATCATCTATAATTGGCTACTTATTGAGAATAAACTGAAGCAAGTTTTCTCTTTTAAATATCTTGGTGTCATTTTTAAGTGGACTGGTAAATGGCCTTCACAGATTCAGTTGAATACTTTGTTAGCCGAAAGAGCTTTAAATGGATTACTACGCTTTTATCGTACAAAAGGGAGCAATTTGATTCAGTCCACTTTAGAACTTTATAAGAGCAGAGTCTTGCCAAAATTGTTATATGGAGCACCACTGTGGGCCTTGGCCAATTTAGATATATGAGAAAGAGCACAAAATATTTTTTTGCGTAGACTTATGGCAGTCCCCACTTCTACAAAATTAGCATTGCTCTGTGCAGAATTAGGTGTAACGGCAATTAAAGCAGAGGCTCTTAGATTAGCCCTGCTCTTCTGGCTAAAAATTATGTTTGAGCAGGTATCTGAGTCACTTCTGTTGACTCTTGAAGAGTCAGGATCAGATTCATGGAAGTACAAAATGCAACTGGTTGCCATGAATTTGGGGTTTTCAGTCCCCTTTCTTTTGACTCAAGGGTACGACAGAGCGAAAGTATTAATTCTCCAAAGACTCAGGGATACTGAGATGCAATCTCAGATGAGTGAGATGTCCTGTCAATTCAACATTTTTTTTGTCTCTTCTACCCCACTGTATCTCCCAAACATTAAAATGAGGTTTGCCTTTCTACATGCCAGGTTGAATGTTCTTCCACTGGCAGCTCGGACAGGCCATTATGAAGAGAGTTCTTACAAAGGACAGAGTATGTGGTTGCAATTCTGTCTCAACAGAAGATCTAACTCATGTATTGCTTGAATGTCCTATTTATAATGATCTTAGGCACTATTATATTTTTCCTTTATTGAAATCTCTTAAGGGAAGTTCTTCTTTTGTGAAGGTCTGTTTTCTGTTATCTGATGCTGTGAAATACATATCTTTTAGAACATCTAAATTTCTCATTAAGGCCTTACAATTATGTGCTATAAAGTGTAGGGGGGGTACAGAAAGTGATTTATCTATTGTAGATTAACTATTACATGTAAATTAATTCATTTGACTTTCCCCTTTTTTAATATATTTCTGTATAATAGCTGGTTGCTAAAATATGATAAATTGAACTGAACATTAGAAGCAACCACACCAGAAGCTTTAGCGTCCATGCTAGATCCTGGGTTCCACACTAGCACTTAATACAAGCACAATAATATCAAGTAATGGCCTTCCTCTATCTCATTTATTCAAGCTGCTTTGAGTCCCGAATTGGGAAATCATCATCATCATCATCATCATCATCATCATCATCATATTTCCCATGATCTTCCACAATATCCACTCAGAAGTAGTTTTTCCCCACAAAGATCTTTTCTAATATTAATTAGAAGTTTCCTGCCTGCAAGTTCAGTCAATTTTACTGCTTTCCTGCTCAGAAATACTGACAAATTGCTCTTAATTAATCAGCTTTTGTTCCCCAGGAGAAGTTAGAAAAATGTTAAATTAACGGCTTCTTTCCATTATTTCCTCTTTTTTTCCCATTATAGCAAAATAGCACTATTTCTGTCTAATGAAAAGAGGATACCAACATAGTGGAAATAAACCAGTAATTTAACTCACACAAAGCAAAACAGTGAACAAACTAGACTGGTGTAAGGGTCAATTAATCAGCAAGCTGTACTGATCACAAGGCCAAAACAAAAAAAAAAAAACAACCAGTAGAACTTGCAGATAGGAAGATTTCGTTTCAAAGGAACTTTGTTCAGAAAGCTTTGTTCCACTGTATGTACTTTGCCTGCCCACACTGGACAAGCTGGTAGTATAACATTTTATCAATGACATACCACCACAAATCAAGCCTGAGGAAACACAGAATGACAACTAAATAGTGGAATACAGTGATTTCACAGTGATTCCCTATAAAAAGAAGATCTCTCTCTCACACACATAAACACACTAATTGGAATCCATTCTTGCTTCACTTTGTGAAAGAGATCTTTAAAATGGAGTGGAATTTGTTTGTTGTGGCTGTGATTTCCTAGCATTATCAATAGACAGCATTTGTAAAAGTAACAATTTATGTGGAAATTAATTTAGCAGTACTTCTTCATTCAGGGAAACATTTTGAAACTCCCACAGCTGTAAGATTATTGAAACTAACTGTGTGAGGACCTGAACTGTGCCTAGTTGGTAATTTGCTTCTAAAGGAAAAGATGGATGAGAAACAAAATGCAGATTTAAAAAACACACCATTCAAAAGCAGCCCCAGGATAACTTAATATGGAACTGATGCTGGATGCTCTCCAAAAATACAACAACAGTGTGGAAGTATATTTGATCCACTTGGTGCCAAAACAAAGCACAGGAGTGTTGCCCTAGCTATATGGTACTTGGACCAAATGACTAGAGGAACAAAGCCACCTTAAAGAACTAGTGTCATCTCTCTCTATCAGTGCTGAGGTTTGTTTCTGGGAGATCTGCAGCTGTCCAATGCACTGTTGACTTGTGGGGTGAGGGATGCTAAGAATAAACTAGCTCAATCTTCTGGCAGCTTTTTGTGGTTGTGTTGCTACAAACTGTTTCTGATTTATGGCAGCCCTAAGGCAAACCTACTATAGGGTTTTCTAAGCTGAGAGTGTGTGAAGTCCCAAGGTCACCCAGTGGGTTTCCATGGCCAAGCAGTGAACTGAGGGTCTCCCAGGTTGCAGTCCAGTGCTCAAACCACTACAGCATGCTTGCTTTAACAGCCTTAGTTGGGAGGAATTAAGAGCCGGATGTACTGGCAACTATCCTAGAATATCGTAATAGCCAAAGGTTGTTGGCCAAATCATCTCTCATTACTACTTGGCAAAGAAAAAAAATGGCACGAGGGATAGTCTTAGGCTATAGAAGCTCTATCCCACCCAAGTCAAGGCTGAGATGAAGCTGTAAGGGATTTCCACAGTAAAACGTTTCAGATGATCAGGCAAAGACAAGCATCCATCATTTATTTGACTGATCCAGCACTCTGACTTATCAGCTGACAAAAGAAGAGTGCCCTCCTGTCCCCAGTTTTATGGAACAGGAAGCCTTCAGAGGTAGGAACAGTGAAAAACCCAATGTTCACTGCCAATCCCTGTATATTTAAGTTTTAGCCTTTCATTAAATCCAATTACTATCTTATATCTTCATTCTTCATCTTCATGTATGGGCAAAGTTACAGTATGCTGGTGATACAGTGTTACTCCAACTACTGGGGAAGTGCCTGCCAAAACTCTTTCAAGATCTTGCCATACAGGTGTAACATGTGGAACAGAATAAGCTTTTGTGATGGTATCTCACCCCTGACCCCAAAATTGTATAGACTTGCTGGTCCTAAACAGTCCACAATACTTGTCATGGTGGTCTGAGACACTTTCCTCTCAAAATTAATACTGATTCTTTTTAGGTGTCAAGGAATTTTACATGTGCAAAAATGGAATGGATAGAACTAAAAATACAAGAGATTTGTTGCTGCTCTTTAATCCTGTCACACTCTTCAAGGTATTTACAGTTTTGATGGCTCTTTCCCTGGTTTCCACCCCTCATACACTAAAGCCCTCTTTTCGACTGCTTCCAATCTTAATACTACCTCTAGGGTGGAAGGAAGGAAGGGAGGGAGGGAGGGAGGGAGGGAGGGAAGGAAGGAAATGGAAAAACAACCAGTTCCATCTCTTCATTTCAGTAAACCTTTTTTTGAAGTACCACTTTTAAAAATGCTTTACACAAATCCTCCAGGATTTTAAGTGGAGTTTCGAGATTCAGCTAGACTAAAGATTGCAACCAAGTTTTTGCTTAAGACAAACTATAAAGTCAACAGCACTTAGAGCCTTTCAAGTAGCAACACCATGAAAAAGTTAAGTTTTCTTGAGGTACTACCACAGGCTGTTATAACAAGCAATGCTAGCAGCTAAACAGGAAGTCGCAAAAGCAAACTATTAAATAGGAAAATCTTTCTGTAGTTTGAAGATGCTCTGACTAAGAGTAACAAGATCACAAAAACTGATTTGTACGGAAGTAACCTTATAATGTAGCAACCCCATAGCTTTGGCACATGGAAAGTACTGTTAAGGAATGCTATGCAATTTGCTTTGAAGGTTGCCATGAGTGGATGTTCATGGTTATCACTGAGAACATTCACTTGCATAAACCTATGTAGCTGACTATTTCAGTACGAGTGCAGGTGATTCGGGAAGAAAGATACCCTATCAGTTTCTGAAAACTTCACAGCTTAACTACTTCTGGCTGAACAAGCAGTTGTTTAACCAGAAAGCTGCAATTCATCATAATAACCTAGAGGATTCCACTGTCAGTCTACAACAGTTCAGTTAGTTTTTGTGAAATGAAGTAAAATAGGAAAATCTCTCTATTTAGCAAATCACTATTGCTTCACAGGCTGGAGACCACAGTTCAGTGCAGGCTAGTCCACTTTGTGTGCGTGTGTGTGTGTTTTCTTGTGTTGGCTGATTTTGCCTCCCACTGGCCTGCTTCAAATGTAACCTTTGATCAGCCCCTTCAAACTATTCTAACTTTTGCAACCATTTTAGGCATCACAGATACAACACACAAAGTAGGTTTATATGCAGCCTAAGGGCTTGCTCCCTGAAAGTAAGAAGGCTCAGGAACAAACTGATTTAAAAAAAAAATTAACATAACAACTTGAGAAGAAGTACTACTTAAACCCTCTGCAACTGCTGGATCTCTTCTCTCACTCCAGCAGGGAGAACAGGAGTGAAAAAAGGAGCCTATGAGCCCATTTTCATTTTCTTGAGGTAATTGTGATAGAAAGGATGGAGAGAGTATGTGTAAAAATATTGGCTGTCTTTTGTGTTTTTGCCAGTTAAGAAGAGATTCCATCCCCCTCTACCAGTATGTTCCTCTTTGTGAAATGCAACAGACCACCTAAGAAAAGAGGAGATAAGTGACATTAGAAAAAGAGGTGGAGAAGTTGGACAGAAAAGTGATAGACAAATTGTGCTTGCTTTCACATCAGCCATTTGGAAAAAGAAGGTGTCAGAACTAAATCTAACTCCTTTAGAAGGATCATTGAGACCTGTACAACCCATGGCATGACACAAAGGATTTTGGGGGAGGAAGGAAGATCCTTTCTCTATTGCTAAGGGAATAGGAGCAGGTGTCTATTCTTCCTTCCTTCCTTCCTTGAGTGTTTTTTTTTTTTGAGAATTCTAAATGGCCCTCCCTAAATGGCAACCCCCAGGATTCCATGGGATGTTGAAAGTGGAATAATAGCACTATAACAGTGTAGTGTGGAAAGGCCCTATGTCTTGTCATGTACCACATTCAAAGTTCTTGAGAGAGCCCAAGCTTGATTTTGGAATAAATTAAGTATTAGTGTTATGCAAAAGAATGGGGGTAAAAAGAATAAATTAAAAAAACCAAAAAACAGAATCTACATCCAGTTAGAATACAATATCCCTTTAAAAATTAAAGTGGAATCCCTAACAGAATGTTTAGCTCCTAAAAACACACACACAAACAAATAAAATCACATGGACAAATTTGGTAAAGGGCTTTTTCACTCCTTTTTTTTTATGTGGTGAAAAGGGATACTGCATCTTCAAAACACGTAAAGAAGTAAGTCACCCATTTCTACTTACAGGTAGTAGGAGTAAGAATAGTAGCTCCTCCTGGCAAGCAAATCACAGACAGTGGAAAAGAGAAGCAATGGTGAATGAAAAGCGTGACACTGTCACATTCAATAAAGCAGAGAAATGTGCGTTTAAAAAAAAATCAAAATTTATGTTTTCTTTGTTAGCATTACAAACTTGCTCATGCATTGATTAGCCTTACGGTGCCATGCAATTAAAAAAATACGTTAGCATATATAAAAATGATTTCAGTATTAGAAGGAGATCACTAGAGAAAAATGACATGCTGACACTTCATTTATTGCAAAAAAATTGGAAATTAAATGGGTTATGTATTTTTAACATGCACTTCAGCATAAATGTGATGACTGATAACTTATCTAAATGTCATGACATACGGAACAGCTGTGTACAGGCCTTGTGCTCTCAGTATTTTCTCTTTCTCTTTTCATTTCCACTTTCAGTTAAAAACTGAAGGATTGTAGTGGCAGAGCTGGGTTAACAAACAACTAAGATGGCCACATACAGGTATACAGGGGCAAGCATTTTTACCAACATCCTGTATTGCTAACTTGTTATTGCTCCACCTTCTCTAAAGGAGATGTATGTGTATATTGTGCCAATATTTTATAGACATATAAATGTACACACACACACGCAAAGTTTTTTTTTTTTAATATTAAGACTTGAAATGCTGCTATAGGCATGCTTTGCTTTTTAAAAAATGGGAAGGAAATGGAAGAATATAATATACATTTGGAAATATTTCAACAATGGTTAAAAACAAAACAAAAAACCCTCCAGTTTTTGTTGTTCAAGAGATGCAGTATCCCTTTTCTTATGCAGTTTGAGTACTTTGTAAAACTCTATAACAACTAATAGAGTTTTCATTCAATTCAGAGTCAAATCGGTTTGTACAAAATGATCAGGCAAAGCGTAAAACACCTTTGATTCATGAAATCACACAAAACTGCTTACCACTCAGATAATTTTTCACAATAAATCAAATTTAGAAATCTGTGTTAATGCATAAGAGCAATTAAATCCATGTGACATTAACATGCATTTTTCTGATCTTCCTAAAAATGTTAAAAAGTTAAACTATCAAAAGGGATACCACATAATGGAATCACTAATATGTATGTAAAGAATGACCATCACTTATCTGTCTATATCACCTAGAATATACTAAGCACTTAAAAGATTAAAACCATAACATTTTCAATTTATCTCTACTGTGTTTACATGCTGAGATGTTTACAAGATGTCTATAAGTGGAAAAAAAGTTAGCAAATATAGAAGGTATGTTTACCTAAATAAGATGAATATAGATTAATGATTCAAATTAAAGTGAACCATCAGTTAAAAGTCAATTTTGTCCCTCTAAGTAAATAAAAATTGGATTTCAAGTGTTTATCTGCAAGTGGGAACTGATGTGCTGAGATCATTATAGAGTGAAAAAGTGTACAATTGGCCCTCCACATTTGCTAGGGTTAGGGGCACAGGGAAAAATCACAAATAACAAAATGCACATGTGCATCTGCAGGAAGGGGCCAAGGCATGGTGGAGACAGTGGGAATACATGATCCAAACTAGGTCAGGGAAAGGACAGGGAAAAGTCTGGGTCTGCATGGTGGGCCTATACCTCCTCTCTCTCACCCATCTCCTTCCTGGGGTGTGCGGGGGGGGCACTGGGACAGGGTTTGTGGTGCTCAGAAATTGAGCTGTGAGCTGTCCTTAGCTGGCTGGTGGAGGAGGACCAGAGGCAGCTTTTTGAACAGCTACTTGGCCTGATCAGAGCCACCACCGGGGAAGGTTCCCCCCAAAAGAAGCACTTGAGGTTGGTCGGCAGGGGTTGGAGAAACTCACAAATACTCAAATCGATGAAAGTCAAACCTGTAAATGCGGAGGGCCGACTGTACTTATATCTGTGTGGATGGGACTAATGGTAGTTTGAATAGACTGGTTCAGTATTAGAGGCTACGCTGTTCTAGAATCAGATTATAAATCTCATTAAATCAGATTAGATTATAAATTTTGATTAAATCATGATATAAATGCAAGACTGTAGACCAACTGGTGAGTGAAACTCCACTGGCAAGCTATTTGTGAGATAGGTTCCACATATGATTCAAAATGATTTTAGCCACTCCTATATAAATTCTGCCAGAATTACACTGTGGGGTGGTCCCATAAATGGTTTACCATTTCTGTACATCAGAATGGGCTTTAGGTAGTTGGGACTTCTGATCCTGAAGTGTGCTGGACCTCCACACCAATAGGCAGAAAAAGCCAGAAATAACTATGACCAAACAATCAGGAAAGATGGCCAATTTCTCCTACAAGTTGGGAAGGGGAAGAAATAGGGGGAAATGGCAAATGAGTTAAGTTCAGATGACCACTCAGTGACTTCTTCCCTTTGTGTTTGATCTGAATCTCCTCCAGCTTTTCGGGCATGTTGTTGAAGGAGCTCTCAAGCAGTTTTTACATAGTAAGCATAACTTAGAGCCTGGCTTTAAGATGTGTCAGAACATGTTAATGTAAAGCTTTCATGCCAAAAAGTAGTCATGTGAATCTCTTTTAAGTCAGCTTTAATAAATTTCAACATGACTGTACATTAGTATCAGAAGTATGTGCTGTACTATAAAGAATTAAAAGATATTCATGGTGACTTTTGTCCAAACACTCATGGAAAAAAATTGCCCACACTTATTGAAGAAGAAAGAGAAAGAAAGAGATGATTTATGTATTAGAATAGACATCCAATTAAATTAATGATCATGAAAAATTTCCAAACATTATAGTTTCATTTAAAAAGATAATTTCTTCACTGATCTGAATATTAAAAATGATGGGGCTTTTACATTCCCTGCTATATGATTAGTATGACACTGTGTGCTTGTTTTAAGTGCTAGTGATAATGAAGCCATCTTTTGTCTAGATGACTAATTTATCAACAAATGGAAGCATCTTTGTTAACGATGTATGAAGGAAAGTGTCAATTCAATATCTGATAAATTTAAATTCAGAAAATCTAAGAATACAGGTTTTACACAGAACTCTCCCCCAATAATGAGGGGACAATTCCAGGCAACTAAAAGAACCGACCAGTTAACTCAACGTATTTGGGGGAAATATATCAATCCATTTTAATCTTAATAAACATAGCCCATTGAAATATTCCTGAAAACTATATCTAAGGCTCAGTATTATAAAGATATGCACGCTGCAGGATCACTCAGCTTGGTCATTAAGAGGTAAATTAGGCAAGGTGGCACATAGGTATGAAAATGACATAAAATTATATGAAACATGAGGAACTAGAGCTTTTGGTGACACTGCACTTTGGATAGTGTTCATCTCATCCAACAGTTAGCTCTTAAATATGAAAAGACTCACAGCTTTGAGGACCTCCAATTCCACACCCAAGAGATTAAAAATTATAGCTGCTGACGAATTCTGTAACAAACTAAAAGAACCTGTGGCTCCCCAGATATTGCTGAATCCCAATTCTCATCAGTCTATCTAGCTGTGAGGAATGATGAGAGTAACAGTTCACCAGTACCTAGAGGGTCAAAGGTTCTCCACCCCCACTCTATAATTTCTCCATGTGGAATTTCATGGTGCTTTGAGATTGCCATCCAGTTGGAAGATTCAAACATATCAAAAATTATAAATGGACAGTTGCTGAAAAGTTACTAGAACTCAACTGACTTCAAGTTTGGGGGGACAGCAGGGCAAGGCTGTTTCCCAATGTCAGGCAAGGGTATTATACAATATCTTATCTCAGTCCAACAAAAGCTCTTCTCCAGGGATCTCCCAAAAGCACTTCATTCTTGACCTATGCTTGGAGGAGGTCCCATATGAAAGACTTCTGAGCCTGTCTCTTTTTTTCTATATTCCATGTAATCCTGTTCATCATCTGTGATAGCAGCAGGGCTCATATATTTAGCCCCATATTTCAAACACAGGACTAATACGTTTACGTTTTATTAAATGAAATCTGAGATTTTTGAGATTCTAAGAAAACTTTGAAGGCCATTTCAGTATCTGAGTCAGAATGCCTAGAGTATTTTGCCTTCTGGTGAAAAGATTTTGTTACATGAGTAGCCATTCCCTGAACATTTCTAGAGTAAAGGAAAGTATGAAGGAGGGCCAACATGAAGGTGCAATAATTACTGTGAACTAAGGAGCACAGAAAAGCTTCGTGTATACCTCTAGCAGAGCATGGAAACAATAGCATTTTGGACTATAGCTCCCTGAATTCCATGCCCTGTGGCCATACTGGTAAGGGAATACTGAGAGAAGTAGTCTAAAAATGTAACATTTCAAGACAAACGGTAATGGAGAATTGGCCCTAATAAATACATGGTATTCTTCAAATAAGAGTTAACTCACTGAGGACAGTAATGTGTTGAATTGCATCCTGCAACCCTAATGATCAATTATATTTAGATCAAGCAGTTAGGCTAGCCTTAGTTTGCATAAATACCTACACTGATGGAATTCCTGTCATTTAAATATGACAATAGTATGTATATTTATTCTTAAGCACAGAGGTACACAACAGGAAAAATAAAAGTGAAAGCACTGTCGGGAAAAACCACATATGTATCTAACTAACACAGAACACTATAAGCATACCTAAGGTTTCTAATGCAGACGTTCCTTCTCCATGTTATATATCTCCAGGGGATAATTGTAAAAAGGCAACAAATTAAAAAAAAAATCTATTGGAAACCATTAAGACACAGATATGACTTTCACGCACAATTGTAATGTTTTGACTTGATAAAAATGAATAGGAAAAAATGTTGCATTTTAAATTAAAACATAAATACAGATGTATATTGTTCTCATACTTTTCTAATCTAGAAAAAAAATTCAAAAACATCATAATGCATCTCTGGAGCAAAAATCCCACAACTCTAGGTTTGGAGCACATGCTTTGCATGCATAAGGTCACAGATTCAATTTTCTGGTATCGCCAGTTAACAGATTACAAGCAGTGACAGGAGAGACCACTGCATGAGATCTTGGTGAGATGTCTGTCTGTCTCTCCAAGTTCTGAGGTGCACAAATCAATGCACTGATCTGATAGAAGAAGCTTTAGATTTTTACCCTGCCTCAGTCTAAAGCCACATTTTTTGTATCCTGAAGAAATTGAAGGTGAAGGGGAAGAAATGTATTGAAAGAAGGTTCAGGTATCTTCTTATTAGTCACTTGATTCTTAATCGTTTATATATTTTGATTATGAAAGTTTATAGAAAATAACAAAGATAACGGAATTTAATTTGTTTAAAAAACAAAACAAAACAATTAAGTTCTTCACTGTGAAGTTTGAACATTATTTTTCCAGAGTTACTTATTATTCCAGAAGATGGCGCTGTTGTTTTTTTGTCATGCTTTTGGAAATTATTCAGAAAAAATGAGATTTTTGTCCAAGTAGCATTTAATACATTTTTTCATTTTATGTTTTGCATACTTACTTATAACCCAATGGAAAAATTATGGTGATGTAATGTGATTTTAAATATTATTTTCTAATATTTTCACTGTTGCAAGTGAAGACAATATAATCCATAAAATATTTTCCAGGACAAGTCACCTAGATGATATATAACTACAGAAAATTAACTCAGGGTTCTGGAAAAAGCAGGATTGGCTTAAACCTTATGAAAATAGGATGGTATGTGAAGAAGAAAGTGTCATCTCAGTTACCTCACTGTATTTGTTCATGCTTTCGCCTGTATACCTTTTACAGTTTTTAGTTAAACAAATGTGAGATTGCTGTAGGGTATTGGTTCTTATCTTAGCATAGAAATCACAATGTTCTTCTTAAGAAACATTTCCTGAAATGACCTGTGAAAGAATTTCTTTTAGATTACTTGACAACACTAAATGAAAAGAAAATAACAGATCCACAATACTTACCTTTTTTTGACAATTAATATGACAAGGAGAAGGAGGAGAATGAAGACTAAAATTCCAGCACTTATTCCAGCTATTTTCACAACACGATCTGTCTGCTTGGCTGGGTCAGGAATTACCTCCGGTTCTTCTGTTGCTGCTGCTGAGAGAAAGAGAATGAAAAGTTATTTGAGTTGTTCCAGTTAAGAGAAGATAATCAATCCCACTCCTGAGGACCATATACTTCCTGCAAGTATTCTGCACTCAGTCCCAAATGTTGGATTGGAAGGAGAACCCTGTAGCCAAAGCCTGGTTGTTTCATACAGTTTCCCTATTCGTGGTGCAAGGAAACTTTTTCTTTCAAAAGCACATACAGGGAGAGCTGGTGTGGTGACTTGAGTGTTAGACTAGGACTCTGGTACACGAAAATTCAGACCCCACTTAGCCATAGGAACCCACTGAGTGACCTCAGAGGAAGGCAATAACAAGCCTCCTCTGAAAAAATTCTGCCAAGAAAACCTTGAGACAAAATCACCATAAGCCAGGGTCAACAGGTCAATAGGTTTCTGGTATTATAGGGGGGACTGATCACACTGCTGTGTTGTAGTCATTTTGCGTCATTTTGTATATACATGCTTGATCAAATTAACTGCCTGGCCTTATCTGGGTGGGGAAACACAGCTGGAACAAAGCAAGGGACAATTTGTTAAGTAGGTTATCAGCTACTGAAAGCTCAGGACTGCCTTCAGTATTGGTCCAGACAAGATGATGAGACAGCCACTGTACACATATCCCTTTTATAAAGCCACACTTTGAAATCCCATATGATGAGATTTGTTTCATAGCTCCCACTTTGGCTGCTTCAAATGTCAATTTTCATTGCAGCTATAATGAACCCCAAATAATGTAAAAGATTACCATTGCCCTCATCTTGTGCAGTTTCAATTTACAACTTTTAAAAGAAAGAAATTATGCATTGGTCACATTCCTATGACCTTGTCATTAAATCCAAACAGAAATATTGTCATTGTACTTGGAAAATACCCTTCATCTTATAATGAATGGTTAATATCACAATTTGCATGAAGATGCCAGTGCTTATGATGAGGAGGAAGCATATGCAGCACAGAAATGTCTTTGAAACAGGGAAGGGAAAATTTTCTGAAATCCAGTAATAGCTTTACATGTAAAACCTTTAAGAGAAACCACACAGATCATCTATTCAAAACATTTGCTTGACTAGCATCACTGCATATTCTATAGACCAGTGGTACTCAACCTTTTCTTTACCATGGACCTCCTTTAAATATATTTTGTTGCCATGGACCATCAAGACTTAAGGCTACTTATGGCTATGTGTGATAGCAAGAAATGTCAGATGCTTTCTCTCAGCCACCCAGTATTGATCACTTACATGTTCTCACCACGTGCAGAAGTAGCAAGTGCTGAGTACATTTTTTGCTATCAAATAATTTCCTAACTTTTCACAGTCTGAGATATTGTTATGAAAATTTGTACAAATGATGTCTGTCATCAGCAAAAGACTCTCCTGCTATGACTGTCCACATATCTGTCTGTTTGTCCGTCCATCCTTCCTTCCTTCCCTCCTTCCTTCCACTCATTCTTCTTTCTTTTTTAAACTGTAAAAGCTCATAATATTTCTTCAAGCTTTTGCTATGAGGACAGTGCAGCCCCCCACTGCCATAGATTGTCAAAGAGTCACAGATTTGGAAGGGATCAGAGGGCCATCTAGTCCAATCCCTGCCCCTCCCCTTGCCATGCAAGAATGCACAACCAAAGTGCTCGTGAGAGACAGCCATCTAACCTGCTTTTCAAAATTTCCAAAGGAAAATGCACTACCTCCTGAGGCAGTCTATTCCACTCTCAAGAAGCTCTTACAGTCAAGAAGTTTTTCCTAATGTTTAGGTGAAATCTCTTCTCAATCTTCTCTTCTCCAAACGAAACGTATCCAGATCCCTACACTGTGCCCTACAGGGCTTGGTTCCAAACCATATATTAATCAATCAGCATGGAGATTACAGAACTATAAATAGTGAAAGATGCGCCTTCTATTGTAATAGATGGGCACTTAGTTGCTAGGCTGTGAAGTAAGAAAAACCAGTTCTTAAACCAAACTGTAATAAAATAGAGCACAAATAAATTCATGCTGGTTTGTGTAACATATTATACTATAACATAATACAATGTAAGTAATATATCATTAATCACTGACCCTTTCTGAAAGATAGGCTTAGATAAGATTCAATTGTGGTCTCTCATCTAGATAGACAGACAAGTTTCAGCAGGAAACAACCTCCTTTATACCATTACCTGGCAGAAACAACAAATGTATTACGATTTGTATATGTGTGTTGAATGAAGATTGGGCATAGACATTGGCAATTGGGCACATTCACATTTTTGGGCACACATGTACAATTGGGCACACATGTACAATTTGCAAAAACTGAGAGAATGAATAATAAAGTCATTCACTGTCCAGCTTGCCTCTCTACTCCATATAAACATATACATTATATTTTAGAATATACTTCTCATTCTAAACCTAAATGCTAAAATATATTTCAGTGGAGCAGCAGCATTAAGATTCAGTGCCTCATGAGCCATCCCTTCAGCAACAAAGTTTTAAAACTGACTAGTTTGCAGATTCCTGAGCTTGTTGACCTACTACAATCAACGAGGGCACTGTGAGTGGTGCCCCGGCATACTAAAGTTTCATCTGAAAATCATTTTGACATTTTTGATTGAACACACAACTCATCACGTGCAAGTCATCCTTCTTTTGGAAAAAGGCTATGTGTTTCACAGCAATTCAATAGTGAATTTGCTCATTAAAATTTAACCAGCTCCCCAACCTAACACCCATACAGATTTTCCATATTATAAATTAAATTAATCAAAGGATCCTCTGGGTAAAGTTGGACATAGAATAAATTCTATGTATGCTCTTCAGATTTCAAAACAAAGGTATGATTTGCTTATTTTGGACATGTCTCTGGCAAATGTTACCTAATAAATTAGCATCCTTAATAAAACATCAATGTTTCTAACACAAGAACCAGTAAAGCTCAACAAGCTAGGCTTTGGGCAACCTTTTCTTGAGAGGCAGAACTTCTTTTCTGCCAATACCTCATACCCTAATATTCTACAATCTACCTACCCTAATATTCTACAATCTACCTTCACAAAAACTCCAGACTCTTTCTCAATCAGGACAGGATGTTTTGTGTGGTGCTGAAAAGAAATATCATAACCACCAAATTGCTGCTGCATTTGGAAGTGGAAAGGGGGACAAGTGCATGGAGTGTCCTATGATTTTTGGGAAAGGATTTCTTTCTTTCTTACGATCATCCTGTTAAACTCAGATCAAAGTTAGATCACAAAAGTAACTGTTACATGATAACAACAGGTTAAGGGGAACTGGGAAGAAGTTGTATTCTTTCAGTGGGCAAGCCTGCCTTTTATAGAGGGATTTTGAAACAGGATGAACAATTATTATTTGTTTGTAAGTTTTGTGAGAGTTTGGGTCCCAAGCATTAATACTGCTGCCTTTAAGTGGGCAAAAGAAAAAGAAAAATTCCCTTCAGTGAAACCTATAGCAGTTCACATTGAAAAGGTCATCAAAATAAAGCTAGGTGGATTAAAGTCATAGTTACAGAATAGTTTGCAGATTGGTTCCAAGTGAAAGAGATTGGTAAAATTTGTCTAGAAAATGTAAAATGACAGGAGTAGTAGGGAGGTGTAGCTCCTGTCAAAAGTGATTTATGACCTGTCAGATTTGATTGATTTATGACCTGTCAAAAGTGATTGATTTATGGCCTGTCAAGAAATGACTGGCACCTATCAATCTCCCTCCCCCGGAAGTACTAGGGCGGGACATCCGGAAGGGGCCGTACCCCTGCCCACCCACGTGGTCCAAGCCGTCCAATGGGGCGACTTCTAAACTGGGTTCCCATGGGGCCCCAGCGGAGCCACGTGACCCCCTCAGATCCACGCCGGCCAATCACGGGCGACTTCCGGCTCGCGCTGCCATTGGTCCAGTGGGGCCGTGTGACCCCTCGAATAGCCCGCCCCACCACCCTCGACCAATAGGGACGGACCTGGACCCCTCAGAAGCACGTGTGTCAAACCGGCCAATAGGAAGACGCCCTTTGAGACATATATTGTGG